>CABFWB010000126.1:424574-489900 GCA_902151455.1 Timema bartmani | reverse complement strand
CCCCCCCCCCCTGTAGTAAAGAATAAAAAGTAATAAAAATACTGCGCAGACATATTTAAAAGTTACTTATTGTTTCTTGACTAATATTAGAATGAAGCCATGCTTAATAAGTAAATACACTTAGATATCCACCAACACTGAATAAAACATTTTACGATTCAAATTAGTCTATATTAGAAAATGTAAGAACGTAAATATTTATATTTGTAAGAAAAAAGTATCTAGATTATAAACACTCATTGGTATATCCGAGGTGGGGGGCGATGGGGGCTTTCACCCCTCCTAAACCTGAATAGAAAATCATCAAATATATAACTTAATGTTGTAAATAATCACTGACTAGCCCCTCCCTCACCCTATTTCCCACTTTAGCTAATCAATAACTACTTCGACTTAACTCTAATGTGCAGAAAAGCAAGTGGCTTGGAACTAAATCTCTCCAGTAGGCCTAACTAGATTACTAAGTTTAGTTTAATAGCCAATTATTTATACTAACATATTTTTAATACCTACTAAAACATTTTTAAGCCCGTGTACTATGCATATTTACTACTTTTATAGTGATAGTGAATTTTTGTTTTATGTTTAGTTGTTTTAAAATTATAAATTTGTTCATCAAAATGGTGTTCTTTCTAACAAATCCTCTTCTGATTATAAACATTATTAATTTAAATTATCTTTTATAAACTATCAATATTAATATTATTAAATTATTATAAATTAAAGTCTTGATTAATTAAAATTATTAAATGTATTTTTGTAGCCTTATGATAACCAATCGCCCCTCTTGAGAAAGGGCCCTGGATCTTCCCTTATAGACTCTTTGGGTAAAATATTGGATATTCTTTATTGTTTTAGACCAAAATAAATAAAATATATCCTCGGTCCCGGCACAGATTTATCTGATTGCCAAACCCTTCCTTCACCTCTGACAAGATGTGTATTAATCACAACTTGTGAATGTGAGGAATGCCAGGCCTCCACCGTGGTTCGGATTCCACGTTAAACTGTAGGTCCTCCATTTCATCTCACAATCACCCTACCATTGCACATTAGCGTAAGTGCGTATAACCCGAACGGGTAGTAAGACGCGGTGCTAATAATAATAATAATAATAATAATAATAATAATAAATAAAATATAATCAGTGTTGTTTTCAGTTAATTTAAAAATATTTCCTTTTGTCTTAATGCATTTAATTAATAACACTTAAGTATTTGTTACCTTCAAATTAAATTAAGTGAACAATAATAAGCTGGACAAAGGAAATTGACCCTGACCTTTGGCTTGGTGTACCAATGCTCTCTTTCTCTCTCTACCCACCGAGTCGTTCTGGTTTGTGTCGTATCTAGAGGCACTTTTTCATTTTGTTGTATCGAGTCTAGTTATTGATGAGAGTGCCGGCCACTCAGTGCTATCTACTATCACAGTCCACGGCGAGACTTATAAACTGACAGTATATTGCCATGTACTGCCATGTACTTAGTATTATTAATTCATGTGGATCACAAACTGATACTGATTTAATTGTATTTCGATATCAATATTGATCCTGTGACCAATAATCACGTATCATTTTGTGATCTATATTATTTATAAATAGGTTATGTTGTTCATTTTTATACCACATGTTTAGATTATTAAAATGTATGTAAATGTAAAAAAAAATATGTAAAAACAAAATATATAATAAAGGAGTGCAAATTTAAGTAAGACAAAAAAAATCATTCTGAAACTCTTTTTGTCACTTCTGTACATATTTTAAACTATGTTCACTCTATTATGTATGTACAATACATAACTTCTAATCTAAGATGTTTGAGCGAATTTCTAGAAAATTGTATTTTACTGTTTTAATCCCTAAGTAAAGTAGCTATAATTTTATATGCATATGTTTATATTTACATAACGTCTTCTAGGCAGAAACATTTTCATAATCAACACAGATGAGGAAAATAAGTTATACTATTTATGTGTTCAAGGAGTGTGGATTTAATGAAGATAGTTAAAGGCTAATATCGTGTTCTATACTATCACAGCTTACGTATGTGTTTGATAATTTGATATATCTCTGAACGTTTCTATGAATGTTGAAAACACCCACAACCAATAGACATTTCAACAATAATGGCTTGAAAGTGTATTAAAATAATATAACCTTTTTTAGTCAGTTCACCAAGAAGAGAGAGCAATGGCACGCTAATCCAAAGTTTAAGGGCCTATTATCTAAAATATAATATTTCTTAGACTATAGAAAAACTTTCACATTACTTCAAATTTAGTTAAGGCTTAAACTATCGCGATTATATATATTTAAATGAGTTCACGTATTCGTGTTAATAAACGGGGTTTGACATTTTCCCCGATAAAAATCATTTTTAAAGGCTTTAAATTATAACGTTTTATAAAACGCACTATTAGAGTCTTAATTTAAGTGTCAGGAATGATAAGGGTAGGGATGGTAAGGGTACAAATGGTAAGGGTAGGAATGAAAATGGTATGAATGAGAACGATTTAAATTAAAAAGTTATATATGAGAAGGGTAGGGATGATAAAGGCAGATATCAGAAGGTTAGGGATAAGAAAGGTAGAGATGAGAAGGTTAGGAATAAGAAAGGTAGAGATGAGAAGGTTAGGAATAAGAAAGGTAGAGATGAGAAGGTTAGGAATAAGAAAGGTAGAGATGAGAAGGTTAGGAATAAGAAAGGTAGAGATGAGAAGAATAGAAGAAGGGTAGAGATGAGAAGGATAGGGATGAGAATATTAGTGCTGAGAAGGGTAGGAATGATCTGGAGATTGGAAAGCAACCTCAATACACCTTACAAGGATATGGAGCCCATAACTCCCCGTCACAATAAAAGCAAACTGCATAAAATTGACATTTAGCCCGCGTGCCCACCGATACAGGTGCAGGTTAGTAACAAGGCCCGGATTTTTATTACCTAAAAATGGTCGGAAAAACCTCCTAGAATGGCCTAAAAATTCTAAAATTTACTTAATTTTTTTTTTTAATAATTAAAAATATGAACAAAAACTAATAAATTCACACGACTTGGGCATTTAACAAAATTAATGTAAATTTAAAAATACATATAATATGAAAAGCTTTAACGACAAAAAAAACTCTTGCATTCTACTAAATATAGTCTAATGTTGATTTAAAAAATTAATATCTACTTCAAAAGTAATAGCAACTCTCTCCCAACGCAGCCCTCTACACCTTAATTGTCATGTCTCACCAGGAATATGTATTTTACAAATATACAAGCAAATAAGATAACACGTTAATTGTCCACACAATCTTTTTATTGCGACAACTGTGTTATTGAAAAAATGCATTTATAAAAACTCGAGAATATTATAAATGTTCTTATACAACATAAATGCCTTAAAATGACTCAAAAATTCCTAAAAATGACTCAAAAATTAAGCAAACCAAGAAAATATTACCTAAGATTACAAAATGACAAAAGATGACTTATAAAATATACATTTATACAACTAATGAATCATGAGCAGAGTGTATGTACAAATAAGCATTGTTTATGATGAACAAAAAAAGAGGCATGTCATCAAAATCCGGTTCCGGATTAGTAGTAATACTTGGATCGTAGTTTTAATTTCATTTTCACTAAAAATTTAAAATAATTATATAGTTGTATTAGGGATTTTAAATTCTAGTAATATTTGTTGAAAAGTGTGCAATCTATTAATCTCCATAAAAACATTTATTCTTTTGTATTAATAACGTTTAGTAGTAATAGTACACATAAAAGGAGGTTTTCCTCTCGCGGAATTCTAACTTTTTAAACTTGTTTTTTCCTCCTATTTCTCATTCAACTTATTTGAAACTCGATTCTCGAAACTTTTCCACTTTCAGACTGTTCTCTAAGTTTTAAAGATGCATTTTAACTCATTAAATTCTAATAATAGAATATGGAATATGAAACTTAAATCTAGATGCACTTATTCTCGTAGACAGGATGTTTCAGCAAGGAGTGGGGTCCACTGTTTCTGACGTGATAAATTGCTAAACGAGAGCAATAATGAACACGTGATCTAATGGTAGGTTCCCAATTGAGTGAATGCCCACTTTTGTGCTTGGTGGCTCCTTTATTTAATTAAAAGTATCAATTTACACTGCCCAATATAAGCAAGGCTACTGTTAAGATAATACTGTCAATCAAACAATTTTCAATTTAAAAAAAAATATTAGAAATATTAGGCTGTTACACACCACTTCATTAAACTTAAATGTTCAGCCAATTAAAAACCAGGATCGAAAAAATAAAATAATTATTCATTTAGTGCCGTACTTTGTATTAACGTACTTTGTATTAACTGTTTGTGTGTTTTTTTTAGCACCATGTATTACTACCAGTTCGGGTATCGAATGTGCTAGATATGAGTAAGGTTGAATTTAGAGAAAGTGTATTCGCATTTTTGTTGATAGAAAATGGGAAAAACATTTTGGAAAAAAACTCTCAGTTCACCCAACCGGGATTCAAATCTCGACCTCCCTGTCATCGCCAATCTGATCTATTGCTACAGTGATGTCTCAAACAATTCAACCTCTGCATCAGGTAGTTTTACTTATATATATAATTTAATCAATAGTTAGATCCAAGTTCTATTTTCGTGTTCCATTTTCAAATTATCATATTTTTACATTACATTAAAATGAAAGGTGACAACTTTTTATCTCTTAGCTCTAACAGATTATAAATACCATCAGTAAAATATGTATTCCCGATTGTCTATTCAACAAACTTTGACTGTGCGCTTTTAACTTTATGAATTTATGAATTCAATATTTTTAAGGTTTCCGTTTTGAGGTAAAAAATTACATTTTTATATCTGATCATTGATCACATTGTTTTTCATACTTCGAATTCTAAAAATCACACGTTTAAGTTCAACTTTTATAAAAAAGTTAAAATTGTTTTAAAAATTTACAAATAAAATCAATGTCGTGGATTCGCATATATTTCTCTATGGTTACTTGGCTGGTACCAGAATCCGTGGCCGAGTGGTATAACGTGTCACTATTATGTTGGATTGAATTACCGGCAACGAGGAGATCAGGGTTTGACTCCCAAAATTACAAAAAATGACCAAGAGAATATAAATTTATACAACGAGGGAATATCTTCGGTGGTCGCATGGTCTAAGGCGATACTCTCACTGTCTACTAGACCATCAATGTTTGAATCTTGGTTGGGTGTACTTAAAGTGTATTTTACAAAAATGATTTGACATTATATCTCTTTACACGCAAATGAGGGTACACTTTCTCTAAATATAACCTTCCTAATCCCTAAAACCATTAGCTTAGTATATAAGCGTATAACCCGAATGGGTAGTAAGACGCGGTGCTAAAAAAAGCTAAGGGACCATGATCAGAGTTTATGTACAAATGAGCATTGTTCGTGGTAAACAAATAAAAATGACATATCATTTCGTTTTGTCAAGTGAAGCATGCATGAAACCACACTAAGATATTTTTTTCTGGTACGAGCGTATTCTTGTGTCTAATTTCCCGGTTAATTGGTTGTAAGGTGAGCTATTTTTCACCGGAATTTTGAACTAAATAGTAGAATATATATATATTTATTTTTTTGCAGGAACGGGTTTGCCAGCTCGCTAATATCGTGCGAATCAAGAAAACGCAATTAAAAACTGGTTCAACTGTACGCGAATGCTACGACAAGGACTAGTATTGATACCCGAATCAAATTCAATTAAAATGAAAAATGACACGGTGATCATACCCCAAACCAAAGGTCCAGGTTATAATTTTTCACTTGATTAAATTTTAAAACTGGTTCGCTGCGTTGAAGTATTTTTAATATCTGAATAATAACATAGTCATGGTAAAAAAAACTTTAACCAAAATTTTGAAAGGCTACTTAATATAGCTTTATAGAGGTTACGTCAATTTTAACAGGTTTAAGAAACGTAAATTCAGATTTTTATAGAAAGTACACCTTAGACCACCAACAATGATTAAAAGTCACTAAAATTTTGTATTCTAGTAATATGTCTTATTTAATTTATCTATATTAATAAAATGAAGAGAGTGTATGTGTCTATGGTAGGCAGAGATCTGAAATTTTAAAATCAGTAGCCCCTCTACACAAACATGTTTACCTCGAAGTCGGAATTTCAAAATTTGGATTAGATTTTCTTTAGATTAATTAAAAACTGGGTCTTAAGAAAAAAATTTTTTTGTCTGTTTGAATCAAATAAAAGCGTCGCCAGGGGTAACCACTCAATCCATTGTGTTGTTACCCAGGGCAACGCTGGGTGCTTCTGCTAGTTGATAAATAAAGTTAACCTTAAAAGTTATCAAAAACTTCCGATAGTAACTCCTTATGCATTACTGTATAGTTTATCTTTACAATATTAATTAATAAATATTACAATTACTAAAAATGTAACTACAATAATATTGTAATATTTTTATATTCAGGTAATTGGCAGCATTAGTTTCAAATTTTCAAATAACGGGATATTTATAGTAATCAGAAAATATTATTATAGATATTATATATTAATAGCATTATATATTAAATATAATAATATATAATGTATATAATATATAAGTGATATTTTGACTCTTTTGGTGACTATGTTCAGTTCTAAATTATTTTAAAAGGTTACTTCAATGACAATGCAACTCAAGATGTGTTCATATAAGAAACCTCTTCTACCTCTGATATTTCCTTTTAATGAGAACATGTCTTAATATCTGGTCAGGATGTATGCAGAATATGTCCCAAATACACGGTGGTGTTTTATACTGTATATCAACATAAAAACTTGTACTAAAATTAATAATGATTGCAATTTTACTATGCACTGTACATTCTCATGGTCATTTCTTCGATCCTTATTTTGTAAATAGTTTATTCAATAAACAAAAATAAAATTTAATTTCCGAAAATGAATTGTGTGTACGTACAATAAAAGTTTAATCGATGTTTTTGAAACAATCCAATTTTTTGCTATTTTTTAAATATTATTATTTTTTTAATAATTTAAAAACTATTTTCCACAGCTTTATTTTTAGAAAAAAAAAACAAAGATGCTTTGTTTTACTTCTGTTTGACGTACGGGAAAATATTTGTTTAGTTTGCTAATGTAAAATTTATTTTCTCTCTTCTGCTTATACGTTCATATTTAAATATCGCTGGAAACTTAAACCTACGCTAGTAACAAATTACGCACAAGTTTTCATGATAGCTACTTCTATTGCTAATAGCCACCCCCATAGTTTTTTTATCAACCCATTCTACTACCTGTTCAGGGTATACACAGAAATAATAATTACTCTAATCATATGCATCGAAACTGGGGGAGCGGGGGAGTGTCATGGGTACATTTCCCCCCTGCTTTCTTACAAGGAAGAGGCAGAGAGGGCAAGGCTCTTGGACAAATTGTTTGACAATTTACTTATGATTTTAGTGGCCAGTGACCAGTCACATTTAACAAGATTGATTAGACTAATCTTTTCTTTCAAAATTATCATTTCCTTTTTTTATCATAACACAATATCAAAATATATTAAAGTCTCTTTGAGGCTAAATATACCATTTAAAAGTAAAGCAATTAATAGTAAAACTGATAAAAATGATTCGGCCCAGCCTAAGGTTTAGTGAACGAACTATTTGGCCATCGATTTACACTAGTTAAGTTTAGATCAATTACATATGGTAGGGTGGGGCAATTTGGGTCGTTCCAACTTTAATTTAAGTTTTCACCTATGATATGGTTGTAAAAATGTGTTCAACAGTTATTTATATCTTTATTAATGTCTTCTGAACAAAGCCTACTAATAGTTTTTTTTGTAAATAAAAACACATAAAGAGAAAATAATTTTGAAAATTCATTATAAAGTGGAAATAATATTTTAGTAAAAACGTGAGGCTATTTGGATCAGAGATGGGGTTATTTGGATCACACATTTATTTTGATATTTTACCATCAGTATGGACATTTTAAAATATTTTTATTAAATGTGTATACTTCAAGATACAAACAAAATATGTATATGCATTTTCCACACTTAAACTGTTTTTTTTTCCAAAGGCCCCGACACATACTTCATGAAACCACTATTTTCAGGTTTGACACCGAATCCAGTCGCTTTTTCCAAATGACTTTTTATCAATAAAAGTTATTTACAAAAAACATATGATGCATTTTCTTCTTCTTCTCCATATTTATATTTATGAGTTATGACCAACGTCATAGTCGTCATCTGAATGGCTGAGTGTGGCCAAATACACTAAAATACGTCTTTTAGGCTTTTTAGGGACCTGATATTTCAAGGTCCTACCAGTACTACCAACCACTACAAGGCTGTCCAAACTACAACTTACTAATATAGCACATACAAAGTGTTCTAAATGAGACAAAAAAAAACCTTTCCAAATAAACTAGAGCTATTCTTTAAGCTTTGAGTGCCAGTGAGAAATAATGTGTAGTAGTTAATTAGTTTAGTATGATTTAAAATTTAATTCAAAAGTTTTTATTTTTAAATCCAACAGCGCTAAAGCTCGCTTTACAAATTATCAAAAAGCGATAAATGATTAATTTTATACTCTAAAAATAAATAAAAACGTAAACAAAATAATGATCCATATAGCCCCTCAAAAAGTGAATCAAATAGCCCCGGAAGCAAACTTTTATTTTTCAATATAAAATAACTCTATTGTTTCCCGATATAATACATTCCAACCTCTTGGTGATGATTCCAGAAGATTTAACTATGAGTTTAACAAAAACTACTTCTAAATCTACAAATATAAGAGAGTAAAACCTTATGAGGCAAAGACGATTATTTACATCACTAGGAAGAGAATGTCAATCTCTCTTGGATTGATTTCATAAAAACATTTTTTCAGCTACTAAAACGTTTAAAAATTATAATTTTTTCATACCAATTTATAGTTAGTAGATCATTCAATAAATCATAAGAACCAAACAAAATTGTTGCGCAGTATCTTAAAAACTTATTTTGATTCAAATAGCCCCTTTATCCAAATAGTCCCACCCTACCATATAGCTAATAGAGAATAGCTTGTTTGATTTTTCGCCGTTTTCATACATTATTTCAATATCTGTGTATTGTGTAGCCTCTACTATAAGGCCATGTAAACTGGTGTCTTTGCTCTTTTAGTTTTAGACATTTTTTCTGTGAAAATGATAGACGTTTGTTAATGACTAAAACAGAGTAGTTAGAACCAATTTCGAATTCTCAGAACTCATTTGTGTGAGTGAAGGCTAATAATTTAAAACATTTGAGAGAAAAATAAAGATAACTGATCTTTCAACTAGTTTTAGCCAATGTTCAAAAATTTATTTCTCTTTTCATCAAATAAAAAGTTAATTCGGAAGGTAAGAAAACAATTCTCCGCCACAATATGTTAGTATGTTAGGCATTCGTAAATTTTTTTACTTAAACAAAATAAAACCATAAAAAGGTTTTTAAAGAATAAAGAGTGCTTCAAAGCTTCTGGATCAACAAAACGTTTTAAAGACAACGTTTTCCCGTCCACGTTGAGGTTGGTACCTTCACGTTTTAAAACTATGAGTGTTGCTAGCTTTTGTAAATATTATTGTGTAGTTGAGATTTATTCTACTTTCGTTTTTATTTCTTGCTATAAATATTTTACGGGATGTAATACATTGTGTCAGATTTACTGATAATTTCAATTACAAATTTTCTTAATCCATCTGCTGTATTGTGAGCCTATATTTAAATGTGTGTAAGGTGCTATAAGCTCTATTATCATCTATTTTTACAAGTCAATCTAAATTCAAGATATTGGAAAGACTTATTGAACTTATGGAATAATAATTTTTATATCGTAAGTGTGTTCTTGTTATTTACTTTCTCGTGTAAAGAGAAAGTATTGTAATCATGACCATTTTCAACCTCAAAAGAATGATATATCCTTCTTTCCCTTTGGTTTCAGCCGAAATGGCTTAAAGGATATTGTAAAAACTTGGTATTTTGGTCCTACATGATCATAAGTCCGGAGATACTTTTAATTTGAGTATAGCTCTTAAATTTTTACAAACGACTGATTTTTGAAAATTTAAAATATTTCCAAAATGCAAACAACTATAAATGAATTAAAATTATTAACAATTTTATTTACAATCTATATTTTAAGAGTGTTTCATATAATTTTGAAAAAAAATCTGTCTTTTTTTCTGAAGAAAACCTATTAAAATCTCTTTCTTTTTGTGCGTGTGTGTTCAGTGATAACCAAATTTAAAAATTGCATTGTCTTAATCTTAATAAAACACAATTTGGAAAATCTTGTTAAAACACCAATAGTATTTTGTTCAAACTAGTAAATCCTATAGCATAGCTTTTTTTTTTAAATAAACGTTCTCCCAGTCATTGCCTACTCTTCTTTCTATTTCAGCGGTTCCCAAAGTGTGCTCCGCGAGTAGATTTGAAATAAGAATAAATAAAATGTGACAAGATATCAAAACTGTAAATTTGTGTGTCCACGAACTGTGTATAGGTAAGTAAGTATTGGGTAGAAATTATTTACAGACTGCACGTGGTGAAACCAGAGAGAGAGAGAGAGAGAGAGAAACTTGAGGGAGCCAATTAACCCCGTCTCTGTGAAAACTTCGCCACGCTTTCATACGCTTGTTAGCTTCGACACCTTTCCAGAATTTTCTGGGAAGTTTCTATTGAATATTAAAAACTCGTGTTTCTTCGCACCTTCAGTCAGCTGAAGTTCAGACAGTATACAGTCGAGAGTCGAAACAAATCAAGTAGCGGAGCAATGTTATTTATTTAAATGTCGGAAAAGCCAAACTTGTATCGGAGCAGTATGAGTGCTTGAATGATTTGAAATCAGATTCTGCGGTAGAATAGAATGTTGTAACCAAGAAGTCACTATCAGAATTTTGATGTCAGCTACGAGACGAATTTGAAGTTTTGTCAGAGAGAGCGAAAATGATCCTTCTCCCCTATGCAATAAATTATGTGGATCAGGATTCTCTGACTATGTGGCTACTAAAACAAACCTCAATGCAGAGCCAGATATTCGGTTGGAGCTGTCCCAAATACAACCAGACACAGCCACATTGTGCAGATCAAAACACAGCAGTCCCATCCCTCTCATTGGAAATTAAGTTCGTGGTCTATACTTTATCGTTCTTTTTTTTATGCAAGTGACTTTTTTTTTTTGCAGCCATGAAAATGGTTTTAACACTATTTGTATGGGTAACATATTGTGGATTTCTAATAACAATATTTGTGTGGGTAACATATTGTGGATTTCTAATAACTAATTTGAATTCGTTATCAAATGTGTTGCTTTAGGTTAATTTATGTTTATTGTTGTTGTTTTGCGTTTATGTAATTAAGTTCCTTATTTCTCTGAAATTAAGGGAGAAAATAACCTTTATAATGAAATAAAACTTGATGTTTAACATGCCCAAATGCTTAAACATTCGTTTTCATCGTGAATACTGCTGTAATTCGGTTTAGTATCTATCTATGTAGGCTCTGTGTGAAAATATCGTTACCCTTATACCAAAGACACCTATATGCAAAACTGTTGTTTTGAGAAAACGATATTTAAAGTTACAATTTTCAATGGCTTTTAATGGGGAAAAATTAAGTTTAGATCAAAATTTAAGCTATTTATAAATCTAAAAATAATTCGTGCTTTTATTATACTATAAAATATCGACTAACAACTTTAGTAAATGCAGTTAGGTAAATATAGCAAAAAAATGTATGTGCAAATCTTGAGCATCAAGGCAACTATAGTGCTCCGTAACAAATTTATCTCCTGAAAAATGCTCCGCGATTCAAAAAGTTTGGGAACCGCTGTTCTATTTGTTTCCACCCGACCTAGCTTAACCTGTACATAACGTCAATTTCGCACCCTAACCTCACCACTCACATGTTGTTGTTTTTTTCACTCAACCTAACTTAACCGGGACATAACAGAGTTTTACCCCCTCTTCCCTCAAACAAAAAAGTTTCTAGCAGCTTTGACTGGGTCTCTAATGGGATAGGAATAAGGAAGGAAACATTTATAGGTAGTCTACCCGTATTTTTGTGGGAGTAGTGTGTGAAACCATTTAGGAAAAACCATCTTCAGTAAAGCCGACTGGGACTTGAACCCCGATCTTCCCAACTTCAACAGACCAGCCCTACATGAAATTGATGCCTTAGAGCAGCGGTTTCCAACGTGGGGTACGTGCCAGGACGTTTGGGGTTACGTGAAAATATTTAAATAATGGCGGGATGCCAGAATTATAATACAAAAGTTGCGTGTTTTCTTCTATATTTGGCTTTGATAAAATGGTTTCAATTTCAAACATAAAATAGTTTTTCTTATAATTACCTTTAATAAATTAATGTGTTGATTTTTATTGTAACTTGTGCTTTCTGAATGTAAAAATATCTGCCATCTTTATTCAGCTTACTATCACATTTTTTTAAATTCCATTATTAGTACGTTTATTTTCAATTGCAACAAATAAATCAGAAATAACTACTACTATAGTGATTAAATATTTTGCTAAAATATTAAGAGCTCAATTTATGGAAATGGGCTGCCAAAGGGTATGCAAGCGGAAAATAGTTGAGAGCCTCTGTCTTAGAGCATTCGGCCATTGAAGCGGCTTAGTTGTTTGTTCACATGATAATAGTTTACTTGTACCTAATTGAGTGTGGTATCATCGCCCTTACGTACCGTACGGATCATTGCAATCAATTCTAAGGGGGAAAAGTGGTAGATTGAGCATTTAATGCATAAACCACCCTCAGTGTAACCGGTCGAAATAATTGCACTTCAAGCTCTATAGAGTCCGCTGCAGAAGTGAAGGCCACCAAGCCACCAGGGTGGTGGATGTGACAAGTGATGTCAAGTATGTATCGTGCTCTGATTCTCTCCATTATTAATCTAAACTCATCTGTCAGCGTGACAAGCGCAGCCAGATCTTTATTGTGTTCCAACCAAATAATAAAAAAAGAGCACACAAAAAAACTCCACGGCGTCAGTCTGAAATCGATCCGTACCAACCGAATGTTGGCCGTCTTTTGGTGAGTATAGGGCCAACTTAATTCGGGTATAGGGTGTCAAGTGGTCAGTACAATGAACCCTCCGGCCGTTAATATCAGTTGTCTAGACCGGAGCTGTCACTTCTCATTCAAGTAGCTCCTCATTTGTCCTCACGAGGCGGAGTTTAGCCCCGTTTCAGACCCACTGATTCACAGATAAATTTTGAAAGCGTCGGGGATCGATCCTGGGACCTCTGGATCTGTAGCTAGGAACCCTTATCACTAAACCCCAGAAGCGATCACGATGTAAAATAAAACTATTTATTTAATATTACGACGTTTTTAAGTGCCAACCAAAATAATAAAAGAGCAATTGTACAGGGAAAGAGAAGTTGACACGTTGTTAGCTATAATAGGCATATATAAACAAAGAGATTGATGCGCATTCCCGCTGAGATTCGTTCAAACACAGCGCATGTCGTTTAGTAATGATAATTAGCGTGATACATGCTTTTCACTTTTAAAATGTATTGCCAAAGAACAGAAGTAAACAACTTTTTAGAAGATTCATCTGTCTCAAACCCACTCTCCATTCCCCCCCTCCCTGGACCCCCCTTCAGCTTTGAACTTTCTAGGAACTTCATCACTTTGCAAAAGGGGAAGTGTTGGGGGGTCGGGGAAAGAGCGGGACCCTTAAGTGTCCTTCTGTTTTAAAGGACGTGACAAAGAGAAAGTTCACAAAAGGGCGAGAAAGCTAGAAGCATTTATTTTTATTCGTTTCACTCTCTAGTTCATTGTTTCATCTCTTATTTATTTCTCACGCTATCGTAGCCATGCCCCTTCTAAGCTCACCCTAAATTACATGTATTTTTTATTTATTTAATTATTTATTGTGTTTTTAGTTGGTGTTTGCGATGTCAATGTTGCTTTTGTGTTGACGCACCCTCAAACTAAGATATTTGTTTCTGTAAAGTTGTCAAAACCTGAGACTTGGAAAAGAATCGATATCAATGTGATCGCGAGTCGCAACTTTATTTTTTACTTTTTATGCACTGAGTCTTACCATCCATCCATTCTGGCTATTCACATATATACGCCAAGGTGGTAATAAGTGTAAAGGCAGAGTTTAGAGCAAATATACCCGCATAAGTGTGAAGAAAGAATGGAATACTATTAAGAAAAAAAATGACCTCAGGGATTTGAGCCCCTACCTCACAGTCGGCAGAAACCCTGTAGGCATATATTGTGAGAGTGACGCCTTAGAACATGTGACCGCAGATTCTGGTAGGAAAAAATCCACTGTAATAAACAAATTACCAACAACATAGGACTTGCTTCGGTGGCTGCATGGTATAAGGTGTCACTCTCACAAGACTGGGAGTTCGGGCTTTGATCCTGGCCGAGTGTGCTGAAGGGGTTTAATCTTTAACGGTTTTCCACTTTCTCTATCTCTCCCTATTCACGCAAATTTGGTTACACTTCCTCTAATTTCAACCTTACCCATCCCAAACACATTAGCATAATTAATAAATATACGTAAAACACGAACGGGTTGTAAGACGTGGTGCAAGTCATATAAGATTATTCAGGGACCTCAAAAGTATAGGTTAAACAGAAAAAAAATTTAGAAAGAATACGCGTAAAAAATACAATGTAGATTTCCTTTAGCCTTAATTCTAATATAGGCACTAAATTTTTACACATTAGATCATTGATTAATTATCCATTTCCTAGCAGCGATGCAAGTCGCAAGTTTTTTGTGGCTCAAATCCTCAAAATAGTTACAACAACAAGTTTCCTTTTTCAATTTGAAGAGACAAAAAAAAATCTTTGAGAACCATAAATAAAAATTAAATTTTCATGCCTATACTTTGACTAAGGTTGAAGACATTATGTCTATATTTTCCCTAATTTGCATGTCAGAAAGCCTACTAACTGCACTGTGCTATTTCCCAAGTAATTAAACGAGAGACCTACACCCTTTCAACTCCAACGTACAAGAAATATTGTATTTGTTTTAACCGTAAGGCAGGTTTTTTTTAATTGGTTGTGTAAAAGTGCCAAAACTTGATTTCATTCACAAGTTACACAATGCTCATGAACCTGAAAATAAATAACTTTCAATTGAACCTTACTCTAACTAACTTTAGATTAATGATATAGATAAAGTCTTCATTTTAAAAAATGTGTTT
This sequence comes from Timema bartmani, assembly GCA_902151455.1. NCBI lineage: Eukaryota > Metazoa > Arthropoda > Insecta > Phasmatodea > Timematidae > Timema > Timema bartmani. Next base: position 474,657 of record CABFWB010000126.1, on the reverse strand, counting down.
TTATAATAAAGTCCCGACTATCCAAACTAACGGGAACGCCAGGTGGTCGGATAACCAAAATGTTGGATAATACTGGAACAAGGGGAGGGTCTGGAACTAAACAAATCAAAATTAAATTGAAGTGGCCCGCTTCGGTGGCCGAACGGTCTTGTGGCATCACTCATGTTAGACTTGCCTGCTGATGACGGGTAAATCGAGGCTCGAATACCAATTGGATCTACTGAGAGTGGCTTTCCCTAAATGGTTTCCAACTTTCCTTCCATGCAAATTAGGGTGTACTACATCTAAAATGCTTCTTTCCTCATCCCTACCCCATTAGAGTAATTATCATATATGCGTATAACCTTAACAGATAGTAATACGCGATTATAAAAGAAAATGGAAGTTGAGAATAGGTATGAAATAAAGTTTATCAGTAATTTCTCTTTAGTATAAATTGTGCAATTACAAAACTATAATTGTATTCATGTAAACAAAACCATTTATTTTACCTTAATTAAATGTAAATTTTACTATATAGTATGCAAAATGCAAAATTCACTGTTTGAAAAATTATTTATTTAAATTTATTTCTCAGCTTTGATTTTCTTCCTCCACGCCAGCGTATGATTAACATAACATCAATGGCCCATTATATTAATATGTCGGATAAAACGGAATTTCGGATCATCGGGACTCCACTGTGTATTCATTCTCATCCGCTGCAGCTGAGAAAGCTTACATACACCATCCCATGACACTTAATGCATTTGTGTAATTAATATAATTTTATTGCTGAGGGGCTTTCAAGACTACGGTACATGTGTTTTGTATTATTTTTTTTGTATAAAAAAATATAAAAGTTTAAATATTTTTCCCTCCATCTTTTCTTTTTACCCGTCAAGACTAAACGTATTTTAATCACACTAATGGTGAAAGAATGAAAAGGTAGTTTCATAGAAAATATACCCGCATTTGTGTNTAGGGGGAATTTTTTTTTTTCGAACCACAATAGCTAACCCCGGCAAACTCTAACATCAGCTACCCGTCCCACCGGTAAACCCTACAAGATGAGCCTGACATTTAATCCACGTGTCCACCAATGCCTTGTCCCACTGAAGTTAGCTAAACTAAATTAAAAGATACACTTTAGAGCATCAAAAGTTTTACGCCAGTTTGACAATGTTTGAATTTAGAAACTAAAACTAGAATTAATTGGTCACCTAATCAAAGAATCAATTAATCAGATTACTTGGACTAACAAATACAAAACGACAAACTTAAAACGGACCAATGTTCGTCTCTCTCTCTCTATTCGGAGAGTGATTAGGTGGTGTACCGCCAAACCACTGCTGGCCAGGGACCAGGATCAATAGGGGGTTCTATTCAGTTCTGGGCTGTGGGGCGAAATAATAGAGCCCGCACCTGTGGGATTCAGGATGGAATTCAGGCTCATCTAGTCTGACTTTTCAGTGTGAAGGGAGGTTGAAACTCAAATACCAGCCGGGTGTATTGAGGATGTATTTTTTTTAAAGTCATTTTCACACTTCTTCCACGCAAAAGCAGTTATATTTATTGTAAAATCTACCTTTCTCGTCACTACCCCAGTGGCGTGGTTAAAGTATATATGACCCTAACTTGTTTTAATACGCTAGGGAAATATATATAAAATTATTTAACACAATTTTGTTCTGTTCATCAAACGTTGTAAAGGACGAAATGATTAGATGCGATAGTCAAATGTTTAATTTTTTTCACCAACTAAAGTTGTGTTTTTTATTAACCATGGTGACCTATAGATTCAAGGATTTGGACATACACTGTATTTTTTCACCATCCACGAGGAGTTAAGGGTTCAAAACCCTACTGGTTACGTTCGAGGATAATTTTCAATATGTGACTTTCTCGGTGATGTTCCTATTCTTCCTTCGCTTTAACGTGGGTACATTTCTTTTAACCTAGCCTATTCATACATAACCTTTATATTAAGCTATCACTAAGCCATGTTACTTAACGTAATTGTAGAAAAAAAATTAAAAACATTTTTACCTCCATTTTTAAGTTGCGTATCGTGTGGCATTGTAAGATATACTCTCTTTCATGTTCCAACATTTATTAGGAGTACAGAACTGTTTTAAGTGCTGTTTCAAGTGTTATTAATATCTACGTTCTTATTTATTTTATATCAACGTGCCTTCATATGCTTCCTATTTCATAATTAGTCCCACATCTTACAGGAATCTCATGTAGTGTAGTAAAATCGTGTGTAATCTAGTAAATAATATTATACGTTATCTTAATGCGAGCTCTTGATAGAGTGAAGAACTCTATTTCGACATTTCAAAATTAAACTATGTTTCATGTGGTGTCTAATTCAAAAAGATATAGTCTAGTGTACCGTGTTATGTGTTATGTGTTTATATAAAGTGTGAGTTTTAACTTATGTTACAAAAGCTAGGATCATATTTCTAATGAAAAACCAAGAAGAAAATGTGTATAAAGATTTTCTCTGAAGTCATTACTAGTGGAGCAATGAGCCCTTGAAAATAATGTACTTTAAGACTAAACAACAATTTTATAACAACGTAACAAATGAGTATGAGAAATGTAACTGAAGATAAATATGAACGTTTCTTACTCAAAATAAAGTAGATAGCCCCACAACAGCCCTTGTGCAAACATTCGTGTCTTATCATTGCCGGCCACCAACATCAGCAGCATCCCCAGCACTGGTATCACTCTTTGAAACATGCCTGGTGTGTTTTGGACACTGTTGCACGCTACGAATATTCGGAGCCTAGGGTTGGGTTTGCGTTCCACAGGTGTAAATGTACACGGCACTTTTGATGTGATCACACAGAAAGAAATCCAGGGGATTTAGGTCTGGCGATCTTGCTGGTGGCTACGTCACAGGGTGAAAGCATTTTATTTTCAACGGCTCATTGTTCCCTTAATAAAGACTTCAGAGCAAATCTTTAGACATATTCTCATCCTAGTTTTATGCTCCTAGCTTTTGTAATATAAGTTAAAACTCACCCGGTATATATATACATATATATGTATGTGTGTTTTTAACATATATATTTTCTACTTAGCTTTATCTAATGTTACTAGCTGTTTATTGCTAATTCCAGATTATAGCGTTATAAATAAAATTGCTAATAATATGTCTTAACTACACCCTTATGATTTTTCTTTGGGTTTGAGGTTGAAATATCTTCTATTGTTTCTCCTTGGAATTGAAGTAGATCAGTGGTGTGTCATGAAATGTTTCCAGGGTAAGCAGCATTAGTTTAAACTGAGCGTGTGAATTTTTTACACCCCTCAGTAGAACTCTCATTGGTCAGGTATCAAAGTGAATACATCCCCATGTGAAGCATTCAAAGCAAATCTTATGTACGATAGGTTAAATTGGGCCAAATTGGGCCAGAATATATCACAGTTACAGTTTTAACAAGTCTTATTTCCCTTTAAACACTCCATGTCACGCCCCTGAAGTAGATACTTTTTCTTGGTAATCAAGTTGGACAGAAAACAAATTAATACTATATTCAAAAGTATACATATTCATATAGATTAACCGTTGTTCACATGGTTTAAGCGGTCAGTCTCAAAAAATAAGTCTTAAATAAAATAAAAATTTAAAAAAAATATGTCCAAGATATTCAAAAGATTGTCTAAAATTGTATATTAAAATCTATTTGAGATGAGCTATTAAATGAAAAACCTTTGTAGTGACTACCATATTGAAACGGAAAATGTTCAAATAATCTCACTGCCAAATTTCTTTAAAATTGGTTCACGCATCTGGCAGTTGTCGCAGAACAAACAGACAACGTTTTGGTGGCTGTTATCTTGAAAAGAATAACCCCTAAAAAATGTACATTTGTTACTATACCTAGGTTCAAATAATGTCCTTGCCAAATTGGGCTAAAATTGGTAGTCACGCTGGACAGTTATTGCGTAGCAAAGATCCAAACCAAAAAGAAATAATGCCAAGGTAGTCACGCTGGACAGTTATTGCGTAGCAAAGATCCAAACCAAAAAGAAATAATGCCAACTGCTCAAGTTAAAACAAAACCTTGCTTTGCTCGAACAATATACTATCAAGATATTTGATTCTATTTGACAAGAGTATTTAAAAAAAATACTAACATTATTTAAATAATGTTCATATATCATGGTATTAGTTATCTATATACTAATAAAGACTTCATAAAAATTAATCAAATATTACTAAAAATAAGAGCCTGCCTACTTTACTTACAGGATTTAACATTCAGGGGTGGTTTACCCAAAACCTTCAATGAATATTTTCAAAAAATATCAATCTTTTATCTTTTATGTATTATTTATAAATGAGTTGGGGGTCTATGTGTTTCTTTAACTCACTCAAATACCAATGTACCGATTGTGCTGAAATCTCGCATGGATATAGCTTGGATGACCGGTTAAAACATAGGCGATATATTTTCTTTTACAATTAAATATAATTGATGTTTTTCAAATATGTTGTCTTAAATCATGTGATTAATGTTGTATTCTCCAATTTAATGTAGATTTAATTTTTTCTGTCTTACTTGAAAGCTAAGTCATCTGCAATCTAAAGAGTAAATATTACAAAATCTTATATATAAGTTGATAAGCCCGTTTCCGGTAATATAAATTACGAGGAAATGGCCAAAACAGATTTTGACAAACGACCGCTCATTTCAAAGATGAGTGGACCAGGATGCCGGAAAAAATATTAGTTTCCAAAGAAAATCTAGCTTTCCCAGAGATTTTTCAACTTTTAATTCTTTGTTTACATCAACATGGAAATCCTAATGTGTGCATGGTAAATATTTTAGCACCAAAATAATAAAAAGAATAACCCTGAACTATCAATAAAATAACTATATATTTAACTAGTTTCAAACCATTACTGAAAACGAGGATATAAATTTTGCTTTAGAAACCACAATCGAGCATTTAATTATAATATAATCATTATGGTAATGAAATCTGAAGCACTTCACTAAGTATACAGCTTTCACACAAATTACTGCCGCATTACAAGGATTTTGTAGTATAGTGTTCTCTGAAGTGGGGTCAGAAAGTGTACCAACTGTATATGGCATAATAATATTAGCAGCGACACAAGCTGCATTGAAACTTTGAAGGAAATTAACACAATAACTAATATGTCTGAACAAGGCCGTAGCCAGGGAGGGGTTTTGACGGTTCAAACCCCCCGCGAAATTTTATGAACAGAATTATATATGGCTTTATTTATGGTTCAAACCATATTAAAATTAAGATACAAATACAAATTAGGGGGCTGTGTTACCATAAAAAAAAAAGCACTTCAGAGAGCTTCTAAAGGTGTTAAATATTTCGAAATTCTCCTAGCCTTCGGCATTTTGGGGGTTATTTTACCATAAAAAACTTCACAGAGCTTCAAAAAGTGTTTAATATTTAGAGATTTTCTAAGCCTTTGGCAGTTAGGGAGTTGTTTTACCATGAAAAAAACCACTTCAGAGAGCTTCTAGAACTGTTAATCTTTTAGAATATTTTTCTAGCTTCCAGCAATTGGGGGATGTGCCCACCAAACCCCCCCTGAAATTATTGTCTGGCTACGGCGTTTTGTCTGAACAATTTAGGAACTTTTATTTTTCAAACAAAGTTATTACTGGCCCACTTAGGTGGTCGAATGGTTGAAGGCGTCACACTCACAATATACTGGAATACAGATGACTGGGAGATTGTATTTCGATTGTCAGTTGGGTGTAATTAGGGTGTTTTTTTCCTAAATGATTTTACGCTCTCGCCTTCAAGAAAATGTGGGTATACTTCTTCTAAATTAAACCTTCCTCATCCTTAACAAATTAGTGTATGTGGTACATCTGTCTATAAACCGAACGGGTATTAAGACGTGGTGATAAAAATATTATTATTTTAGTGTTTTTTTCAAGACCCCTTGGACAGCACGGAGTCCTTGACAGTCACCCGCTTTTTTCGCTCTTTGAGGCGGCTGGCTCTGTGTGTATGCAGTACCTCTCATAGGTCAGAAGGTAAGTCAAGGTCATCTAAATGTGCTACATAGTAGAGCACTTAAAAGATTTGTAGACGTTTAGAAACCCCGCATCATTAAGAAGTTATTTAATTATTAATATCGTTTTCAAACAAATTTAGTCTAAAAGTTAAAAAGTTTAAATTTTGAGTTTCAAGTTAAAATCAAAGACGTTTAACACGACAATTTCTAGTTCTGAGATTAAAGAGAAGGGTTAGAAACCTATATCTAAGCTTCCTTTATGCAAAAAATTATGTTTTGATAGGGTCACAACAAAAAATGTCAAGTAGTCTAATGTGGGAATTTGTTATAGGGCCGTATACAACAATCACACTTTTTTTTCTTAAAATATAAACTTTTAAATTGTTCATAATTTTAACCTACATTTAAGTGAAAACAATAATAAAAATTATTAAACCACTTCATAAATAATCCATGATTTCTAAACGTCTGCAACATTTCTCTATTCTAACTCAAATGTAGAAATGTTAAGGTGAGATGGAAGGGGACGCGAGACAAGGTCAGTGTTTTTACAGCTTTGACAGTAATTTTTTTCTGAATAAAATAAATAAAATATTGCTCCAGTAGAAACATGGTCTTACTTTTCTTCACATAGTAATATAAACCGTTCTTGAATGTCTGTCGCGAGCATAGCAGAATTTTATAAGAAACTTTTTAAATAAAGAGAAACAGTTTTCATTAAATTCCAGGACACCCTTGACAGATATTAAAAAACTGTTTCTTTTTAGAACCGTGTCTTACAACCTATTCGGGTTATACAACTAAAGAACTATTGACAACATGTGAAGAAAATTAAACCATGTTTATATTGAAGAAGTATTTGATTTATTTACATTAAAAAGTTCTTATATAAAATCTTTTTAAAAAAAACCTACACTCCCACCTTAATCTGGGACGAGAATCAACCTCATGTCACATTGTAAGCTTCATAAATTTAAGACTTCACTAATCTGACAGTTTAAAATAAAAGATTTAATATATTGTAATAAAAAAATAAAATAAAAAAGTTATTTTGGAGTATTAGGTCTTTCTCCTCATCGACTTCTACCCTTTTAACCTGTCAATTCCAAATGATAAAAAAGGGTATTTGACCTTAATATGAACAGTAAAGAGAGTGGGTTGTCATTTCCTAAAGTTCGTTCTGCAGAACCCGTCAGATATTTGTCCAATCTAAAATAACCCTATCTGCTCGCCGAGAAAAAGCTATTTTGAAAGGTTGTGTGTCCTTACATGAAATATCACATTGAACATTTTACAAATGAAAGGTTTCACTGCCCCAAGCATATAAGTAAATCAATCGACTCTTATCTTAAAACAATTCTCGGAGGATAAAGACAAAAGCAATTTTATGGCGGAGGGGTTTCAACATACATAAATATGAAAAGACAGTACCACCCCCGATAGAAACAATAAAAAGCGACATTGTATTAGAATTTGATCTTTATAACGTGCGTCTTATTTTCAATTCAATAGAAAATCTATGCTTGAATTCATACCACCTCAACCTAAAGAGTAAATAATCTTAAATGTCTTTACTTGAGCAGTTTTTCTTTATTTGGGGAAGTTTTTTTATATTTCTAAAGAATCTCAAAAATACCTCCAATTTCCAAATACTTTGGTTCTAGAATTTAAGTAGGAAACTTTTTATTTAGCACCGCGTCTTACTATACGTTCGGGTTATACGCTTAAGTACTAATTACGTTAATGGGTTAGGAATTGGGAGGGTTGAATTTAGAGGAAGTGAACCCGCATTTGCGTGAAGGGAAAGTGGAAAAACATCTAGGGAAACCATCCACAGTTCACCCGACCGAGATTAAAACCTCAATCTTTCCATCCTCAGAAGTCTAGCTCAACACGAAACAAGCGCGTTAGCTAACTACGCCACCGAGGTGGGTAAGTAAGAAACTAATCCAACACCTTAATTCAATCGGTAGCGTATCTGTCTACTGAGCTAAGGCTCCCGGGTTCAATTCCCGGCATGGCTGAAAAATGTTATCATAGGTGAAATGTGGGCTTACTGTTTCACATTGATGAATTAACGACCGGGGACTGGATGTTGTCCTTGTTCTAGTCTTAAGTTAGATTATAAGGGATATGAAGTTACGACAGGCCTATAGCAAGCCGGTAGTTGAAAATATTTGGCTTAAATAAAAAAAAACTCACCCAGAAAACAGGCTGGAAACAGTAATGGATGTAAAGTAAAGTAGGAAACTAATAACACGAGTCTAGCTCTGGGGGTTGATTTTTAGGATCTAAGAAAGTTTACGCGCCGTATTTGTGCAGTCTAATCTACATTTAATACAAGGCAGCTTACTACTTAATCCATAGGGATTAGTACGAAGAGTGTGCTAAAGAAGCCTGGATAAATAAACATTCTGTGGAAGCTTCGGCTACACTGTTTTTAGGGCCAGCTTTGTAAATCTTTTGTGCACCACGTCTTACTACCCGTCAGGCCTATCTCCATATTTAAACTAATTGGTTATAGAATAGAAGATAGAATTTAGAGGTAATGAACCCTTATTTCATGAAGAGAGAGTGGGAAACTATTTAAGATAAAACACCCTTAATACACCTTGCCGTGATTAAAACCCTTAACACCTCATCATCAGAAAACCAGACTAATAATGATCCTGATATTTTGTAAGTGAATCTTTAATTAACACTAGACTTTTTTTTTTATAAAAGTTTGGATCATTATATATGTTTTTTGTTAGGATGACAACTTAAAGTATTTTTAAATAAAATTTAATTGACAGCAAATTAACTAGGAAACGAACCCGCTATCTAGCTCCTCGTGTATAAAGCCTCATTTCACACTTGAATTGAATTTTAACATCAGAATTATACTTAATAAAACCACATATTATATCAGATATTACCGAATGAGTTATTTTAGACGACTAACTGAAACTAAGTTGGAGGCTTATGCGTTGTTTTTTTAGCACCGCGTCTTACTACCCGCTTGGGTTATTCGCTTATATACTTACTACGCTAGTGGTTTTTAGCGATGATGAAAGTTATATTTAAAGTAAGTATGCCCACATTTGCGTGGAAGGAGAGTAGAAACAATTTTGGAAAAAACCACACCCTCATTACATCCAACCGAGATTCGAACCTCAATCTCCCCGTCATCCTATACGTGTTCCTCTATTGAAACTATTCAAGGCAACCCACTTCGGTGGCCGCATGGTTTATCGCGCTACCCTTTCAAAGTAGACTAGACTGCCGATGATTGGGAGATCCGAGGTTCGAATCTTGGTCGAGTCTACTGAGGGTGGTTTTTCCAAACTGGTTTGCCATTCTCCCTTCACGCAAATGCAGGTACACTTCCTATAAATAATCTACTTATTCATTTAAACCATTAGCGTATTTAGTATATAAGCGTATAGCCCGAACGGTTGGTAAGACGCGGTGCTAAACAAAAAAACTATTCAACCTGAGTTGTACGTGTAAACAAGGTTATTGAGAGTTGGGGTCAATTAAAGATCAACCCAAAAGAGTATATTTTTTCAAATTATTTCCGTTTAGTTAAATTCATGAAAGTCCACCCAAAAAAATCTGACTTACTAAAACGAGTATAGAGAGTATTATTTTATAGACAAATAGGATAAGATTAAATCCACCATACAAGTTTATTTTTAAAAAAAGTTTCAGTTATTTTTTAACAATTTTATGTCCTATTAAAATTTTAATTCTCAAATATTCATGTGAAACTTAACACAGTAATTGCACAAACTCATTTTAATAAGATGTAGTCCACTTCAGTGTTCAAATGGAATAAGGCGTCACTCTCACAATAAACTATACTACCGATAATGAAGATATTGGGGCTTTAATCCCGGTAGAATGTATTTAGAGTAGTTTTTCCTAAATTGTTCTCCTCGCCCCCACCCCCCCCTCGTACTGTTGGTACACTTCCTCTAAATAAAATCTTTCTTAACCCTAACATAATGTGTTATAACATAATATGTATATTTTATATATTTATTGCAGACCTGTTATTAGAGGCTAGTAAGGAAATAGTCTTTTCAGCGTTCACCTCTAAACCTAAGCATTTGATCACACAGAGAAAACGGATTGGGGACGATAGTGTAGATATTACTTTGAACAACATATAATTTACAGGGTTAATAAGTTTAAATGTTAAGATAATCAAGTCTCGTAGATTATGGTGGGCAGGACCAGCAACGCGAATGGGAGATTCTAGAACTTTTCTCAGGGTACTAACTGGCCGACCAAAAGGGAAGAGATCATTGGGAAACCTAGACGCGGATGAGAAGATAACATTAGAATGGAGCTGAAGGAGATAGGGTGTAATGGATAGAATCTAGCTCAATATAGGAATAGGCTGTGATAAGGTGTAATGGATAGAACTAGCTCAATATAGGAATAGGCTGTGATAAGGTGGAATGGATAGAATTACCTCAAGTTAAGGATAGATGGCGTACTTTTTTAAGTGCAGCAATGAACTTTCAAGTTCCTGATGCCAAAGAGAAGTTATATATATATATATATATATATATAATTTATATAATTATCCGTATAAGTAGTCCCAAGCGCTATGGTTTCAACCTCATTTGGCCTGGTTTAACTTTGTGGGGCATGTCTGGGCTATTAACCTGGCGGGGAAAACCCTAGATTGGTTTCCCTATATAGTTTTTCACTCTACTTCAAAGAAACTGTAGGTAAATTTTCTTTAAAATTCGCTTTCTTTCTCCCGAGCCCCTTGTTAAAATACGCTTATAGCCAGGATGGGTATTAGTACGAGGTGCACAAAACGTTTTTACTATGAATTCATACAGCCCCACAATTTTTTTTTTTAATATTATTTTAACTTGGCTTTGTTATATATATGACAAAATCAAAGCAACCGGAAATTACATACGTGGAGTTTTATTTTGAACATCAAACGCATCAATTCTATTCTCTATGGAGACAATCGTTTATCTTGTACCTTAGCAAAAATAATTGTATATTTGGAAAACTGGTTGCATTTCTTCGATGTTGTTTTGTTCTCTTTCTGGATTTAACTCAAAATCAGGGAAGTTATGCCAAATTCCACAATAGATTAAGATATTTTATTTCCTTTTTTTGCTAAAGTAAAATGCAAATATTTTGTTGGTGATTTATAGCGATAAAGGTGTTGTTGGATTTTAAAAAAGGAATTGTTTTTTGTTATGTTTTAAGTTGCTAATGAATAGTGCAAATAAAAAGGAAAGTACTAATAAAGGTGGGTTTGTCAGGAGAAACACAAGAGCATGGTGAATGAGGGTGGAATGAAATATCTAAGAAATGTATTTAAAAAAAACTCTTATGGACAGAGTCAGTCATGAATGAGTTCTGAAGGAGTGTGGTTTGAAAGGGAATCTAATAGGTAAATGTGAAAGAAGTGTGCTACGGTGGTTTAGGCATGATGAGAGGATGAGTATAGATCGAGTGACGAAAAAAATATGTGAAGGTAGAGAGTATGGATCAAAAAGAAGGGGTAGAACATGTAAGACCTGGCTAAATGTTGAAGATAAATTTGTGAAAAAGAGCAACATTAAGGGGCCGGTTAACACTCGTTCACCCATAAAAACAAAATAAAATAAAAGATTGTGACAAAACCGTTCTATGGATTTGAAATTGGTTTTCACCAATGAAAAGTAATTTATATTATCTAGAAAGAAGACTCTGTATAACTTTTACTAATCATACTAATTAAATTATACAATAAAAATTATCACATTTTCAGCCTCGCACTATTTTGCTTATAATGACTTCATTAAGTTAAATATTTAAAATGTAATCTTACTATATAAAAGAGTAAATAGCCGGAGCTATATTAATGGTAACTACTTCAGTTAGATATCATATTCTGAAAATTGAAAAATGACACCTGGACATGGGAAGGATCCTGGACACGGGAAGGTCCTCGGTTCGATTCCCGTGTCCAGGTGTCATTTTTCAATTTTCAGGTTACTATATAAAGCAGAACTATTTTTACTTCAATTTCCTTGGATTAGAATTTTTATTTAGTGTTCTATTTTTTTTTAATATTTTTTCAAATGAATAATTACTTGGAAAAAGAATAAATCACAAAGCTAGATAGTATTTTTCTCCTTTTTTTTAGATATTTATTTATAATTTATAAGTTTAATACTAAGCTTTAAAAAGTTATTTATAAAATTAAAATTTGAAATAGTTTGGTATATGTAGTGTAAAGCTGCTTGTAGGAATACCAGGAACTACGTGTACCGTTTAGCAATTTACAAGGGTCTTCCATTTACAGCGTTGCCACGATCGTTTTAGAAGTGACGAGACAAACCATTTATTCCAATATTGTGAAGCTTTAAAATGATGTTCCTACTATTTTAAATCAGAAATAGGAATCAAATGTATTTGCCTGAGAGTGGTAGGCGAACAATTTAAGCATCGATATTTAAGGCGCTAGAATAGTCAGACAGAAATCCACAAACCTCTTGTAATTTTAAAACGTTTATAGGCTGAGATATTCTTTGGTGTGTGTGTGTGTGTGTGTAAGTGTGTGTAAGTGTGAGTGTACGTGTGTACGCACGCGCGCGCACGAGAGCTTGGTTGTGAGATCAGTGGCCTTATTGTTCCTTTCCTCATTCTTTGCTTAGTTCAACCCCCACCCCTTTTGAAAAGTATTAGATATTTGTAGTTTAGGTTGAGGCCTAAAGTTGACAGTAGGAGCAGGAAAATACTTATTGATTCAAACCAATTTTTAAAATGTATAGGTTGCGCGTGGAGGGCACATAATTGTTTGTTTTTTTAACTCATTAATTGAAAATGTTTTTATATTCTCTAAACGCCTCGTCTTACTAACTGTTCACATTGAATAAATAGTTCATATTATTGTACTCAAAAACAAATTAGCGTATAATCCGAACCCGAAAATATGGACTGGTTAGGACTAGCTCAAGATAAGAATAGGTGGCGAACTTTTGTAAGTGCGACAATAAACTCTCGAGAATACCATAGACTAAGTAAGTATTAGAAAGTAATAAACATTACTTAGTCATATTTAAAAAAATTATACTAACAGGACTAAAATAGTTTTGTTTATTTTGCTATTCAATAGCAAAAAGGTTAATAACCCGAAAGGATAGTTAGTAAAACTCGGTAAATAAAAGAATTTAAAAATGAAAAGTTTATTGATAAAGTATTTTGTATGAAATATGAGTAGTATTTTGTTCTCATTCACAGATAACACTGCTTTAAATAATGACTGTCAAGTATTTTCAATTCTTTTAGCATTCTTTTGCGCTTTTAGTTTTTAATCCTGTCTATGATAGACATATGCCAATAACAAAACAGAACCTTCAATTTGAAGATGCATGAAAGGTTAGGCGTCACTCTCGCAAGAGACTGAACTTCCGATGATGGGGAGATCGGGGTTTGAATTCCAGTCATAACTTCTTTCGTACTTTTATAAATGCCTTGTGCACTTTAATTTATTCATTACTTACTGTTGATACAATTGATAACTTATATATTCGAGTGATCCAAGATGTTACAAAGACATTTTCCCTGGCCTAAACTCCAATTTTGGAATCTATGCGTATGTCTATATCCCCCTCCCACCTCCCCCCCACCCCCCATGTCTTAATACCTGTACGGGCTGTACACATTTGTAATTTATACTTAAAGGATGTGTAAATATGGTGAAGGTAAAGTTTAGAGAAAGTATACTTATATTTGTATGGAGGAAGAGTGATAATCCGTTTAGAAAAAGAAACTTATTAAATCCCTCCGGGACTTGAATGCGGACCCTGCTGTAAACAGCAAATCAGACTAGAGGAACTTGACGTTCAGTCTGCGTACCCAATGAAGCGTATTATGAGTCCCACCATTGTATTTTTTAAACTATTTTAAATTAAATCAATATGTATTTTCAGATGACATTCTGATGGAGCGATTTTGTAAGGATGGAAAAATTACAAAAGAACAGGGATTTGAACCCTGGTCATTCAGCTCTATTCGCTAACTTCTGTACCTATTGAAGTATCCTGGATCTCCTTGTCAATTCCATATCTCAAATAAACCTCTAAGCGTACTGGTGTAGATAAATGCATTAAATACCAACACTTGTTACAAGTAGACCCTAATTATTCAGTAAATAATAATATAGGTATCTGGTGACCTGGTGGTCTAGGGGTAAGGTGTCGGGCTTCTGTGCCGGGTTTCGGGGTTCAATCCTTGGTCCCGGCACAGATTTATCTGATTGCCAAACCCTTCCTTCACCTCTGACAAGACGTGTATTAATCACAACTTGTGAATGTGTGGAATACCAGGCCTTCACCGTAGTTCGGATCCCACGTTAAACTGTAGGTCCTCCATTTCATCTCACAATCACCCTAACATTACACATTAGCGTAAGTGCGTACAACACGAACGGGTAGTAAGACGTGATGCTAATAATATTATTAATAATAATAATAGGCATTTCATAGGTGTAATTAGCGACTTTGATTGTATTTGCATTATACTAATATTACCAATTTATAGTTGTTATATTTAATTATGTGTCATAAGTAATATTTTAGTAATGAAAAAATTAAAATATTTGTAGATCTATAATTATTGATCCAATAAAATGTTTTAGAATAAATCAGCATTAGCCTACTATATCAGGTTTTAATGTAAAAGTGTATGCATACTAATAAAATTGTATTTACTATCAAGTAGTAAATAAAATTTTATTAGTTAATATTTATTATTGATTTAATAATTGACTATTAATTTTGTAATTTAATGCACATTCACAGTTCTGGCAAAATATAGTTTCGAGGAGACTTTAGGTTATCACTTCATTATATATTTATTTTTAGTACCACGTTTTACTATTATCATTTTTCCATTTTTTCTATTGTGTACTTGTCTAATATATACCCACTTAAATGCACTAATAGGGTATAGGAAATAGTAAGGTAAAATTTAGAGACATCGTAACCACATTTGATGGAGGTAGAGTGGGAAACATTAAAAAAACACTCTTTGTAGACACACACCCGGGAAGAATTTGATGCCTGACCTCCCCATCACTGGCAAATCAGACCATACCCCAATTTGATTACAAATGAACATATCTGAAAGCTAGAAAACTTGAAATTCGTGAATGCTTTGTCCAGGATGAATTTCAATGAAAGACCAAACCAGTTTACAAATGCATTCATTGCCTTCTATTTGTGACAAACTTAGGTCCTCACCTCTAATAACTCTCGTCAAGGCTATGAACAAGTTTAGACTCTACCCCCCTTCAATACAGAGGTAATTGCTACTTGCGATAAAGGTTTCAGAGGATTTTATAGCTTTGTTTTGTTTGCTTGCTATCTCAGTCTCACTCTTAGGATGGGGGAAGGGAAGCGGTGTGGGCTCTAAAGTTCTGATTGTTTTGGCAACACTTTGGGCTGACTGAGCCGCCGAAGACAAAGTATAACTCAATATGTTTCTTCTGATACCGTAAATTAGGGGCTGGCGCTGATGCGACTCTTCCCTTCCAACGACCATTGACCGGGCCCTTATGAGTCTTAATAATAAAAGAGCATATGTGACTCAGTGTATGGATGTTGTTGAAGTGAAGGGAGTATGCAAGGATATGGAAGTGTGGAGAAAGTTAGTGAGGATGGATTAAGTACGAAGTTGGGTTTTCTTTTCGTTATATGCATAGTTTCTTGCCTACAACGTAAGGGAATGGCGTGATTTATGTATGTATGTATGTATGTATGTATGTATGTATGTATGTATGTATGTATGTATGTATGTATGTATCTATGTATGTATATGTATGTATGTATGTATCTATGTATGTATATGTATGTATGTATGTATGTCTCTATATGATTGTTGTTTTCTTACAAAATGGCAAGTCAGCATAATTAATTAAAAATTATAGACGACTTTTATTGCTACAAATACTTTAAGGAGTAAGAGACTAACAAAAGCTAAGTATATTGTTTCAATATATTTTTACGTCAATATAATATTATAAATAACTTAATAAAATCTAGATATATTTTTAAAAAACTTCATGGTGTGAGCCCGCAAGCGAGCTATACCGAGCGGCCACCACCGCTAATGAAGATAGTTACAACATTTACGTCTGGAGGGTGTCATGTGGTTAGCACAACTAACCCTCTGGCCGTTTATCTCAGTTTTCAAGACTGGAGTTGTTATTTATTTAGTCAAGTACTTATCTCCTCATTTATCCTCACTAGGTTGATTTTGACCCAGTTCCAGATCCATTGATTCACAGAAAAAAAATGGAAGCGGTGGGGATCGAACTCTGGACCTCTTGATCTAGCGCCAGGAACTCTGACCACTAGACTTACACCAATGTTAAGATGTTCTAGGTTTACAATTCTCCTTATTTAAATTTTCTGTCTACATTAAATGTTTTTAATCCCATTCCTTAGTAAGTTATTGTCAAATTAAACTTATACCCATATATTCAATAATTATGTGTACCCGCTTCGGTGGCCACATGGTCTGACGCGCTATTCACACAGTAGACCAAACTGCCGATGAAGGTGAAATCAAGGATCGAATCTCGTTCAGGTGTATTGAGGGTGATTTTTCCAGAATGGCTTTTTACTCGCCCTCCGCGTAAATGCGGGTACACTTCCTATAAGTCTTATAAATATAACCTCTCTAATCCCTAGAATCATTATCGTAATTAGTATATAAGCGTATAACCTGAACAGGTAGTAAGACGCAATGCTAAAGAAAAAAATAATTTTGTAATTAAGGTGTCACAACATAACATTGTTTCATTTAAAATAATTATAATAACTTCACACATTTCTCTAGGGTTAAGACTATTTTATAAAACCATTTAAAAAATTAATGATAAGTTGTCAAATTTTTACTTATATTACACTTCATATAAATTTCGTTTTGAAGAAGTCTAAAGGATTGCTTTACAGAACGTACTATGTACAAATATTGACATAGGGCCTCGCAGAGGAAACGTGGTTAATGAAGAAGCAGGATGGAAGTAGGATCCAAGGTTGTGAAATGAAACTTCTGAAAAGTACTACTATGGGAGTGACAAGAATGGCGAAGATGAGAAATGAGAGGGTGAGACGAATTATTAAAGAGGAATCAGTGAAGAACAGGATAGAAAAAGTCACAACTAAGGTGGTGGTACGGCCATTCGAGGAGATTGGAAGAGGAGAAGGTACCAAAGAAGATGTTGGATGTTGAAGTGTTGGAGGAGGGGAAGGGGGAGAAGTCCGAGAGTAAGATCCAAGACACAGGTGGCTGAATGGAGTGCAATGGAGTGTGGAGGAGAGCTGATTGGGTCATGGTATTGGAGGAGATGTAGTGGGGAGAAAGTAGACGTTAAGGGGGAGGCTTACGTTCCAAACAGACCCAGCCAGTGGCCGAAAACTGATTATGATGATGATGGTGATTATGATGAATTATCACAGACTCTTTCTACAGCTCAGAGAAATAATTCCCTTCATTTATTGCTATATACTATCTTACTCCATATTCTTAGAATATTTTTTCCTTAAAGATAAAAATTAACTGTTCACTATTAAATAAATGATTAATAGGTCTATATTTATTATGTTCTCAAACAGTGGTCCGATGTACAGAGCTCGTTTGATGATCTATGGTCAGTTTCGTCAACATTTATTTTCGTTTTTTTTATTTTTTTTATCTTCATGATGTCTTACTACCCATCCCCAGGCTTTACGTATCTTAATCCCGCCATTGGTGTGAGAATAAGGATGATAGATATTTATACTAAATGTTTCCTCATTTTCGTGAAAGCATACACTAAATACGAATGTCCACTGATGTGGGTTATTAGATATAAATTATATAAAATTTAATTTATATGTATAGATATATGTCAAATCAAGATTGAACAGAATTATTATAATCATGAATTATTTGATCAAACAAATGTGTCTTTGTTAAAAAAAACTTTAAAAGCCTTCTATTTTTATTTTTATCCATAGGAAAAATGAATAGAACTCGTGGGCTAAATTTCCACACTTCCACCTAATATCTCCCATATTTGTACTGTTATTTTGATAGAAAATGTTGTATTAATTACACTCATTAATGCCTAAAAATCACGTCCAATCAATGTTTTATTAGATTTTTATTTTACCTTAGTGAAATATAACTATATCAGGCCTACAAGTCTTACTTAACACTTGTAGAAATCTTACGTTGTTTAAGCAAGGATTTGTTATTCCAAAATATATTTCATGCCAAAATTGAGTTTAAAAGTATCGTAATAAATTTATAGGTACAATAATATTATATTTCAAGTTTAAATATTTAAACACAAATTATTTTAAAGGTAAAATTTGCTCATTTTCAACTACGCTTAACGCTAAATATTGCAGATCTATATAGGTAATCAAAATTAATTTTTTCGGAAACATAGATCTTAAACAAATCAAGTCAAAATGAATGTAAAGATATTAATTATATACACAAATATACGAGTAAAACAATGAAAATCTTGTTATAAGTTAGCTTATGGCCAACGAGCAGTCATTAGAAGTAAAGTAAATAAAGAGAGAGTCAAGTGGGGTATTTACAATTTTGTGATGAGAATGTTCAACAAATCTGTATATCAATATTAAAACTTGAAAAAATACATAATATACTAAACAAAAATTGTTTCGTTAAGTTAGTAGATTATAAACACGTGAATGAAATTAATATATGTTGAAAAATATTGGTGACAATTAGTGTTAAAACAATTTTTTTAATGTTGTGTTTTTTATGATTGTTTGTGAATGATAGAAAATATTTAAAACTCATGGATGGATGTATATATATATATATATAATGCTTATAGCTTATCATATAAAATGTTTAAGTTATAAAGAATGTGTTAAAATGGATGTATCCTTATCTGTGATAGAATTTCCAAGTTAGCTGCAAATTAGTTTTGGTGAAAGCTAGTTTCGACGCATAGCATCCTCATACTCCAGGTTTTAGATGGAAAAATAACCAGAGTTAAAAACTTTGTCAAGTCACAATGAACAACATACAAACTCAATAAAGTGATAAAATAAAGTGGAAAATGGGGCTACTCCTGAAAAATAATAATAAGTAATAAGGGTGTAAGGTTAAAACATAAGAACATACAAGCATATTCACCTAATAGTTGAAGTATGTGTCCTTTCCTCACTTAATTTAATTGAAATAGGGAAATTTATGGAAGCAAAGGTGTACTTCTAATACAATAAAAGTGTGTTATGTAACCTCTTAGATTATTCTTTACTAAAATCATAGATTATTATAATAAAAGATTGTAAAAATGTAATATTGTTGCAAGGGAAATCGATAGATATTATTTGTAAAATAAGTTTTAAATTATAATAATATAATATAAATTTGTAAATGTATTTGATTGTTATAGACAATATTTGTGTATATAATTGATTTACATCAATTTACCATCAATTTTTTCTATACTAAAATTAAAAAAGGTTTTTCGAAAATCCAGTTATGTTTAAATAGGGTTACGTCAGAAAATTATAATATAATTAAAGTTAACGTATTTAAAGATCATTTTAGTGGTTTGGATTTCTCAGAACTGCCACTCCCATAATAAATACAGCTATGAGAGGATTTTTCCCTTCAAGTAGGTGTTGCCCTTAAGGATGACGTAGTTCTGTGCAGCTTGACTGAGCAAACAACAGGTTACGCTTGGTTGCTTTCAGAAAATCACCAACTGCAGACCTTCGACCCGTCTAAGGCAAATCCAAGTAAGCCCTCGCTACATTAAAACTAAGTGCAGTATATTCCACCCACACCAGCGGTCATGCTGCTTAAGGGTGTATAGCCCAAAATTAATAATATAATAATTGTATATTATTAGGTCTAAACTTGGACCAGTGTGTTAAATATAGATTAAATGTATGTTTTAAGCACAGTGCTTACACAAAGTTTGAAATTTTTGCATCAATGCAACAATTTTTTAGAAAAACCAAATGATGCAAAGATTTAATATTCGGAATGTTTGAAGTACTTGATGAGGTTTATTAATTGAAATAAATATTATTTCAATGAACCTTCAATTACTTGCGTACAAAAATTGCCAAATAAATGCAATATTAAATTAATTATTTTGTATACGTAAACGTGTGTAATAAATGGGGGAAGTAAATCAATTAATGCCGACTTCTTTAACTTTATAATGGTACTTCATTCATATTAATATTCAATCTGAAACTCATGAAAACTAATA
This sequence comes from Timema bartmani, assembly GCA_902151455.1. NCBI lineage: Eukaryota > Metazoa > Arthropoda > Insecta > Phasmatodea > Timematidae > Timema > Timema bartmani. The sequence goes on along the minus strand of CABFWB010000126.1, from coordinate 454,375 downwards.
CGAGATGAGGTGCTTCATATTTTACCCCCGGATTTTTAAAATATATTTGATACAACCCCGCAATAGCCGTAACGGGATGGCCTGGTCAGAGTAGAGCAGACAACTCATCCCTTCTCGCTCCAAGTCACACTAGCTGTCTGTCCTTGAAACCATAAATCTGTCGCTAGTGGTTTTGGCATGTTTGTACAGTTTATCGCCCTGACACATCACCATCTATCTTTAGGGATTGTTACCTGGCTCTTTACCGTTTTCAAGTCAATGTGGCAAATGCGACATTGATGAAAGGATTTTTTTTCAGTGTGGCTGAGTGAGGTTGCATTTAATGTCTTTAGGGATGTGTAAGTGTAATAATAGTGGAAAAACTATTTTTATTATTTTAAAATATTGGCCCACAAATGTTTAAAGATGGCAGAAGAGAGGTAAAGGGCAAAAGGCATAAGTATTACAAAGCAATGAAACGCTTTTACGAAGAAATTTGGAAAGCCTAAACCAAAAACAAAAAATTTGGTGAAATGACTTAAAACCTATATTGTGTTATTGAACTTAAATAATTAACTTTTTTTGAAAATTATTTTTAAATCAGGAACCAAATCCGGAACCTCCAACTTAGCATGTCAATATCTTACCACTGAGGTATATAGGGCTAAATCTGTATTAGGGTCATTTATCGCTCATATTTTAAGGGTTAGTCTTAATATATGTGTAAAATCGTCGGCCATTTAATAACAATCAAAAACACACTCCATCGTTGATCTATGGTAGCTTTATGCTGCCGTTTGAACCATTTTTACTAATTTTAAATGGTTTCTTGGATATAATTTGTAAAATAGAAGTCACCAACCTTTATTTAGCTGCGGACCACACAAATGTTTTACTAAGACGCTGTAAACCACTTATTAACTATTTATCAAATAATTTTAAGAATACGTCGAATATGTCGTAGGTGAATTGGAAAATCCAGCCTATTGGAAAGGGCACCCTCAATTTACAATGAGCCACGCTAATTGGAAAATAATATTATATTTGCTTATCAGCCTGATCATTTTTAGGCTTATTGCAATAAGCCCATACAGCCTTAAGCTTTTAAGGAAATGCACCTTTATTCGCTCAATCAGCCTAGCTAATTCCAGGCTTATTTCAATAAGCCCAAGATAGTGAAGGCTTATTAAAAAGTCTCAAGCAGGGGTTCCCAATCTGTGGGATGTACAACAATTATTCCAGATGTTATGCCGTGAGAAGCCAAACAAAACAAACAAATTAAAGTCGTAAAAAATGGAATTATAAAATATTTATTATATTTTACAACCCAGTATAATAGAAGTGACATCTATATTTCTGACACACAAATTCATAGACATCCCAGAAAAATATGTAGCTGTTCGTGAATCTGTGAGTAAGGAATCAAAGTTTGGTGGCCAGGGATATGCCAGTTGTATAGTCTTAAAAAAAAAGTGTCAAACAAAAAAGTGTGCCTGTGAGAAGACAAACTAATTGTGCACATCAAAATGTCACAGCAGTTTACCGTGTGGGAATAAATAAAAGTGTTATGGGAAAAGTGTTATGGGAAAAGTGTTATGGGAAAAGTGTTATGGGAAAAGTGTTATGGGAAAAGTGTGAATTGGCAATGGTAAATGTCACAATATACTTGTAAACGCGTATATTTCTTCTATAAAAGAAAGGTAACTATTAAATTTGTGTCTGTATTATTGTTTTTCAATAACTATTACTTATTCATAAGAGTTAGTTACGTTTATTTAATCTTTTTTACTATACATTACTCAAACTTGAGATTTTTAATCAAACCTTGCAATCGTACGGAACTTAGTAAGTTAATTTAAGAACATGTTGAAAGAGAAAAATATTACATTCTGTAGACCAGCGGCTCCCAAACTTTTGGAATGGCGTACCACCCATAACAATTTCCATAATTTGGAGTAGGTACCACCGTTTGCGTGTTTATTACAAGACTGTGAGGCTGCACCATCTGTCTGAGCTTCAATCAATGCTGCAACCCCTACACTAACTGATTGAATCTATTTTAATTTAGATTAGATTGGGTCGTAATATATTTATTACATTTTATGAGTCCATTTTTTTTACGACTTTAATTTGTTTGTTTTGTTTGGCTTCTCACGGCATATCATCAGGAATAATTGTACGTCCCACAGTTTGGGAACTGCTGCTGTAGACTTTTTAATAAGCCTTCACTATCTTGGGTGTATTGCAATATGCCTAAGAGTTATCAAGTTTATAAGCAAATATAATACTATTTTCCAATTAGCCTGGCTCATTGTAAATTGAGGGCGCCACTTGCAATAAGCTGGATTTCCCAATTAGCCTACAACATATATTCTGTGTGTATATATATATATTACAGAAGTCTTTAAATTTGGAAATTGCTGTAATGCTCTGTGGGTGTGATGTTCCTCTTTTTTCTAACAGTCTATATCATTTCGTTTATGTTTTTTGGTAGAATGTGCAACAATGTATATTATCTCGTTTCAAATATCTTACTAGTTTTAAGTAAATATCTCTTTTTTAATTACAGTAGCGAGAAATTCCATGCTGTGCACCCTCCCCACCCTTTTTTAAAAACAAATTACCCCTTATGTAAAAGAAATCTATAAATTTGATTGTGGATCTAACTTAGAAAAAAATATCGTGCTAGAAAATTATGAAGCTTAGCTCCCCGTCAGTAGTGCGTCCACCAACGGATCTAAGAGTCCCAGGCTTGATCCCTGACATGGCCGAGAAATTTATCATTGTTGGAATGTGGATTTACCCTTTCACAGTGATGAATTGACGGCCGGGGCATGGATTTTGTGTCTGTCCTAAATTTAAGATTAGAGTAATTAGTACAAAGGCGTATAACTTGAACAGGTAGTAAGACACGCGGCGCTAAAAAAAAAAAAGTTAAAAAAAATAATAGCACCGACAACCTAAAATGGCATCACGTAACATAATTTGCGAACCACTACTGTATTAGCTAGGTTCAGGTTACAGACATGTCCAGATGGACAATAACAATATATGCATTTGTGCACAAAATGTCTACATCAATTATCCACCTCCACAATAATAACACACATTTAGGCCTACATTTTCAAACACTTTTTTTTATGTCCTTTCTCGTCAAATGTTTTTTCTAATGTATTTTCTCACCTTTTTTTCATACGTAACGAATTAGTTTTATAACAACTATCAAAACATAAGATTGTAGGTCCCAAGTTCAATATCCGTGTCCAAATGCCAATTTTTAATTTAAATAATATTCTGATGAGGCTATAACCGTAATAAACTAATACTCATATTCGAAATCTTGTAGAGATAATGCTTTAAATACTTAACATCCGCCCTCCATTTCCCTCCACTCTATTAGTTCGGCATATCTGTACATAGCACACTTTGTGTAATTGGTATTTATATTTTTATTAATGACACTAGTGTGTTAATAATGAGAAATATCTAAATCAGAGGTAATGTACCCACATTTTTGTGGAGGGACAAAGAAAAACCATTTAGGAAGATGCATCCTTTGTTTACCCACTCGGGATTTGAACCCTGACCACCATTCATCGTTAAAATAAAATAAATGAGCTTAGTGTTTAAGTCAAGTTAAGGTTAACTATAAAAAAGAACAGATGGTTTAGTTCCGTCCCTGACTTACAGTTTTCCTTCATAATAGCCAGAGATGACTGTCTACCTGCCAAACCCTACCCCTCCCCAACCCACCATACCCACCCCCAAAACTTCATCCCAAGACTTTCCCGTCACTCTACCGCTGACGAAGATAGGTTTTTTGGTTCTCAGCTGTACGGAACGGTAGCATCCACTTTTACCTTTTCCTAAGCGACACAAACGCTATCTTACAGATTTTTTTCAATATTAACTCTGTTCAAACACTGTTAAAGCACCAGACTCTTAATATACGAGGTTTCTTGTTAAAAGGAGTTCAAGGTTCGAATCTCGGATTTGTGGATGAATGGTCAATGGTTGATGAGGAGATTTGCCCCATTGGATGTATCACTGTGGCTTGCCCAATCCCACTCCATAATAATGCGGGTGTATTTAACTAACTACCCTCCTCATCTTAATTCAATGAACTACTGTATGGATGTATGAACTAAGGAAAAACATCGGTGGGCACTTGAAACAAAGGCGTAAGACTCGTATAGTTGGATTTGTTGGTGACAGGAAGTCCTGGTTTTGATCATCGGCTGGTGTCGGGTTATTTCTTAGATAGTTTCTTTCTTTACCGTCATTCAAACTCGGGTACATTAGCTCTAATTTCTATCTTTCTTAATATAAATACGCGAATAGCCCAAATACGTAGTAAGATAACATAGCATTACTTTCCTAAAAACTAAGTATATCATCATCACTTCTTCACATTAATTAGCCCTACTTATTATAATATCGTCTTCTATTCACTTAAACAACTAAGTATAGTATGAATACTAACTCGCCTAGACGACTAAGTATAGTATAATCACTTACCTAGATGCATGAAGATAGTATCATCACCTACATAAACAAATGATTATAATACAGTCACCTTATCACCTATCTACATTAATTACTGATAATATTAACATCACTTACTCACCTACATGAGTGAGGAGCACTTACCTAAATCATTGATCATAGTCTCATCCCTTACATAAATTAATAAGTAATACTTTCATTACTTACCTTTTTACTCTCACCTAAATGACATCAAAAAAGAAAAAACTGACAACAGAACTATTGCATTAAAAAGAACGATAAATTATCGCCTTAAAATAATGAGTGATATGATGAAACTTTTTTTTTAACAAACATAAAAGGAAGAAAATTGAATGTCATATTTATTAATGATTAGTTGGCGTTTCGGAACAATTTTAGTCTAATAAATATTAACGTTATAAAATTACATTAAAAATAGCGTAAATCCTTTTTTTTAAGGAAAAAGTGAGATAATTGGGTTAGCCCAAGACAAATAGCATCACCCGCTTCGGTGGTTGCGTGGTTTAACGCCCTACACTTATGTTGGACTAGGCTGCCGAAGATGGGGAGATCAGGGTTTGATTATGGTCGGGTCCACTGAGGGTGGTTTCTCCTAAATGGTCTTCAACTCTTCCTCCACGCAAATGCGGGTGAATTTCCTCTAAAATGAGCCTTTCTAATCCCTAGCACTTTAGTGTAACTATTACATAGGCGTATAATCCAAACGGGTATTAAGACGCGGTGCTGAAAAAATAATATTTTATATTATATTATATTATATTATATTATATTATATCATATTATAGCGTTCGCCTTCCCACGCTCCGTACAATTTCTTTACAACCTGTATTATCGTCCTTATGATTTGACTCGCGTATTGGTTTTAAATTGGGTGCAATTTTCCTCCTTTAGAAGCTACGATTGGTCTCATACTAGAATATATGGCTATACAAACCAAGCACACGGATTTTATTCAATATCCCAACTAAACCCTTCCCACACCCCCTTAATCCCCTCAAGCCCCCGCTTCCACCAAATCTTATCACATGCTCGTGAAGTTTTCATCTAAAGTATAACACTCGGTTTACTCCGTTCAGAACGAAAACAAACTAAACATAGCAGTAGTTGATGCTGGTGAGGTAGGAAGAAGAGAATAATAATGATGGTATTTATAACAACTCACACACATACAGATTATGTTATAACCAAACAATAACCTATGGTTTTAAATTGAAGCATTGTAATAGTTTCGCTAAGCGCGCTTACTTACATCAACTATCAAACATAATGTCAAATAATTAGATCAAAGATGTAATTATTTCTCATGTTCACATATTAATATAATGATGTTAATACCTTGTGGGAGGGATTATTTGTAACAGGGATTACGTGGACAAACGCGTCAGTCTCTTCTAATCTGACTTGCCGGTGATGCCGAGGAAGGTTGGAGCTATAATATGAAATCACTTTATCTCTTTTTTTCACTACACTTGAAAAAAATTCGGATAACTTTCCTTTAAATTATATTTTCCTCATCTATAACTAATCAGTATATATATATATATATGTGTGTGTGTGTGTGTGAACCATTTCTTACTATCCGTCCGGGTTATCCGTTTATTTACAATAATGAAGTAGACATATTCTGTGCTCCGTTTTATTTCCATACAACCCGTTTCGGTGGCTGCATGATCTTAGGTGTCACTCTCGCAATAGACTAGACTGCCAATGACGAGGAGCTCGGAGTTTGATACCAGTCTGGTATACTGAGAGTGTTTTTTTGCTAAATGGTTTCTAATTCTCTCTCTCTCTCTCCACGCAAATATGTGTACACTTCCTCTAAATTCAACTTTCCTCTTCCCTAATCCATTAGCATAATTCTTATATTTGCATATAACGCAAACGGGTAGTAAGACACAGTGCTAAAATAAAAATCCATACAAAGCTATCCAGATCTCCACGTTAAAAAAAAAACAGGTTGTAGGAGGTGACAAGAAAAGTATTTCCACGTAATGAACTTGGTTGGGGTCGGTGACGCAAAATGGCGGTGCTGCTAGACGTCAATGTTGGCGCTGTTTGCACCTGGGGAGGGGGGGGGAGGAGCGGAGGCAACTCATCAATCTTCAGCACATAACAAGTTGAGTGTGGTGTAAGCTATGACTAGCAACAGGCATTGAATTGCAAGACAACAAGGAACTACTTATTGTTTCAAAGATATGATTGTTGACCTTGACAAGGGGCAGGGTCATCTCGACTGAGTACGTGGATTCACTACTCATTGGGAGCTAAGTACTGATGCCTGGATTGGTTTACGTGGTGTCCTGCCTGTGTTGTATACCCTTCACAATACTAATAATAATAATAATAATACTAAGCACCGCGTCTTACTAACTGTTCAGACTATACGCTTAAGTAATAATTACGATAATGGGTTATGAATTGGGAAGGTTGAATATAGAGGAAGTGAACCCGCATTTACGTGGAGCGAGAGTGAAAAACCATTAAGGAAAAACCACCCCCAGTGTTTACCCAAGCGAGATTCAATCCTCGATCTACCCGTCATTGGCAGCCTAGCTCAACATGAAACTGGCGCGTTAGTGAACCATGCCACAGAGGTGTCTACCCTTCAGAAGCATACAGAGTCATCTTTAACGTCTCGTAGAGCCGCCATTTTACGTCACTGGCTCCAATTTTATTACGTGGAAATTCTGGTCTTGTCACTCCCTACACCATGTATACTTTTTTTTTAACCAGGAGATCTGAATATCCCTCTATACCTGAATAAGGACAGATAGTAAGAAATTGTGTGATGTTTACACTTATATAAATAGAGCCTGGATAGTTTGAAGGTGGATGGGACCGATACTACCTAATAATACAGAAAACTTCAACTAAACGGAATAACATGGGCGAAATTATTAAATAAGGGTAGTTGTGAGTTGAAAGAACTCGCTTAAAAACTTCACTACACAATAAAAAAAACAGACGAACAGAATTTACAAAAAACTTTCGACTATACACGACAAGATATCTATACAATAGGAACAGACTCGGCAAATAAAGCAAACACATTCGACACGGGTGGCAAACTGAAGTTGTAACTCACTACTGTTATATTTTTACACACCCAAAAGGCAGGATGGATGTATCAATAATTGATACAAATCCGAGAACTATTCTCGGAGTTTTTTTTAGAACAGCTTTTTACTACCCGTTCGGGTTAAACGCTAAAGTACTAATTGCGCCAATGGTTCTAGGTTGAGGAAGGTTGTATTCAGAAGAAGTGTACTAGCATTTGCGTGGAAATAAATTTTGGTAAAACCACTCTCGTTACACCCGACTGAGATTCTAACCTCAATCTACCCGTCATAGGCGTTCTAATCTACTGCGAGATTAGCGCCTTTGACCATGCGTCCACTGAAGTGGGCTAGTTATTTTAATGAAATGCACTAGTATACGGGCTACTTATTTACTTTACATCCATTATTGTTTCCAGCTTGTGGTCCGGGTCAACTTTTTTATTCAAGCCATATATTTTCCACTACGGGCTTGCTAGGCCTGTCACAGCTTCATATTCCCTATAATCTAACTTAGGACTAGGACAGGCACAACATCCAGTACGCAGCTGTTAATTATATTATTATTATTATTATTACTATTAGCACAGCGTCTTACTACCCGTTCGGGCTATACGCACTTACGCCAATGTATAATGGTAGGGTGCTTGTGAGATGAAATGGAGGATCTACAGTTTAACGTGGAATCCGAACCACGGTGGAGGCCTGGCATTCCACACATTCACAAGTTGTGATTAATACACGTCTTGTCAGAGGTGAAGGAAGGGTTTGGCAATCAGATAAATCTGTGCTGGGACCGAAGATTGAACCCCGGACCCCCAGCACAGCCGTTAATTCATCGCTGTGAAAGGGTAAATCCACATTTCACCCATGTTAATTTTTCGGCCGTGCTGGGAATCAAATCCGGGACCCTTATTTCAGTAGAGAGACACGCTGCCGAGTTAGCTAAGATGTCAGATACTTACTTACTTATTTTAAAGAAATGCACTAGTATACTGGATCCTTATTTTCACGGGATGATCCAATGTGGTAGTAAAAAACCTGTATCACTTACTGGTGATCAAACCTTGTCCTCCTTGATCAGAACCATGAGCGGTAACACACACTTAATTTGCTTGCCATGCCAATAATTGATGTATGCACGACACACAACATTAGTTTGGATTGGTAATACAACACATTATTAAAAGAAGCAAGCTTTTAACCAATAAGGTTTGCTTTTAAAAAAAATAGAAAAATTCTTCCCCTTGCATTAGAGAGACAAATTCACCATCCCTGCTTTTAATCTATAGATGCCCAATTCCTTTAGAGTCTATCGCATTCTTAAATAATATAATTATAAATATATTTTTGATCACTTGGTTTGTCTTAAAAGGTTTTGTGATCTGTTCTCAAAATAGTAAAACATATAATTGAACAAACACGGCATTGAAAAGTTAAAAGTTAAGCAAATCTCTACTTTATATCAAATCGCTAAATATTTATAATGCAGCTATATTTAGGTCAAACGTTGTACTGATCATGATTATAGCCATCATATAAATCAATTATATCCGCACAAAGTACACGTAGACAAAGGAATCAATCTTGCTTTGTCTGGTTTTTATGGTGGCATAGGGATCCATGTAGAATGTTCTGAAGATTTTTATAAATATTTTCCTGATTCATCATGGCGAAGTGTGGGTACATCTCCTTTCAATATAACTTTTCCATAACTACCTCAGTGTAAATGTAAGTATAGCCCTGAAGGGTAGTAAGCCATTATGTACACAAATAAATAGTATTTTTACACTCCGTTCACCAAGAAGGGTAGCAGGCAGTTATAACTTGACGGACTACACTAAAACCCTATCCTATAAGTTACACCATAGTGGAATAATACTAGGTAAACTTGCTACCTTACAGAATAAACGAATGGTCCATGCCTTCAGATTTTTTTTAAACAGTTTTAAATGTTGCCTTAACAATTTTAGTAAACACTTTTTATATTCATAAATAATTTAATATGTAAATTATCTGAGCTGAAACTGTCATGTTTCATAGATAATACTCATACCTATTAAATAATACCATTAACAAAGTAAAATATAATAAATAATGACCACAAAAAATATGTTTAAGGTTTCTTCCGACAAGAACTCTACTTTATTTGAGTAAATTTTGTTAGTGTGTTAACGGTGCAACAACAAATTTAAGGATCCTAGACAGCTAAAGCTTGAAAACCTATTCAGGAATACGGTACCTAAACTTATGCACCTGCAGCATTTTTTTCTAAGTTTTATCTCTTCCAAACTTGATGCTTTGGAACACGCAACCACTGATTTGTTCAATACTTGATGTACTGTTGAATTTAATATTCATTTATTTTTTATCCAACCTGATCACAAAGGATGAATTCAATTAATTGAAAAATTACAACCTAAACATGGATATCGAACCCGGGACTTTTGGCTTTGCCCGCCAATGTTCTACCACTGAGCCATCCTGTTTCATCTCACCTCCAGGGCCATCTTTCACTAGTTGTTGTGTTGAGTCTATATGTAATAGCTGATGATATACAAACAACTAGTGAGAGATGGCTTTAGACACGAGACGAGCCAGGATGGCTCAATGATCTACCATTGACGCGCAAAGCCAAAGATCAAGGGCTCAATTCCCATGTCTAGGTTGTAATTTTTCACTTGAATGAATTTAATTCAGCCATCACGACTAATTCTGTGGGCAACCATCACGTATAAGTTTGTGTTACACACGAATCAATAAAACAAAGTATAAATTGCAACCTCGACTCCAAAGAGAAATTGCGCGCCATTGAATCTAAACCGCCAACTTCACCCAGGAAAAGCCACTCCAAGTCCTCGCTTGCTGCTAGTGCAATTATATAAATCATCTTTTTGGTAAAGTTTGTACAACCCTAGCTCTGGAATAACAGACCATAGAGACTAATTAGTAACATACATGTCGACGATATCTATAGTAAGAGATACGTGTTCACAAAGTTTGAAGGATATAATCAATTTGTTTAAATTATAGCACAAGTATAACGTTTGCAGTTCAGATATTTAAATATATTTCTTAAAGATTCGTTCGTCATGACTTTTGAAGAAATAAAACAGTGATTATATGAGCCCCCGTTGTATAATGGATGTGTGTTGACTACATACGAGTACATCTTAACAATGTAGACTCAAGCTCTATTTCTACCGTAATAATACTTGTTTGAAAATTAATTAAAGAGGGTAAAAATTATCTTGATATCGTATATTTGTATTAATAAAGTTGATTTATTACATTTTAGCTTTTATTTTTTTAAAAGAGAGTAAATCTGAAATCAATTTTTAAAAATTAATAAAGCATAGTGCATTGAAGTTTAAGGAACTCTGAGGTAGTCGCATATTTTATTTTAGTTTTTGAAAAACATATATTAGAGAAATTTGTTTATGTAATGGTTAAAAGCACTGATACACTGACTGTCTGTTTTTCATGTGTATATTAAGTATGTGTTTCCTATATTTTAAATTATTGGTTAAATTTCGACCAAACTTAAGGAATAGATAGGGTTTCTTTAGGAATCCTTCAGGCTTTGTTTTTCATTTTGTTTTGGTGCTATCATTTTCAACTAGTGGTATCCAAAGTTTTAACAACGATCTATTTCATACATGCTTTGTAGAATTTGGAATAACTTAACCCTATTATTTAGAGTAATAGTATTATTTGTAGAAAAAATAGAAGTAGTGATAGATGTTTTAGTGATGAAATCAGGGTTTTTCCCTTTCACGATGAAGAATTGACCAAGTTATTGGGTGTTGTGTATGGTATATAATTAAGCTGATTTGTAAGTTGTGATTTTATACAATAATTTTTCTCAAAAATTGAAAGTTAGATAAATTTAATGGTTATAAAAGCTTTAAACAAGTCGTAAACGTGCATTTATTGTTGTTATCAGACTTTAATAATAGCTACTTAATTCAAAATATTTGTAAATCTATTGAAAAATAGTAAATGGAAGAAATTACTTCGAAGATTAATACCTTATTTTATTTTATTTCAACAAAACTCATATCTTCCTTTGAGACTGCAACAATTAATTTTTTACTCTTCTTTCAGAACTACAAGGCCAAGATTATTCAAATTTTAAAAAGAGAAAATGCCTTGCCATCCTATTCTTGTGTAACCCTTTAGCTATGCATCTTACTTTGAACATTATTAATACAAAACTTATAGTAACCAGGCCAGGGACGTCTAAAGTGCCAAATAATGTGGGAAATAAGTGATTTTAAATTAACATAGAATAAAGTTCCAAAATCAAAGGGAGCTAGCTGTAAATTTCTAAAAAAAAAGTATACATAATACTTTATGTGGTTGACTGGTTTTGGTCAAATTAGATTACATATTAAGAACTTCTTAGGAAATACATAATTTGTGATGAGTTTGTTTTTGCTGGTCATAATATCCCAGTCAACAGTGAACACGCTCACATAGGTGGTCGGATGGTCTAATGCGTCACTATCGTAATATATTAAGTTGCCAATGACGTTGGATGAGTTTGGAATCCTGTTCGGGCGTAATGTTTTTCTTAAATGATTTTCCACTCTACCTACACGAAAATTCAAGTACACTTCCTCTAAATCCAACCTTCCACATCCCTAACACATTTTTCTAATTACTATATATGTGTATAGCACAGATGGGTAGATTTAAAAATTGTTGGATTCATTTTTTGTTAAATAAAGGAAGTACAAAGCTTATAAAAAGTTTAAAAATCATCAAAGAAGTGCGATACTATAGAAATTACGAGATTTGAATAGGATCAAAATTATTTAAGAAAATTTAAGTTAAAATTTATAAAAATAACTTGTTCACCCTTATAAACATAACACATTAAAATATGTGATTATTATTTTATTGCGGCCAATACCTAGTATGTTAGGAATGTCCAAAATGTTGAAAGAAAGAGTGATTTCATTAGGTTATTTTATATTTAAGCTTAAATTATAAATTAAATAATGCTTCCATATTGACATAATATAGAGATGATCCATGAATTATTCACCCCATTATAAGCCTTAATAAGTTCGTTATTTCGGGAGATATCTGGTTTGGTTGGACATTGACTGAACTGTAGTAGTGTAACTAATCAAAACAAAAAAGTATTGGGTTGTGTTATTAACTACCACAAACAATTTTGTTTTAAAGATAGTTTATAAAATAACTAATTTCCTTACTTAGGCTTATTGTGGGGTTAATCATTTATGAACACTCTCTATCAGATAGTTTTGTAGGCTACTTGCAGTCCATATCAATAGGAACAAGTAAAGTAATAATAATAATAATAATAATAATAATATTGTATAGTATTTGATCGTAGTAGAGATATATACACTAACTTTAAACACTTCGAATCCGTAAAGCTATTTTATTAAATGTATATAATTTTTTCTGCTGGAAGGGGAAGCTGGATAGATAAAAATTCGGCAGCGAAAATGTAGCAGTAGAGATCAGAATTGTGACCCTATCCGTGTGTCGTGAGCAATGTGACGTGTGGATAACAGATAAAATACGGGAGGGTTTGAATTGATTTAAAAAACTTTGATACAATATGCAGGGCCACGTCTAGTGGGGGGCAAAGGAGGCAACTATCCCAGGCCCCCACATTCCCCCCAAAAATTATTAAATTCATATACAGTTATGATTCTAAATTTCACATCAAATCATGTACAGACAATTAACAGAACTAATAATTCACTTAGTGATAGGATTTTATCCCAGATTCCGGAAAACCCTAACTTACGTTATTCGATTAATGTGCTGCAGTACAGTAGAATACGCCACCATTGTGCTACCGCTGTCGGTCAACATAAAGCTAACGGTGCAAAGAGGAATTTACTTTTGTTAACTTAATTGGATTGAGTGATTGCATTTAATGGAAGTACTGTCATTTAATGGGTTTGATCAATATTCCATAAAACATGAGAATTATTACGTAACATAAGTATTGAGTACGTATCAATTTATTATAACGGCTCAATTTGGAAAAACTGCCGTACAAAGGGGAAGCCTCAGATTTTTTCTGTCCCGGGCCTCACATTTTCTTAAAACGGCCCTGATAATATGTGATCCATCTATATAGATAGATTGATAGAAAGGTATAGAGGGAATGAATTGGGTTTTTTTCAAGTATCCAATGAGAAAGTTGCTTTTATATAATTATTATCATAGCGATCCAACTAGGCTTAGATAAAATATACAAAACTTAAGAAATAATTATAATAACCGTCAAGTCTGTGTATTTTATCTGAACAAATGGAATAGGATGAGTAGGGCTGAATTTAGAGTTAATTTAACTGCATTTTTGTGGAGGGAGAGTGGGGAACCATCAAAGAAAATTAACCTTAGCACACCCAAACGGTATTCGAACCCCGAAAAACAGATTCGATGACCCTGACATTTATTTTGCATGTCCGCTGATACAGGCTATGCCATGATTACAATTTAAAAGGGCTTTTTATTTTATAAGTACGATCATTGCAAGGACTGTTAATAAAGCGGTACGAAACGTTACGCGAGTTGATGTTAGTATATTTTTAGAGCTATTAATAAAAATAACTTTACTTTTTCGCCAAAATAAATATAATGCTTCCTCAATAGAGATGTGTTTAGTTTAATTTTATACGCGTAGAAATCCCAACAGCTCTTGAAGATTAGTGATGAGCGTAATCTTATTTGAACATATACTTTATAAATTGAGATAAAAAGTCTTTTTCAAAATTCACGATGCTCGCAACATATATAAAATATTTTTTTGGGATTAATAGGGCTATGTGTACAAATTTAAACTATATGTATCTACCATAGCAATATTTTATTTGTTTTTGAAAAAAAACTTTTTTGTTTTAAGGAACTCAAGGCAGCCGTCTCAGTCAGCGTGAAAGTATCAATCGTTGTCAGGCCACATGGCTTAAATACATTGGTTTGTATAGTTTGATTGAACTACTTCTACATTCTGTCCAAGCTTATACTCCCTTTCATCCTTCACCTACAACCCCCTTTTGGCATGTCAATAAGAAAGAGCGGAAAGAAGACAAGGAAACTTTTTATTTCAAGGTAAAGATAAAAGCTCGTTGCTAGTTATAAAATATCTTAAAAATAGTATATTGTGAGCATATAAAAAAAATACTGTATTTTTTAGAGGAAGGCTAGATCTAGAGCCCTTTTTCATCAATCCTACAAATATGGTTAAGAATGGTTGAAAATGAGCTAATGTCACAGTTTCACATATTATATTATATTAATAAAATTCGAACTATAGGGTTGTTAAGGAAAACGAACCCTTTGGAATTTTTCGACTTTATTATGGCGTGAACCATATTTTTTTTAATAACGCATCACATAATTAAATACTGCGAAGGAGTTGAACGTCTGCGAGGTAGTTTCTCGCTTACCAAGACGGTCTTATTAACGCCTCGCTCTCTGTGTTAGATGTGAGGAAGGCTGTCTGGAGAAAATGTATCCACAGTGTAAGGAAAGAATGATAAAACCACAGAGCAATTAGCTTATGAAAAATTACACTCCGAACATTTAACTAGGATTTGAATCCCAACCTCCCCTTGAATGGTGACCAAATTTAATTCAAATTTTACGCATTAGACTGTTCGATCAAGAATGCGGGTAAAATTATATACGGATTTTATTTATAAACTGAGTTTTTTATTTAAGTAAACAGTAATAATTATTAATAGGTTATCAGACACCTTAACTCAGTCGGTAGCATATCTGTCTACTGATCAAAAGAGTCCCAGGTTCAATTTCCGACATAGCTGAAAAATTTAGCATTGGTTAAATGTGGGTATAATCTTTCACAGGTATGAATTAACGGCTGTGGTCTGGATGTTGTGTCTGTTTTAGATTTAATTTTGGCTATAATTCGTGTGCTGATAGAGTGAATCGGTTCAAAAAGTGAAAGTTAAATAAATGAATTAAGTATTGGTTAATCGTTTGTCCATTTCCGTGGCATCAACCAATCATCAAGCAAATACATACCCTTTCACCGTTTTGAGGCAGGATTTCCTCTTAAAAGTAGTTTCTGTGAAATAAGATAGCTAACAAATTTTATTCTCTAGGTCAATATTACTGCGCTGAAAATCAGATTTTGACTTACTCGCAAGAATAAATAGCACCACAATTAGGGATTGAAAGGTGAGCGGAAATACAATCTGTGCTAATGGGCTTCTCCCATTTCAATCTTTGCAGCTCGTTACGTGCCTAGCGGACAAGTGAAATCAATACGTGATCGATTGAATTAATAAAATACTAATAAATAGCGATTCAACTAATATAGTATACTAAACATTAGCCTATTTTATTTAATGTCACGCAGACCATGCAATTCATTACAGCAGGAATAGATTATCTCCGAACAGAGTATATTGCAGACAGTCCTAATTATATAAGAGTAATATAATATTTTTTGAATTAAATGGTTTTCATACTTTTATCCTCAGACTAATATGTACTAATGATTGTTTTTATGTGTAGTTTAAGAATAAAATTATAAGGAGGCCGAATCTTTAAATTAAATACACCCGCACTTGCTAGGAAACAACCTTGTGAGAGTAAAACCATTCTAACTCCAGAGATTCAAAATCCATATTCATGGGTTAGAGACGAAGGTTATTAATTTTTGCTTTAACTACAGTTTAAATTTTCGAGTTGAAGATTTATGTTCAGAAAAATATTTTAAACAAGAACTTTAATTCCCTCAGTCTTAGTACCAATAATACTTCATTTTGCTATAAATATTTTATATAAGATTTTACACTCAACATAATAATAATCACCCACCAATAAAGGTAATTTGTAATAAAGCCATATTTTCATTTCAAGACAAATTTTAACCGCATATTACTATCGTCCAATTATTCCTCAAGACATTAAGGAGATTTAAAAAAATCAATCATTATATTTATGGAAACAATTGCATTATTTCCTATGAATAAATATTTTAACACTCTTTTTTTTAATTATTTCCCATTTGTTTATATTTATATAACCTCTCCTCTAGATAACTAGTATGAATACCAAATTTGGATTAAAATTGGCTTGAATATTATACTTTTATATTTATATAGGCCTATCTATGTCTATACATACGTCAGAAGTAATTTTTTTATGTAAAGCCCCAGTCAACATTCTTAATATCTAGGCCTTTTATTTCTAATACATATACACGATATATTCAGGTTTAGTAAAAATATTATATTCGATAACAATCTAAATAGCAAGCACAATACACAGCTTAAATGAAAAAAATTATAATGGATTATTCATTATTTAGAGAAATGCGTGAATATTTTCGGTATCAAGGGGACATAACACTTTTAAAAAAAATCTTATACAAGTCTATATGGTCACGATGATATATTCTTCATAAATATGAAAGAGTAAAACACCCCACCCATTGTGTTTGGATTGTCCCACAAATTAGTTCTTTTGGAATGAATCATTTTATAAATAAACTCAAATTCTAAAACTTTAGTTGTGTAAAATACACGTATGTTCCTAACCATTTAATTGTGTTAGACATGTTAGGCAAATTTAATGTTCTATCAAATATTTAAAAACTTTCATTGCTATGAATAGACATTTTGAAATGTTAAACGTGTATTTTCGTATCTCAACAAGTTTATTTTTACAAATCAAGTAGAACACTTCGTATTAGTGAAGTTTATATAGAAATGTTCAAAAAATATATTGATTCGTATTAAATCAATATTTTGCTGCACAGATTGATATGGGAAATAAGTTAAAATTTTGTTTTAAGAACAAGTTAATGTTACAACATATTTTTCATTGAAATTTGTTATCATGAGTGGTAATCAAATGTTAAATACCAAATTTATACACACTATTATTTTATTTATGTAAATTTTAATAACACCAAACAAATTAAAAAGTACTAATTTAAAATAAAGTAGGTAAACAAGGGGTTGTAGTGCTATCTAAATACTCTATCACATTGCCCCAGCTATATAATATTATGTTCCTAGTAATTAAATACAACATTAGTTAGCAAAGAAAAATTATTTTATCTATTCAAGGTTTCTTAATTATCTCAGTACAAATTGTACAGCAAAAAAAATACCCAAATTAATGTTATCCATTTAAAAGTGAAAATAAAATGTTAAAAAACAAATTAGGACACTTAACATTTTAAAACTATTTTTTTAAGTATTATTACCTAAATCGATTCTTATCACTAAGTGGGCTGAGAATATTATATTTGAAATATAAATAATATGTGATTATAAATTAAAATTATCACAACTATGTTTGTGTAACTATTTCTTTAAGTGTTAGACATGCGCTTAAAAAAAATTTCAAACAATTATTTTATATATACATTAAACGGATGAAAGTCGCATATTGAAAGTGTAATAGTGTAATATTTTATCAAATGTTTATGATAGAAAAAAAAACACAACGCGGGGTAAAATCGTGATCGAACTTTTAAGACACGCGGGAGTTGGTGTGGATACGAGCGCGTCACGCGGCACGTCTGTTTTCCAGGACGCTTTCCGAACAACTGCGTCCACTCAATAAGAGGCGTCGCGGCGCATGGCATTGAGCAAGGTCCAGCTGTTTGGAGGTCAGATCACGTCAGCGATAGTGGTTCGCTATGTGTGGCCATTATTTCATTTATTAACGCCTTAAAAACAAAATTAAGTGTCAGCATCGTTTACGGAGATCTCTATCTGGGACTTCGGCACTGTAAATATAACCAACACGACAGATTCACAACCAAGGTTATTGATTAAAAAAAAGCATAATTTTCATGTCAATATGTGTTTTTTTTAAAGGAAAGTGTTTTCATAACAACAAATCGATGGGACTGAAGTATGTTCACTGTTTCAATAAAATATCGGGAACTTTATTCTTTCCAGACGAACCATAACTCTAAATAGGTTCAAAGAGAGCTTTAAAATGAACACAAACTGTGTAAAGAAAATAAGTATTTTTAATGTCTTTTGAAAATTTAAATAAATACATTTTCAAGGAATGTATTTTAGTGGAATTTTTATCAACTATGTAGCCAAATATATTTAAGAAGATATTGAGGCATTAGCCTAATTTACTATATATAAATTAAATAAACTAATAAATAATGGATCATATATTGTATTCATCAAACTATTATTTTTGTATTCATGTTAAACCTAAGAATCACTTAACTAATTTATGCTGAAAAAACTATAATACAGGTTTTATTTACATGATAAAATTTTTTTGAAAATATTAAACATTTAGTTAAAATATAGCAGAAAATTGGAAACAGTAGTATTTTATTTTTAAAAAATTCATTAAATTCTTTAAAACTATTTCCTAAGATTGTATATATGTTTTCTTAAGTTATTGAAAAAACTATTTATAATACACACACTCTTTTGAAATAGCTATTTTCCCTTTTCTAAATGGCTTACGAAGAAGCAAGTGCTCATTATAGCTCGCTTGCAAGAGAGTCAAAAGTAGACCGGCCTCGACAGGTCACTTATTACGCAAGCTCAACGCCAACTTGCCCCTTGATTGTCACAGGCAAAGTAAATGCAGTCTACCCTACCTTCACGCGTGTTAGCGATTGACGTGGTGACGTCCTTCTATTGTTCCATTGTACTCTAATTTGTAATCGATCATAATCAACATTCTCCGAGGGTCACTAGCGCCGAAATAGCATGATGGGCTAGTTTTATATTTGTAATACTATTTTAAAACTATTTTTCCCATTGGGATCAAGCATCGATTTTTCAATAAAGAACATGACATAATTATTAACATAATGTAGACTTAAATAGCCAAAGCTATTATTTATGCTTTTAGTGAGGATTACTCCTACTAGATATCGTATTCTGAAAATTGAAAAATGACACCTGGACACGGGAATCGAACCCGGGACTTCTGGCTTAGTACGCCAATGCTGTAACCACTGAGCTATCCAGGATTCGTCCCGTGCCCAGGGTCATTCTTCACTCAGCAATATGCCAACTACCGAGTCGAGGAGGGCTGCGTTATCTGATAGCTCGTGATATTAATATAATCACACACTTGTAGCCGACGATTTCCGCTACGTCCATCATAGGCTCAGCCTTAAAATATGAGTGAAGAATGGCCCTGAGCACGGGTCGAATCCTGGATAGCTCAGTGGTTAGAGCATTGGCACACTAAGCCAAAGGGCCTGGGTTCGATTCCCGTGTCCAGGTGTAATTTTTCAATTTTCAGAATATAATGTGGACTTGGACTCTTTTAAGTGGTGGAAGTGAGATTTATTGTTTACATAACTACTAGCTTAAATTGATGTCACAAAGCCATGTGGGGTACTAATGTGTTGGGATTCCCCATGGTCGTGGTCACAAGACTGTTAGTGACCCCTATAACAGGATTAAGTGGCCGTACAAACGATAGTTACAAAGATAAATTCCTAATTGTTTTTATTCCACCTGAGCCCGTATCAATAAAATGCATGGCATTACTTCATGTTTCGGCCTCTCTTCTATTCGAAGAAGTGGCTTTTGTAGATGGTTGGTTGGCGCATGAAACTCTTCTAGGCTGAGGCTGAGTTTTAGAACATATATAAACCTGCAAATTGGCAATTGTTTTACTCGATTCATACCCTGGGGCTTACAAATTAAATGGCACTAAGAATTTACGTTTTTTAGTTTCTCATTTATTTGAAGTATTTAACTTGTATTTTCTAAAACGACTGATTATATCAGCTGGAAAAGGTATTTTCCCATACCTTTCAGGGTTCTATTACATGCCACAATCGACATGGGACCGACGGCTTTAATTCGCCTACGAAGGAATTTGTGCTACGGAACACTCAATAAAAATCCGTCGACCGCGGCTGGATTCTAAACTCACTAACATCGGGTCTTGAGGTAAGCACTTTACCCCAATACCACCGAGGTCGACAAGAATCTACGATCTACTTGAATAGTTCAGTGCTTAATGCGAATACTAGAGCAAGAACAAAATATTAAGGGTCGATCTGTCGTACCACGTATTTGAAGGTTTAAATAGAAGATTTCAATACGATGAGGTCATTAAGGTGAGAGTTTGGGGAACATTAGTTAATGGCAATATTCTTGCAGGTTTCAAATTAAAACTATTTTTTTGGCAAAAATAAATAAAAAATTGCTTCAGTAAAAATATAAGGCTTACCTTTTTTCTCATAGCGATATCAACAGTTGTTGAATTCTCGTGCTGGACTAGACTGCCGAAGACGGGGAGATCGGGGTTCGATCCCGGTCGGGTTTACTGAGGGTGGTTTTCCCTCTCCTTCCACGCAAATGCGGGTGCACTTACTCTAGATTAAACCTTCTTAATTCCTAAACCATTTTTAGTACATAGGCATATAACCCAAACGGGTAGTAAAAGACGGTGCTAAAAAATAAAAAAATAAAATATGTTGAATATCTGTCAGGGGTGTCCTAGATTTTAATGACAACTTTTTCTCATCATTTAAAAAGTTGCTCATGACAAATATTCAACAACTGTTGATATCATCATGTGAAGAAAACTAAACTATATTTTATTTATTTTGGCCCAAAAAAAAAGTTTCGCCCTAAAAACTGTAAAAATATTGCCCTTAACTCGCTTTCCTACATCCCCACATTAAGTTCAAGTTGGGCCTCACTTACCAAACAATGATGGACAGCTATGTGTATAATTATCAGTGGCTAACTTTGTTAATTTTAAACAAAGATTTTTTTATAAATAATTATATGTAGCTAATGAATTATAGCAGCAAGAAAATGTAATAACATTTTATCAGAAAAATCTAATAAGTTTTGAATGTATTATAAATACGGTAAATATTTTTTAAAATTGTACTTAGAAGAACCCTTGCAATAAAAATATTTCATTCTTCAACCCACTTTTAAAAGAATTTCAGCAGCGTGTATTTTCATACAAACGGACGCCACTTGAGTATGCAAAGTCACACGTGGGACATTTATCTTCGTAAGATGTTCTCTTTTTTTATTCAGGATGGATCCACTTTTCCTGGACACGTAGTGATAAGGGTCAGCTCTAGTCCTAAGGAGAGCATGGGGTCGATATCTTCTGGGGCCTAAAGTAATTTAACATACGTGTCCTACCAGACAAATAATATGCTCTATAGCCTTAAATTCGCATGTGTGTTATTATATTAAACTGGTATTTCGAGTTTTGTTTTGTTAGAGCTGTGATTATACAGTATCAAAACCATTATAATAATCCTCATAACCAGTACCATCGTCATTTATCTGGCTGTATTCAAACAAGTGGTTCATCGAGTGAGAATTAGTCATCCATTTTCTTATTCTAACATTTATTACATGTATACATATATGTATTTTGAAGATTTTCTCGTTTTAGCTTCCTTTCCGTGCAAACAGAAAAAAACTTAATAAAAACACGTTTTTCTGCAGAGTTCCTCGGCAATGGCTTAATATTAATTTTCCTGGAAGATGGATCGGTCGTGCTGGACCTATGGCTTGACCTCTGTGTTCGCTTGTTTCAACGTCATTAGATTTATTTTTTGGTATGGGGAGCTCTCAAGCAAAGAGTTTATGAAGTGCCTGTTAGTGACCTTCAATCATTATGACAAAGGATGAGGCAAGCGTGCGAAGAAAAAATAGTCACACAATGTCGGTCAGAGACTCGTTCTGTCATTGCTGCCTGTCTACGGGCTGGCCAAAATAAATAAAATATTTTATTTAATACCTACATTTTTTTAATTTTTTTTTTGCTGTTTGCGCGGAAAAAAAAGCTAAAAAAACTAGCAAGTCACTAAAATACATTTTGAGTTAGTTTTTTGATCCACTACCACTTCCCAGAGTTTAGCCTTTTAACACGGGAATATCCTGTATAACAAGTTACACCATAATGTAATACGACAAGGTAAGTTTGTTTCTGTATTGCATAGTACTTGAACCTAATGTATTAGAATGATCCACAATTCAACAACATCACATTTAAGAAATTTCATGAATTAAAATGTTATTGTGACTCTATCGATAAATAAAAATGTCAATCTTTGAAATAATTGCTCGTATAGAGGAATTTAAATTAATATTTTTGATGTAAAAACACACACAAATTATTAGAAAAATGAAAAAAAAAATCGTTTGTAAAATAGTTTATAGCAATTAAACGATCATAGTTTTACCGGTTGTTCTCTATGAGTGTGAAACGTGGTCTCATACTTTACATTACGAAAACAAATTTAGAGTGTTCGAAAACAAGGTGCGTAAGAAGATATTCGTTCCAAAAAGGGATGTGGATACTGGGAAGTGGATGAGGTTACTTAATGATGAGTTACAAACACTGTACTCATCACAAGATATTGTTAGGATAATCAAGTCTCGTAGCTTATGTTGGGCAGGACATGCAGCGTAAATGGGAGAATTTATAGTCGTGTTCAGGGTACTGACTGGTAAGCCCAATGGGAAGAGACCATTGGGAAGACCTAGATGCAGTTGGGAGGATAACATTAGAATGAACCTGAAAGAGATAGGGTGTAATGATGTGGACTAAATAGAACTAGCTCAAGAGATGGATAGTTGGCGTACTTTTGTAAGAGGGGTAGTGAACTTTGAAGTTCCTAGTGCCATAGAATGAATAAGCTAGTACACGACAAGGATCTCAGAAGTAGATTCCAATAGGGATTTATTCTGATTAAAGACCAAACCAATAAAAATTAAATGTTATGACACAATCGTACAAACTTTCTCATATAGTAAATTATAGATAAACACAATATTTTCCAAAATAGGTTTTTTCAGTAAACTACCCTTCAGCGTTTTTTCTTAAGAAAAACAAGCATTCCTTCTTGTTAAGCACGTTAAAGACTCTTCAAAAATCATTTACATGTAACTCACCCTAAATCCTTTATACTTGTAAAAATATAGAAATATATTTTTATTAATCAAGAAAACCAATTCAAATATACCTATTTTAAACCGAATCTTAAAGTAAATTTTTGAAATATTTTAAATTGTTTATAAACTGTCCTATGTAAACTACCTTTAAATTAATTAATTTGAAAATATGTATATCTAATATTGTTTATTATACAAAATAGTAGTCAGATACCTTTTGATCAAAATATCATATCTATTTTAAAAAAGAAACATTTTTTTCTAAAATCAGTCGCTAATAAGTAAATATTAATTTTTTAAAAGAAAAATATATAAAATATATTAATGTTGTTAAAAGCCTATCTGATGGCCATTTTGAATCAAATCATTAAAGCCATTCTTTCACATTAAAAAAAATTCACTCAACAGTAAGCTACATTTTTTACGATTTTTTTCCAAAAAACACGTTATCAATTTTATTTGTAATGTCAAACACTCCCCAGATACTCATTTTAAACAAGTTTCTCAGAGGAATATTTGAAAAATTTGTAATGCAAAAAATTATTCTTCTGTAAACTACCTGTACTTAAGAGCTAGGTTCAAAACATCTAAATATCAAGGTGTAACAAAATTCATAAAAACATTTAAGATATGTGACTATGGACAGACAGACATACATGGAGACAGACAGAATTATAAAATCAATTTTTTTTAGTTCAGAGGCACATAAAACAGAGATTCATCATCATCTTGATACCCAAATTTCTTTAGATTAGAAAGTAAAAGGTTGGAGTCAATTCGTTGCGATTTGCGACCTGTAGAACATACATACACATAAGCACATAAACACACATATATACACAATATACATACATACATACATATATACACAATATACATACATATCATACATACATACATACATACATACATACATACATACATACATACATACATACATACATACATACAAATACACACATACAAATACACACATACACACAGATATCTGCAAAGGACAGATTCTTTTACGATTTTAAAATCAAGGTGAAGCCATATGTGGGATTTCAAGAAAAATTCAAGCAATTGATTTCATTTTACTGTCACACATCGGAAAGATTGCACTGAGTGAGCATACCTTGAGGAATCTCGTTGAAACTTAGTTTTAGAGATGTGCACCCATCCTGTGTATGGGATGACACCTGGATAGCTCAGTGGTCAGAGCAAGAGTGTACTAAGACAAGGATCCTGGGTTCGATTCAACTTAAGGAATATTTATTTATAGTTAGCTCAGCAACTGTTATGTCGCGTATACAGGCAAATATTTCTTTCGGCATTTTTGGTATATTCTATTTATCTTATTTTTAACAGAATCTTGAATAATGAGCAAAAATGTCAGGGATTAATTTTCATAAAACCTTTTTAAATCCTAACAGTACGTGTCATATATCTTGGAATGTATATTTTACAAGTACTGAAAAGTTCTTGTTTGTCATTTGTAATAAATAAAATCAAATATAAACAAAAAGTAGGTGTAAGAATGTAAGATATTTTCTTATTCCTTTGGCTGCTACACTTTGCAATAAATCGTTTAAGGTATTTCAAAGGAAATATTTGGTAAAATATTCAAGACAAGATATTTCCCTACTCCCACCTCTAGATAAAGATCATAACAAAATTTATGCTTTAAGATTTAAATATTTCCTTTGAAAAGAAAACGTGTAATTGTTGTGTGTTTTTTTAAATTATTTGGTGTGTGTTTTGTTGGGTTTTATTTAAGTATTAGTTTTATAATATTCATTGAAGTAAGCATTTCTTTCATAATTTATAAGATAATAGTAAAATCTTTATTCAGGCCAAAAAGAAACGTCGCTTGGATAAAATCCTTGACATCGTCATGTTGAGATAATCATCTTCATAAAAATACTAGTATTGATAGATTTCATAAAATATAGAATTCTACCTATTGGCTTGGTGCTCAAATAGCTAATGACCAAACTATTGGTGGGGGTAAGAATATTTTTAAACTTTCAGCATTTATTTTTTTGCATATCCCAATTTGGGAAACCTTGGTTTGATTGTATTCAATAAAAAATATAGTATTAACGCTTTCTCAACAACAAAATATTCACGTTAAAAGGTATGAGAAAATTTCAATTTGCATAGTGAAAATAGCTTAAAATACCTCAGTGGCACTAATTCTCACACAAGAAGCACCATAAAGACACTAGGCCATGCTATAGGATGTTACAGTGGCTGGTCCCATTTTTGAAATAGGTCAATCGCTCAACTCAATAACTAAGTAGTAGCGTAAATACGTGTAAATGAGGGGTTAATAACGGAAGAATGACACCATCAAATCAAGTTCTAAAAGCTCCCCNGCGTAAATACGTGTAAATGAGGGGTTAATAACGGAAGAATGACACCATCAAATCAAGTTCTAAAAGCCCCCCCCCCCCCCTTCTCTTAGGGACATGTTTACATACCTTTCACCATGTTTTCTAATACACGCCACAACATACCTGAGTTGATATTATTTATTTTGTTCATGATGTTTTCTTGGAAATCCTGAATGGTTTGTGGTCGGTTTTTGTAGCTCCCCTACCCCAATAAGTAATCCACTGACGTCAATACTGGTGGCCTGGGGGGTTCACAAGTTTTTGGAGATAGCATGGTTCACGAAGAAGCTTTTTACTAGCACCATGAGCTCATTGGAGATGTGCCATGCCACACCATCCTGATGGGTACCCCTGAGTAGGCTCGATGTCGTCTAATTGCTCCACGAAGGCCATGAAATGTTCCTGTACGCATCAGTGTTCACAGTCCCCTCGATGAAAATTGGTCTAATGATTCTCTCAGTGTAAAGTGCACACCACACGCCCCCTTTTTGCGAATTATGGAGTGTCTCGTTGATCCCACGAGGATTTTATGACGTCCAAATTCTCGTGTTTGGGAAATTCACATATCCTGAGCCATAAAACCAAGCTTCATTGGTAGATCACGTCATCATTAATATTCCAGGTCTTCTTTCCACGGAGCTGAGGATCCAATTGCAATAACGTACCTACATGCTCGTTGTGGTCGGGCTCCATGAACTGGTATACAGATGTAGGGGCTGATTTTTGGCCGCTTGGCTGCTCTTTGGCACATCATTTCAGAGAAGCCGATCTTCTGTGGCAATCAGCGTAATGATTTCCGGAGGAGCGAAGCAATCACTTACGGGCATCTTCCGCGCACTGCGGCACTTTTGAGGGGGGAAAAAAACTCTCCCATTTCGTGCGTCGTTTGAGTGCACTTTTAACCACATCACGCTCACGAAGTTAGAGCGAATTAAAATGTGTGACTTTCCACTTAAATATCCTGTATTACACGGGTTCATTTTGGTATAATTCTCGGTGATTGCAACTTGTACTAAGTTTAAGTTAGTAGGCTCACATTGATGGGATATCTTTTATCTTTCTACCTACATATTAACTATATGAGCGTGTCATTACATATCCTGTATCATGAATAAAAATAAATTGGGAATTATATCTAAGGAATATTGACTTAGCTCAATACTGAACACAGAGGCGTGTTTAGGAATTTCTTCAAGGGGGGGAGGAAGGGTCCAATTAAAATCTTCATATAAACTTTATATGGTATTTTTATATTATATAAACCCTATAATTAGTTCTATACTTAGTTCAAGTATACATGGTTAAAATAAACCATCGAGTACATTATTTCGAGTAAATTAGATATATTTGTAAACTTGACATTTACATATGGGTTTGGGTGGGGACTACAATACCCAAACATCTCACCTTTGAGCACGCCCTTGCAGGCTAAGTCGAGGATTTTAGGATAAAAGTTAGTCAACTATTTTTCAGCACCTATAGGTATTTTATATATATTTTATTCTTTTAGTTATCATATTAAAACTTGACATTTTGAAAATGGTCCAAGTTACAGTACATCATAATACACATTATGTACATACCATACACAAGTGATTACATATGTTCTTCACTATAACTTTAGTCAAGGTTTTAATTGCATATAGGTACAGGCTAAATCATATGGTTTCAACATGTCCCCCAATGTGTGGGTACTTATCTCAACACTGCTGCTGTAAAAATGGCTACAAAGTAACTATATTTCGCAGGAAAGAATGGAGGCGGGGGTGGGTTATTGAAGTGATGGGAGGGAAGAGAAAGTATGCTGTCACTTT
This sequence comes from Timema bartmani, assembly GCA_902151455.1. Taxonomy (NCBI): domain Eukaryota; kingdom Metazoa; phylum Arthropoda; class Insecta; order Phasmatodea; family Timematidae; genus Timema; species Timema bartmani. The sequence goes on along the minus strand of CABFWB010000126.1, from coordinate 426,707 downwards.
ATGTAAAGCAAATTAAACTGAGAGATTTTTTTTTGAGAGGGAATAGGGATCACGGGCTAGTTAAAGATTTCAGTAATGAATTTCTTATAATTAATCCATGTTGTTTTGCCACTGCACAGTCCTAAAAGCATTTATTACCTCACCAACGGTAAGTGGCCCACTTTTTTTTGCCACGTCATACTGCCCACCCGTACTATCCACATTTAGTTACATTAATTGGTCAGGACTTAGAAAGGTAGGATTTATATGAAAGGTATTAAACATTTGCGTGGAGAGAAAGGGGGAAGCCATTTAGGAAAAAAAACTCTATAGACCCTTGAGGATTCGAACCCTGATCTTCCTGATACCATACAAACATACTAGTTCAAGTTGACGTCTAGCTCACGTGGCCACCGATGTGGTTGGTACACTAATTAAATATCTCAGTTTGTAAGGGGGTTGACGCGTAAAACCGGGACCAAAGCTCAAATCTTTATCCGAGTTCACGGACAAGGTATAAAACAGACCCCACATCCTCCAGGTTAAAATGGCTGCGCTAGTTGGGAAAGATTGAGTCATGCAATCCCAAGTGACAATATCGCTATCAGGCAGGCACTTTTAAAAGCAATTAAATTTAACAATCATTTTACTTGAGCAGACAAAAATTGCCTTCTAGTGTCAATAAACCGGCTATCACAAGGCTAGGTTGAGGTAGTGGCTCACCCCCTTCCCATAAACCAACCCCACAAGTGAGCCTACTCAGACTGCAATTTACTAAGAAAACTTATACTATATATATTTATTTTTTGTTCGATTGAATGCTTGATTGAATGCTTGCAAATTGTCTAGCTGTGAATAATCTTAAAATGCCATCGACTAGTTACTTGTTTGAAAAGGTTTGTTCATTGAAAGGGGGTAGTGGTTTGAGTTTGGGTTTGGAATTGCTGATATCTGAACTATTTTGTTCGGACCACCCCTCTTGGAAACTTTCTCTCTATGTTGTAGCCTTTACAACGAACAATTTGAAAGCGAGTTGTTTCACTTGGAAGTGTTGTTATCACTGAGGACTGCAACTAGCGCTCCCCTAAAGCTCAAGGACTCAGCCTGACTCAAGGAACGCAGTGATACTCCCGTAAGGCAGAGAGTATATATGTTTCCTTTTCTGTGTCCTAGTGTCATTTTACTGAAATGGGCTGCTGAATACAGTCTGAACACTACCATTGCTAGGCTGATTCGCTAAACCTTTGTTCGTTCCCCTTAATCTACCATCAACTGGTTTGCCTGAACTTTAAGGGAATGTTTCCTGAATCTTGCTCAAAACCCCGATACAATCCTCTCTTAAAACTGTTAGTCACTTCCAATTCAGACTTTCAAGGAGGAGAGCCAATGCTATTATTTTATCCTGAAGATCAAGTTATAAAGATGCAAAATGCAGATTCTGAGGCATTGTCCCAAGTTTGACAAGTAAACTCAAGATCGGCCGACCTTTAATTGGCGGCACTTCTTGCTTACCCCTTTGTTTTAGACTGACTAGCTTTACTTCTAAGTCCAATATCTTGACTCAGTCGGTAGTGTGTCTGTCTACTGGGTTAAGAATGAGCTTTACTTACAAATAACATTGAAATGACCTTAAAATTTAAAGGCAACTTGTAAATGGTGGTTAGGTGGTTTCTGCCTTGAAAGGTCTCAGACACCCTAGGCTTGTGGACAATTGAAAAGAAAGAGAGTGAATGAGTTGGGTGGGGATGTTGAACTTTAGCATTGAGCTACAGCTTATTAGTTTCACGGAAATACCTGTAATATATTTCCTTTTCTTGAGGATAGTAATTCTACCTACTTGTCAACTTCCCGTAAAAGAAAAGAATAATATTTATTTTAGATATTCATTCATATAAATTTCTCCAAATATAATCCATATTCAAAATAATGTAATGACAATAGGTAGGTATCAAACAAATAAAAATAATTTTGGCGTAGTTACGGAACTAGTGATGCATTTATTCATTAAAGTATTGAATTTAATGTAACAAACATGAATAATACATTTTTATTTGATATATTTTGCTATGCATTTAAATAACTTCCAAAACTAACCACAAACACACATGTTTGTTTAGAAAGTACCAATAATTCTAAACGCACTATTAAAGTAGC
>CABFWB010000126.1:348886-397711 GCA_902151455.1 Timema bartmani | reverse complement strand
ACAGACAGACAGACAGACAGACGGAAATTCAAAAACCACTTTTTCGGATTCAGGAAGTCATGAAACGTCAAAATTCATCAAAATCTCGAGTTCGATTTTTTTGACGATCACCATACTTTCTCTACCTGTAAGATAGAGAGAAAGTAAAAATAATCTAGAGTTTTTCATGATAGCTTTTTACCTGGATGACAGTTCAAAAATCATATGTTTAGGTTTTGGGTCGCCAACACTTGTAAAAGATCACTGCTTTGTTATGAATGTTAAATTTTTTAATTAACTGTTTTATTTTAAATTTAAAATAACATAAACTTAAGTTTTCTCATACTATTTCATTTATTCTAATAATTTCTTTTAATCCAACTCGAAACAATATTTTAAACATAATTAAAAGTAATTATTCTTCATTTTGGAACGTTATTGGCTACATGTGTAATATAGTGCATACATTAATACCTTTTAATACAGGCATCGTATTTACTTGGAAAAGAGAAAATACTTGTCTTTTTTTTGTTCATAATAAATTATTGTATCATATTTCGAAATATTTAATTGAATAAAATATTTTTATCCACTACGTGGTAAAGAACTTGTTTCCGTCATGTTCAATCACATGGTTAAAATTCGTTGGTCGCCATTTTAAAGCTATTTTAGTTAGACCTTTAGTGACAGTGCTGTTAATAATATTTTTTTTTAGTTTAATAAAACAATAAATAAGCTTTGTGCCCAACCTCAAATAAATATATAAATAATATTGGCCTAAATCACTGTGGCTATCTAATTCATATTTTACCATCTGTTTTCATTACAGTTATTCCAAATGACAGATATCAGCTGTTGACGTAGGGATACATTAGGGACTATTTCTAGTAACTTTTTGACCTATCATCCAAGTAAACTAAGGTCGTGAATTAATTATAATATTTATCCAGGATTAAAATATTTTAACGGATATTATGTTGATGGAGAAGAGGGAATATTTATATATAGGCTATTGTTTCTTCTATCACGTTCAGATGTTCCTCCCATGCCAGTGTTACTACGTCCATCCTCACTCATCCTCGATGTTACTCTACCTCAACAAGAAATAAACCACATAACGACGTGACCTTGTCGCCATAGTATTTACGGTCCCTCCTACTATCCATGTATTCACCCTAGCCCCCATTTCCAGTAGGAATAAAGTGTTCCTGTCTGGAAAATAAAACTCGAGAAAAAAAATTAGATTATAATATTTAATTTTTCAGCGCGTCTTAGTATCAGTTTTTGTTATACGCGTTTATTAACCTTCTGTGACTGGCGTTGTTGCATTCTCGCAACAGATGCCAAAAAAATTATAATTTAATTTAAGGTAATTAGGTCGGATACCCTCCAAGTATTCCTCAATTAGTTCCTTCTGCGTAGTATGATGTCATCAAACATTCAAAAAAATGTTTATTTTCTTAAATACGGGAGCTCTAACTGGAGCCATGGAGGAATGTGAATACGCAATGGCACCAGCCGTTATGTCGTACGTCTAGTTCATTGTCATCGTATGTTTAAAATAAAGTACAGTTATATTGTAAAAGTAGGTAATCAATAATTTTGTAATACGGTAGCATATAAATAACTTCATATATTATTTTGTTTTGTTTTTTTCTAAAAATAAGCTATGTTTTTGTAACAGTTTAACCCTATTGTAATTTCTTTTTTTTTTAAATAAAATTTATAAAAATACAACATTATCCAAATATTAATTTAATAGGCCTAATATCGCTTCAATAATAATATTATGTACTAAAGCATGTGTTTTTGATTATTAATTAGAGCATTGTAGGATATTGCAAAAATGCAACGGCGCTAGTGCTCATGTTATTTTTTTAGTGCTAGTCCCCGAAGGTTAATTACGCTAGTGTAATGAATATGAGTAGGGTAAAGCTTTAGAGTGTATGTAAACACATTTGCGTAGAGAAAGAGAGTGAGAAACCATTTACGAAAAACCTACTTCAGAACACCCGATTGGAATCCCATCCCCTTCACTGACAATCCAGCATAACACAGAGTTATATGTTAAACCGTGCGACCACTGATCTGGGGATACCATACCAATTACTATGCCTGAACAAGTTATAAATAAGTGCTTAAGGAATTTTCTTCCCGCACTAGGCCCTCTTCCTCTAACTCGCCAAGCGCTTGCATAAACTCTCGCATATCAGCTCCAGGTTCCGACACTTTAGTTCTCACCTCTTCCTCAAACTCGCCAAGATCTTGCATAACCCCTCGCATATCAGCTCCAGGTTCCGACACTTTAGTTCTCACCTCGTCCTCAAACTCGGCCAGATCTTGCATAACCCCTCGCATATCAGCTCCAGGTTCCGACACTTTAGTTCTCACCTCGTCCTCAAACTCGGCAAGATCTTGCATAACCCCTCGCATATCAGCTCCAGGTTCCGACACTTTAGTTCTCTACCTCTTCCTCAAACTCGCCAAGCGCTTACATAACCTCTCGCATATCAGCTCCAGGTTCCGACACTTTAGTTCTCACCTCATCCTCAAATTCGGCAAGATCTTGCATAACCCCTCGCATATCAGCTCCAGGTTCCGACACTAGTTTTCACCTCTTCCTCAAACTCGCCAAGCGCTTGCATAACCCCTCGCATATCAGCTCCAGGTTCAGCCACTTTAGTTCTCACCTCATCCTCAAACTCGGCAAGATCTTGCATAACCACTCGCCTATCAGCTCCAGGTTCCTACCCTTTAGTTCTCACCTCTTCCTCAAACTCGCCAAGCGCTTACATAACCTCTCGCATATCAGCTCCAGGTTCCGACACTTTAGTTCTCACCTCTTCCATTATAATGTCTGACAGCTCGTCTTAACAACCCTACACGCCTACTGTAAGTCCTAGCTTTCCTAGGACGAGGTCATAGCACTCTGTCCACAATGATATAATTTAATTTATATCTCGTTACTATGATGTAAAATCCAACCAAATACAATAAAACAAACAAAACCAAAATTAACACATTTGTGTGTGTTGTGTAGTGGAATATGTAATCCAATCCTAACCTCAAATGTCCTATATAACTCGAAACCCCACATTGGGCGCCAAATCTTAAGAAGACTGTCTATACCCTAACAGAAAATATATTTATGTGTGAAACACTGGCTATTTTAATACCTATATCATTTATGTCGGGATACACGATCACTGACTTCAGGACCACCGAGTAAAGGACGGAACTTATGGTCCCTAAGGTGTACAGATGATTCAGACGTTACTAGGAGCTATGGGAACTAAACATAATATATGACTCTGGTGTGAGTGACTGTCCTCATGTTTTGCATTATTGTATTGAGACATAGACAAGATCATAATATTATGTTATCTTGATATGCATGCGTCGATTTACCAACACTTGTCAATAAAACCAATACAATGTCACAATAAAATGCAAATTACAATAAATACATTAACAAAAAACTTCATGATGTGAGCCCACAAGCGAGCTATACTGACTGAGCGGCCGCCGCCATTAGCAAGGATTGTGCCAATATTTGCGAATAGATGGTGTCATGTGGTCAGCACAACGTTCCCTCCGGCCATTAATATCAGTTTTTTTAGCTAGAGCTGCTACTTCTTTATTCGATTAGCTCCTCATTTGTTTAATACTCTATTAAAATTGCAAATAGTGTCATCGGTGAGATACACCGTTAGAACTGTTAAATTACCATGATGAAATAATAAAAGTTCTACACATTTAAAATGTTCAAAGTTTGTTTTTTGTGAGGGAATAATATCGTGTATATTATGTGAATGTCAAAATAAATTATTCATCCCATTTAAAATTATCAGTGAAGTTCCTTTAAGTAAAAAAAATCCACCATGGTGAATGTTTTTAGTAAGAAGTTGTTTGAAATTATGTAGTAATTAGAGGGAAATACACGTTTCCTTTAAATCCTAGGAAAAATGTTCTGTATAGTTTGTTTTCTTAGTAAGAGTTAATGTTGATAATTTGAATAAAAATTACGGTCGTAAAGTTTGTTTTAAGTTTTGTTGACAAAAAAGCAATTTAGAAATGTGATTGTTCCTTAAAAACAGACGCTTGCCGGAAGTTTTGATGCTTATGATAATACTACCTATATTTAAGATCTAAAATACATTGTAATAACCTTTCGATTAGTTCCTTATTGGATTTATGTCTTCTTTCAACTAGAAAATGTTTCCTCAAAGTAAATGGAGAATTTTAATTTGTGAAGTCACAAAAAACACCATGCTAAAAAGGGTTACTACTAGAACATGAATATAGGTCTTATTTCCCAAACCGTGAATCCAATTAGATGACATCATAAATCATTTAGCGATTAATCAATATTAGTTTTAACATAATTCAAAAGCGACCGTTAATTACCAGTCTTAAAAATAAACACAAAATAACACAATTCATGTTTTACTTATAAATAACAGAGAGGTATTGCAAACAATTAAACGATAAAAATAAACACATTGACCATATACAAAACAAGGTTTGGCTCAGGTTAACAGGTTTTGAATTTTCATCCACTAAGGCAAATAAGGGTCAAGTCGCATTACACTAAATGACAGCGCAACTAATTCGATACTGCACGAAGTTTCCTGAGCTACATTCGTACGTGAAAATTATTAAATCATAAAATAATTAAACATAAATGATTAAGCCCTTAGTCATTTATAGAAACAATCGCAAGTAATATAATAAAATCAAACCATTTAAAACAAACAAAATATTAAATTACTCATTATTAAGGAACAGGTTGGATATGAATAAAAGGTGAGTGTAAGCATACAAATTAAGCTCCCATCTTTCATAATATTTATTATTATTATTATTATTATTATTATTATTATTATTATTATTATTATTATTATTATTATTATTATTATTATTAGTGATCATTGAGATTTTATTTTGACTGACGTGAGTATTTTACCATTGTATAACACAATCTCGCCGTAGTAGGCCTAGTTTCCAATCGACTTAGTTTCACATGGTATTACAAATTTTTAGGACTCTCTATATATTATATACTCGTTTTGCTCGTTTGGAAAGCCCCGGTGATTTTTCTTTGCAAGTTGATGTAAACTAATGTAATTCCAGTGTTGTTTTGAACGTAACAACTTAGAGTTAGCGGTATTTTGTTGTATTTTTCACATATTATTTTAGTGTCTCCATACTAACAGGACAGCTAGAATCATAAAATTTGGCACACTTATGGCAATTGGATGTGCCAATATGTCTGCCAAATTTTATGATCCTAAATGTCCCATAAGTGTGTTAGAAAATTAAAAATGTGTAGAAAATGTGCAAAATTTACCTAAAATAAAAAAATCTAGCTCTATTTAAGGTATAACCGATGGAGATGCGACAAAAATTAATAAGAATAAAATTGTTGATCTTGCCAAATCCGTACTGATGGTGCAATCCGTTTTTTGATAGATCTTACTGTTTAGCAACAAGATACCTCCAAAGAAAAGTCTGCACCTAATTTAAAGTTGCTCTGCCATTTTGAATTTTTTTGGGGGGTTAAAAATTAAAATTTTAACTTTATGAAATTTTCCCGTCGGTTACAGGCTAAACGCTATATTGGCAAATTTCAAGTTTCTAGCTCATCTGAAAGTGGATAAACATTAATGTCAGTGAGTGAGTGAGTGAGTCAGTCATGTGGCTATAATGAATTCTGTGTTAGATCAAACAAATACCTTAATTGAAGGAATAGTCTCTTAGACAATCTGTGGCTAGTAGGGAATATAATTTCCTTAAAATATATCGCACGACACCCATTGTTGGTTTGTAAGTTTCACTGTGGTAAACGTAAAAATATTACTAACATAAACATCAAAATCCGTTCCAGTGTTTTGGTTTGGTATTTTGATGCCTGGATGTGGATTTACAAACAAACACACATGTTTAGTGAGTATAAGTTCAGGAATTGTTTTAACTTTAATTTTGGAATCACATATGCAAAGTCATAAACCCCATATAGCCTGGTTTTCTGGTAATAACAAGATAGTAGTTCGAATCTCAGTTTGATGTACTGAGATAGTTTTACCTAAATTGTTTACAACTTTTTCTACAGGCAATTGTGGGTGGATTTGTTCTAAATTCTACCTTCCTTAGCCCTACCCCATTAATTTTTTTTAGCACCGCGTCTTACTACCCGTTCGGGTTATACACTTGTGTACTAATTACGCCTAGGTTTTTAGGGATTATGAAGGATATATTTAGAGGAAGTGTACCTGCATTTGTGTAGAGGGGGTGTGATAAACTATTTAGAAAAAAACACCATAAGTATATCTTACCGGGATAGAATCTTGCTATCCCCGTCATCGGCAGTCTAGTATATTGCGAGATTGAAGCCTTAGACTATGCGGTCAACGACGCAGGTATCATAAATTAAAAATATGCGAATAGCCCGGAAGGGACACAATCATACTTTGGTTTTAATATAGTCTATCATAGCTGGGAACAATTTTTTTTAAATCGGTTACTAGTCAACTAACCTTACATTTTCCTCCTATAAGGAGGTATCGATTGCTATCATAAAAAATACTCTCCAGATATTCATTTTGATCAAAATTGTTAGTCACCCCGTGAAAAATCAGACCTAATTAATTTTAAAGCTAATATTAAAGTCACAAAGTGTCATTGACGTATGGCCATATGATATTTGAATATAATGTTTGAGAGAAATCTATTAATACGTTTCAGCTGCGGCCCTAGGTATAGACAGACGGACATAATGTAGAATCTACCTTTTTAACGACGTTGCCCACTTGGGGATTTCGAAGCTATTTTGCCAAGCGGGTTGCATCTTAATATCATGCACCTAAGTGGTCTAAGCACTATCACTTAGGCGCCAATGTACGAAATAGAAAGAGAGGGAAGAAAATGAGTGGTTCACCCTGAAAGGCCTTATGTTTATCTGCTGATAATACTTCCCCTCTTCCTCTGACGAGTTTACACACTCGCTATACTCTTTGCTCCTACCAACTATTTTCTTGCTTTTTAAAACTACCTTTTTCTTTATTTCCGTTTTAGAGAGAGGCATATGCTTCCACAGAATTTTTTAATATCTATATCCTGGAAGGAAGTTTACTACAGGCTATTTCTGTGACCAAGACGAATATCCTAAATTGTAGATGATTTTTAAAAAATGCGTCTACAAAAAAAAAAACTAATTCAATATAAAAGTAATAATTTGGTGATATTGTAGACTATTTATTAGAATTATTTAAGAATTTATGGTTTTTAGTTCAACGTAATAACTCGTCGAATAAAACGTAAATTCATTCATGGGAGATCCTATATAGAGCTGTAGTGACGTCACAGGTAGGCGACCTCCTGAAGTTCTAGGGCATATAAAACACCAAAATCCATTATAGCCTTGAGGTCAACACTTTTCACATTTACAATACTTTTTCTATATGACAAAGTAAAATCAGAATATTGGTTCCGGTCGTATCAAAATAAAGTAGTGAAAGCACACTAGGAATGAGTGATTCAAGGTTGCGTTAACTCGATCTATTAATCCGCTATTAATCGGTCAGTCCCAACTGTTCAGGACTGTAGACGTGTTATTTCAATTCCATGATCTCCTGTTCGCTACATTAGTTTTGATAGTCCGATCGTAATCGCCTTTGCTCTCTATTTGTTTGATCGCACCGATAATTTGTCGCTCTCTGTTGTGATCGCAGTCGCCTGTGTGAAAGTGGGTTTGTCACAGAGCTTAATTTGACGTGACGTGGTTTTCCCGGCTGACAAATGCAATCTGATTAGCACCTATCCCACTAACAGGTTCACCTCGGACCAGCACGTCTCTCCGATGCTCATATATCCTGAAGCTGCTAATGGGATGCTCACTGGACCGAAAATTAACTGAGAGAGTTATTTTTTAATCCCACACTTATCACATATAGGGATTTAGATTTTTTTTTTAAGCTCAACATCCTATAACTCATCCGGGCTCAGTCGACCACCTCGGTCAGCGAGAAAGTATCATTCAATGTCAGGACACATGGCTTAAGATACAATTATCTGTGTCGTTTTATGAAACTACGTTTATATTCTGTACAAGCTTATACTCCCTTTCATTCCTCACCTACAACCCCCTTTGGCATGTCAATAAGAAAGAGGCGAGGTACAATTACGAAACTTCTTAACTCAAGGTGACGAGGAAAGCTAGCTGATATTTCTCAAATGTCTTTTTTTTTTAATCTGTAGTGAAACTAACAAAAATCTACTATATTTGTTAGAGTAAGGCTAAATCTAGAGTCCTTTTTCTTCAAGCATAGTCTCATAGCTCTGAAAATATGCTTAAAAAGTTGTTGCAAATGATCTAATGAAACATTTTTTTCACATTTGTTTTTATTAATAAAACTCAAAATACAGAGTTGTTAAGGAAAACCAGCGGTGTTGGAATCTTACGACTTTATTTCGGCGTGAACTATATTTTGAAATAACGCATCGTAGAATTAAATATTGCTTTAGAGCTGAACGTCTACGAGATAGTTTCTCGCTTACCGAGTTGGCTCCCTTAACAGCTATTTATTACATTTAATTAGATAAATATTAGGTAGGCAAAATTTATAAGAAATGTGCCCACATTATCTTTTAGTAAACCATTTAATCTCAGTATACCCGAAGTGGACTTGAACTACTAACTCTCCTTCATTGGCAACACTGGCCTATTTTTTGCGCCACTACTCACTTTTAATCACGTTAATCAGATAAAGACAAGGTTGGTATAGTTTATATTAAATGTGCGTGCATTCAAATGAAGAGAGAATGGTAAATAATTTAGGAAACGCCCCCCACCCTCAGACTCAGTACTCTCTGACGACATTCGAGCCAACAAACTCCCAATCATCATCAAACTATTCCATACGAGCTTGACGTTTATTCTACGGTTCTCACCGATGCGGGTGATCTCGATGCTAAACAATGATAAGAACTATTGGTTACTCTTGGATAACCTTTGTCTAATGTTTAATATGGCATTGTTCTACTTGTGATGACTGATGAAGAATCCCAATGCCTGCGGGGATATTTCCGCGCGTCCTACTGCGTATTTGTGAGAGAAACTTATTGCAGACGAGACGACAAAGCACTCTAGAGAGTCTGGTAGCGCCCCTGGTGGTTGTGTTTAAACTACATGCTCACTAAGAACATCGACTGAACTGAGTGTTAACATTAAAGATACAAAAGCTCATCGTAATGAACGAAATGTTCAATCAGTCGTAAACAGCAATTTAGTTGTCATTTGCCCTAGGTGTGAAAAACAAATTGATCCTGTAAAATTGTATTGTGTATTTTAGTTTTATAAAAAAATAAATAGGATAGTACTTACAACATTGGCCACTCAAACAAAGGCGTCATTATAAGTCTAGTCTACTTTGCAGATTATGGGAGGTTTAAAGTTCGAATTCTGGCTGGATGTACCGAGGTAATTTTACCTCAATTTCTTCCCATTCTACCTCCGCGCAAATGCAGTTACTTAAACTTTCTAACCTCATCCGTACTCAATAAGGAGACTAGTGTGGATGGACAGTGAGACGCGGTGCAAAAGATATGGTCTTGGAACTACAAGATTAGTTTGTTAAGATATGGTACATTTGTTTAATTATTTATTAGCTGGTGTACCATTTATTCACTCGAAAAATATATAAAGTAACTTTTTTCTTTATTAGTATGTAAAATTAACCACAAGGAAAAATAACCAAATCATATTTAGATTTTAATACTTTATTGGTTTGAAATTGTGTTACTAAACGCGACGATTAAGCTGAATAAAACATAATGTCAAAAATAGAGATATAATCTGAAAATGTATTATTAGCTGTCATTTCTTATGAAGATTAAGTTACAACTTTTCTATACGCAATATTTGATGTCTTTCCTGTTGGTGGTGATAAAAAAAAGAATGGAGAGTGACGGAGCATAATAAACTGGTTGCTTAAGTGTTAACACAAAGTTTACATAGTAACAATTTACCATTTAGAAAAGGAATTATTCATTTTCAACGTTACTAGCCTAATTCAATTCGCTATGTTGAATCCACCATATTAAATGTTTGTTTTTTTAGACATTCTAGAGAACATTAGCATAAGACATATCAGCATACCAAATTTTATATTTCTAGGATGTTTGGAAGTGTTCGAATAATTCATGTGGACAGACGAATATCAAAACTATATTAAGTTATGATGTTTTACATCCTGCTGCACTCTTTACATAGTTTATTCTCTTACAATCTTAAGATATCCATAATAATCCCAAATCAAGTATGCCAACCAATAAATTTTAAAAATTATTTTAAACGAAACATTAATCAGCCCTTAAATTGGGTGCACAAACGTACGAAAGCCATAAAAAACTCAATATTTGCTTGAGAGCGATCATAAGATATGATAAAATAAATAATATATATCGTTACAAAACATATTGGAAAAAAGAGCATCACAATAATAAAGAGCATAAATGAAATAATAGGTTGTTAAAGAGACAGGCAAGTACCTGCAATTACCTGCCCAATTTCAAGTTTCCAAGCTTACTCCAACAAAAAAGTTTTTCTAATTTTATGTGAAATTTTGAATCCCCTATATTTTGGGTTCACTTTCACATTTAAAACGTTTACTATTTTATAATCATCTAGATTGATCTTTGTACAATATTACAAATATTGCAATTTTCTAATACACCCGAACGTTTTTTTTTCTTTAAATTCTATCTTCCCCTCTCTCTTTATTTTCTAAATCTTAATTATAAAATTTAAAAAAAACTTGCATACGTTTCTAGTTATATAGAGTAGTCCACCCCCACCTTTACAAATCTCAATTTTCTACCACACCAAAAGATATTTTTTTTTAAGTTTAGGAAATTTTCATCATCCAACCCTACCCACCCTCTAAGACTCCAGCCCCCTCCCCCTTCCACGCATACCACTGTCCTTTGTATTTAAATGATAAATGTTCAGACTTATGGTTATTTAAGTTTGTCCCTCTACATGTATATAATTTTTCAATTTACTATCATAAGGGAAGTGTTTTATTTTACAAGTTTAGGAAATGTTTGGGGGGAGCCAGTTTCCCCCATTTTATGATCATCAATTTTGAAATTTAAATTATTTTCAGAGCACTTGAGGTGGCTCTTATACCTACCTGACAAACTTCAATTTTCTACAGTGAAAAGTATTCTTTAGACAAGTTTCTGAAGTTTCGAAATCTCCCATCGCCCCAACCTCCCCTCTAAAATTTCAAATATTTAAGAATGTGTAAGATTTATTTGTAAGAGAGACATAATTTGCTTATTAATTGGAATACAAAATAACTGTAGCATGTCACCCAAATCAAAATGACATCTACAAACTGTAATCCGTACAAAATGCTAAACTAAGATAAAGGGATGTAAAGACGAGAATTAAAACTGATATATTCTACAATAATATAATTTGTATTCTACTTACATTACGTGGATGTTCCCGGATACGATCACCATGCTTTCACCAACTGTTCTGCAAGTATGGTGGAAGCGAAGGCATGACAGTTTCAACGCACGTCTAACCTCTTGACCTCTACATTGAAGAAAGATCTGACTGTCGTTGGTTCGTTGTCGCGAACCTAGAATAAACTAGATATAATGAGTACTCGCAGTATGCCATTGTGGGGGTATGACGTCAGAGCCTAAAATACTTTTCTTATGGAGAAAACTGAATTTTACACGTTAATTATGCATGTATTTAGAATTAAATAAATTATATAACGAATGTTTATGTAATCATAAAAGCTTAAAATATATTAATATTAAAGTGAAAGTCTATAGATATTGCACAACTTTAAGTAATTACCAACTAAGTATGGCAAGTTTTGGCGGCAATTCAAACACTAAGAGGCCTTTCAAAATAATGTCAAGGCATTATTAGTCGCCATTTAAGCTAAATACTTCTGTAATTAAAACGACCTATTATGTAATAGTTGCATAGTAATAAATATTGGTACATTACTATATGTTTCATGTACCAAAATGTATTATTAGTTTTTGTTTTTAATTAAAAATCAAGCAATCAAATAAACTTTATGTAACTTGTGAAATATTGTAAGCAACAGCGGGGAACATTATTTGTGTGTGGGGGATGTTTGGGAAGGGAAGGGTATAGATTTAACGACTTTATTTTTTCAGGGAACACACCCCTTCCTTTTTTTACCCCCGAGCGCTGTAGCTCTGTCACCAAAATGGGGTAAGGGCGTGTGTAAAATAAGTAAAAGAGATATAGCTCTCACCTGATCAAATGGAAGGTCATATAAATGGTCAGTTTGTTCCATTATTACTGTGGGACAGTCCCTTAAAATTCTCGCATGACGTAACTTTTAGAAAGGGGCTTTTGCCCCCACTCCAAATGGATATTTCTGTATTTTACAATCTATCGAGGATAGAGAGGTAATTTCTTCATCGGTATTCATTAAATGAATCAACCGTAATTCTTAAATGTTTTTGGTGAGAGAGATTTTTTTCAATTTTGTATGTCCCCCAGGCACAACTACTCATATAAAAAAGGATAGAGATGGGATTTCTTTGCTAAAATTGTTAGGGATGAACACACTTTCCATAGAAAAGTGTTCTCTGAGAAAATCTAAATGTTGGGGGGGGCTTATGTACCAATTTTTTTTTGTATGTAATTTATTCACTAACATTTGTATGGTTGGACACACCTTCAATATAAGATTTATTTGACTTTAGGACACTGGTAAACACGAACATAGTGGCGTTGAGGCCCACGAAACTTCACAAACAAATCATCTACTAATTAAAGTAATTTTATATCTTCACTGCAGCTAAAGTAGGCACATAATAATCATAGAAAATAAATGGTACGGCATACCGCACAGACTTTCTCTCTCTTTCTATAAACCCGTAAGATTTCTGAACGGAATAATGTACATTGTATCATCACCACTCCACATAAGAACACGCATAAAATAATATACAATGATATATAATCAATGAGAAAAGAGGCGCATCTTTGTCCACCTAAGAGCATTTCAAACTGTTTAATGTCTTCCACAAGGGTCAACACTTCGTATTAAAATTTCGATTTCTGGTTAAAATTTTAACATTTTATAAGGTGTTGCAGATCTTCAAGTCATCGCATTGATATTTAATTATTCATTTATACATTTTGACCAATAAAAAATGTTAATATTGACTATTGAGTCTAAAATGGAGATAGATCATTGCTATGCAAACATTTCTCCTAAGAGATTTAAGGAAAAATAACATACTTTTTTAGATACTTATATTTAATTACTCTATGGCATTGGAGAATTATTGCGTTAAGACTTAAGTAGTATATGTTTACAACTAAAGCTCACAAAATTGTATTAATATATTTGCAAATATCTCAGAAACTGCTGCTTTTATAAAAATATATGTCAAATAAAAGTTTTTTATTTCTAATAGTCCTACAATTTTGCAATGATAAGTTGTTTAGTTTCTCCAATAGTTGTGGAGATACGGAAATTAACGCTTCTGTAAAGTACCCTAAAAATCATTTTCATAGGAAAATGAAAATAGCCAGTTTATTTATAATCTTAATCAACGCCTAGATACGAATTTTAATCAAAATCGTTTGAGCAGATTTTGAGAAAACCAAATTTTTCTCTTTTCGCCCTTCAGTAAACTACCCTTAATTTTAAGTTTTTATAGACACACAGACAGACGGCATTGCAAAGACTATTTTTTAGGGTTCGGGGGGTCATGAGACGTCGACATCCATCAACATTTCAGGTTAGTTTTTTTTTACGGTCGCAATACTTAAACTTTAATGTCCAAAAAGTTAAAAAAATTCATATAATTGCGTATAGATTGAAAGTTATTGATTTTATAAAAATATGTTTCGGATAAAATATCTGTATTATAAATATATATACATATTTGTAATGCTAAGTAATTTCATATCTCAAATAGTTTCGGAGCTATTATAAAAAATGTTAATTTACGCATCAGACCGGAGCCCTTAAAGCCATTTTGCCGAAATATTGAGAGTAGCCATTTTGTTTGGAATATTTATTAATGTTCATAAATGAAATTTAATCAAAATCGTTAGAGCCGATTTTGAGAAAATCGACTTTTTCTCTTTTTGCCCTTCAGTAAACTACCCTTAATTTTAAGTTTTAATAGACACACAGACAGACGGCATTGCAAAGACTATTTTTTAGGGTTCGGGGGGTCATGAGACGTCGACATCCATCAACATTTCAGGTTAGTTTTTTTTACGATCGCAATACTTAAGCTTTAATGTCCAAAAAGCTAAAAATATATATATAATTGCGTATAGATTGAAAATTATTGATTTTATAAAAATATGTTTCGAATAAAATATTTGTATTATAAATATATATACATATTTGTAATGCTAAGTAATTTCATATCTCAAATAGTTTCGGAGCTATTATAAAAAATGTTAATTTACGCATCAGACCGGAGCCCTTAAAGCCATTTTGCCGAAATATTGAGAGTAGCCATTTTGTTTGGAATATTTATTAATGTTCATAAATGAAATTTAATCAAAATCGTTAGAGCCGATTTTGAGAAAATCGACTTTTTCTCTTTTTTCCCTTCAGTAAACTACCCTTAATTTTAGGGGTAGATATCCAATTCCAAAAACCCCTCGGGGCAACCCTATGAAAACCCTAGATATCAAGTTTCAGCTCAATCGGTAAAATAGTTTAGGCTCTAGTTGGAGGTACAGACAGACAGACAGACAGACAGACAGACGGAAATTCAAAAACCACTTTTTCGGATTCAGGAAGTCATGAAACGTCAAAATTCATCAAAATCTCGAGTTCGATTTTTTTGACGATCACCATACTTTCTCTACCTGTAAGATAGAGAGAAAGTAAAAATCTTGACTTGAAATATATTGAATAGAAGAGCCAAGTTTTATTCATACCACTCCTGCCGTCTATGTGATATAAGCAAGAACACCAAGTGAGAGCCTTGCTCGTAATTGTATTGGTGTTGAATATCGTGCTATGATGAGTACTGCTCGGCAAAGTACGTTAAGGGGTTAAATTAAACTATTTTAAAAGTTATTTCGAGTAGTTTTCCCCTCTCCCAGATAAACACATTTCTTACAGTAAAGTTGAAGCCAACATACTAAAAAAAAAGGGGGGGTTATTGTTTTTTAATATGTATATCATATACATTTGTTTTACTTAGTAATCTTTCTACACATATTTTGCTCCTGCAAGCTATTCATATATTTATAGGCCCTACTGTCAAGGTCGATATCAGCAAGTTACAAGTTGGAGGAAGTGTATTTGCATTTATGTGGATAGTGGTTTAAACTATTTAGTAAAAGTCCGATCTCAGTATACCTGTAGGAAATTCGGACCACTGCCTCGTCACCAACAAATAAGACAATAATGACGATTTTACCCGATTCCAGAGGATCAGTGTGATTCTTATTAATAGATGCGTGCATTAGATAAAAAAATTAAAATAAAGGTAACAAAAAATTAATATGAAAATATTATGAAATTTTGAAATATTAAATTTGTTTTAGAAATTTTCTCACTAGGTATCTTGTCATATAATTTCAGTATTATATTAAATATATGATATTTGAAGATATTGAAACAAATAAATAATATCAACAAAGCAGTTTCTGGTTTTTATAAAAGAATACATATTTTATTGAATTTGAAACACCTGTTATAATGTATTTTACAATGGAGAAAAATGCTTTCAATAAATTTAAATGTGTACAATGTACAAAGTTAGCTATTTGTTAAGTTTGAGTCTATACCTCTATGCTAGACACACAAAATTAAAAGCAAACACTTTAAAGAAAATCATTACATGATGAAGTGACAATGAATACACTATTTTACAAATTGAGGATTAAATGTTGCATGCAACGGGGAGCAACTTTACTCATTTGCCTAGTTTACCCCTTCAGTGCTGCCTAGGCTTTCTTTAACAGCTGACGGGTGTAGCTGTTGAGGATCTAACAAACTTTTAGATCGAGTACTATACATAAATACCAGTAGTGGCTTGTCATAAAGACATAAAGAACACAAGGGCACGTACCCTCCCACCCAAAAAGCACATACATCCAATCAATTATAAGTTTTAATATATAAGTTATTAAACAAGGGAAATACTAAAATCAAAATAACTTTTTCTAGTTTTTATTAAAATTATGACATTTAAAATTGCTGAGCGATAACCTTCAAACAAAACTCTTGCAGATCACAGCATCATTGAATCTTCCCCAAGCTCATGGCGCCAATGGGGAAGTAGCGGGAGGGCTTTGATAAATTATGTATGCAAGCCTAAGCCAGGCACATGTTGGCATTTTCCCTTCAGTATGTTCGAGTTGTTACGAATGAAAGAAGTTACAGTGTGGATGCTTCTTTATTAGTGTTATTTCACAAAATATTATACATGCGATTTTATCTGAAAGCTTTGAACATTATTCGCACTAAATTATGTCAACAAGTGAATGTGAAAGGTGTTTGTACAATTAATGAAAATAAGACTAAATACTTTAGCAGTTCTTTGGGTCAAAAATAAATGTACTACTTCAATTTATGATGTTGACAACAAAGTGATTGACACATTTTAAGATTTCAAAGAAAGGAAGATGGACTTCCATTACAAAATATAAATAGCAGGTGAGTTAATATTTTTATCATTATTTATATTTCAAATTTTGTGCCCTTCCATGTAAACAAATCACGAACTGCCACTGATAAATACATACATAAGCTGCATGCAATATAAACATTGTGTACACTTTTAGGCTATTTACATGCACTAGAGTAGATAAAGGTAGGCCTAAAATAAAATTTGAAATTGTGGCTTGGAAATCAACCTTTACTTCGTTTACAAATTTTACTTTCTATTCAACTGTTAGATTTATCAATTCTTTCTGATCTGTGTTAAAAGTGAAAATAAGTATTACCCGTTTGGATTGATCATTCTGGTATTTTTATTAAAGCTAACTAATCTAATGAGGTAATATGTAATTTATAATTATTTACACAACTAATATCTAAAATGATCCAAGGCCGGCCCTGGACGATAGCTTTAACTGCACACGTATATAGCTCAGGTCCGAGGTAGTGTAATTCATCCCCTAGGGCCTAGATGATACAAGTATATCGCTGCAAGCTTAGCTCAGTTGTGAACATTTCGGTTTGAATAATGTCGTCAGAAGAAGTTGTTGCAATTGTGGCTGTAGCTGGGGGGGCTTGAGCACCCTGGTTCTGAAGCATCTAAGTACAACATATTTATTAGAAGGCTAAAAAAATTGAGAATATTAGCTTTCAGTAATATAATTTTAATGGTTTTTAAAGTTTACGTGTTTTTCCACGCAGAGATATGTGAACGGGAATAAAATGGCTGAGTAGGTCTTAATAAACAATAATTTTCAATTAACACATATACTTTTAAAGTTTATTCATATAGGTTGTTTTACATCTGCCACTTTCTATAACCTTAATTTATTTTAAGTTCGTGATAGTTCGGACACGAAGTGTGGAACACGGCTAAGTTTGTATGGTGGACCGCAAAGATAGTATTTTCTATCGCCCCTTGGTTGACGCTTCTTATGGTTATGTATTTAATGTTGGTGTATACTAATACTTGATGTTTAGCCCTTGCTGTGGGTTATGACATAAATGTACTATTGAATGCTTTGGCAGTACCCATTGGGAAAGGACCGACCATAGCACTATTTAATGGTAGACCCCTGATTGATAGCCACCTGCTAAAGCAATGGACAGTCTGTCCTGATACCATTTTTTATGTAGCCTCTCTATGAGACATTTCATAATTACAGGTCAAGCCTGCTAACCAGGCAGAGTTTAGGTTAGTAACTCTAAAATTATAGGATCTGTTGTCACATCTTTATTTGGAGTTGATTCACCATGTTTTGTGTTTAGACCCTTCTGGTGGAAGTCAGGCGCTAGCCCGGCTGTGTTAGAATCCAATACTCTCTGTATACGTAACGTCCTTTTGACTGTTGCCGTGTCGTCTTGGACGCGTATTCTCCCAAGCCACGGGAAGTTCTTATAAGTTTGGAGTTGTTAAACCCTATCTTATATGACAGTTTAAAACTTAATATTGTTCATCTAACAGTTACTTTGTTTTCCTTTGACTATTTAACGAACTTTAATCACTGTTATTATTCTTTGGTCCAACTTTCTATTTTCTTTATCAATTGTAACCCGATATCAACTTTTATGTTATTGTATAATTATGAAATGTTTTCCTGTCTCTACATTAATCTTGTAATCGTTATCGTTCCCTCCTCTACATATTAGAGTGAAGGGGAGGAAACGGTAGATAACTAACACAAAATATAATTTTGGTTTGGATTTAAGATTTAAACTTATTCTGTAAAGTTTAAATTATTATTTTGATTGCAGTCGATTTTGCGATAAATACCAAAAAAATTATATATTTAATAGAAGAATAAAATGATTGATCGCGTGGTTTAAGAGATAATCTTAGAAAAACATCAATTATATTGGAGATAAAATATAGTAGGCCTATATATGTTAATCGGATGAGCATGTTACATCCGTGCTAAAATTAATTACAATCGGTACAGTGGTTTGGGCGTTATTGATAAGTAAACAAACAGATATTTCATTTGTATTATATTAGTAGGATGTTTGATTACATCCCAGAACACTCGTTGTAAAGGAGGGCTATGATTGGTTTGTTGATCTTTCCAAGCTCCTCGTTGCCAAGGAGACTTAAAAAGAAGAGTATACGTCATTAAAAGTTTTGAATTGTTACAAACTTAAGACACAAATATAGCCACAGTAAAAGTCGATTTTTTTTGACACTGCTTCTCTCGCTGATGATATATAGCGATGGCATATATAGTATGATTTTTGTAGGAAGAACAGCAGAAGTTTATTACGTTACTGTTTGTTTGACCCCGCGATTGGGCTTCAATTTATTAAGATACGGATTTGTTTGAGATATAATTGGTATTTATAGCACCGTGATCGAGCGCCAATTATTACGACTTTTGAATAAATACAACTGTTAATGTTGCACACAATTTATTGAAGTGATTTTATTCTTCGGTACAAAGATATTATGTAAAATTATAAAGTTTTACTTGAACTACAGATTATTTTCTGTGTATTATTTGTATTTATTTAACTTAGTAGTACTGTCGTGATATTACACGTTCTCTAGGTTTATGTCGCTGGCACTTTGTGTGTTCATACGCACAAACAGCTTATAAATGACCCCCCTTGGACTTCTCGTGACCAGTGTCAAAACCAACAAATCTAAAGCGTCCCTGCGACAGGTGTCTTGAAGGCTAGCTTTCTATTGGGTATAGGAAACTAACGTCTCTTGCTTGTTTGGTAAATACTACGGAGTTAAATTTTGAAATAAAAAATAAGTTTTAATGGTGCAATCCTTCTATATTATTTCTGAAAAGCGCGTGATTCTTCATGTATGAAGTCTTAAAAGGATAATTTACATAAAATTTACTGAAGAAAAATACCTTCATCCATGACTTATTAAATATATGAGAGCGGTCCAAATCAGTATCATTACAAGAGAGTTACTAAAGTTACAAAAACAATTTTAATATATGCATGCATAAATTCATGTTATCTGCAGCTGTCACGTGCTATAGATATTATTAATACCTATAAAATAGCACAAATAATATAGACAAATGTTGGCAATGTTAGCCGCAAAGAAATATGTTAGAGTTTTCTTTACTGTTCTTCCAACCAAAATCAGGGTATAGCTTATCCTGTATTCGGAAAAATAAGGCGTACAATAGAAGAAGGCCCATCTCGAAACAATGAGTACTTTTTAGTTTACTGGAAACAAACAAACACAGACAGAAATTCTAATGTACAGAGATATTTAGAGTTTTATTATAGGTATTTTGATGTTATTTTTGCTAAAAGAATTACTTATAATATAAATTTAATATTCAGTTGATTAAATTTTTCCAATATGTAATAACGTTGACAACTTTACTGTTTATTTGTTTTAAATTTCAGTCAGAACTCCTAAAGTTTCGAATATTAATTATTTATTTATTTACAATTAAAATATATGTTATATATGTAATCTACTTACCTTTATTTCACTATACTAAATTTTCTTTCTTTATTTTGATTCATAAACTGCCAATCCACCATGTTTATTTTTATTTTATTTTTTGTAGGTGATTTTAACGCTATCTGATTTAGAGAGTGGCTTATTTCGGAACTGTTATTATCTTAATTTATTTTCTGTTCTTGAACGCTTATAACATCTGGCTGTCACTTGAAGAAATAATTGCCCCTAGCGGAAGAGATTATTATTCTAGTTTGGATCTTGGTGCCAATTTTAAATTAATTTAAAGATTATTTATGTTTATTTGTCAAATTATAATATTAAATTATTTTTATAATAATACTTTCACTGTTTAAAGAATTATATATATTTTATTTTTTTTGCTATAAATCTCGGCAGCTAGTTTTCTCCTAGGCAGGAAATTATTTTTAAAAATAGAAAGAACATGTTTGTGGATTGTTAGGTTGTTTTTTGTTTTGTTGACAGAGAAAAATTGTTAAAAATGATAAGGATGGACTCCATTTGGGCCTTCTTAAATATATTAATTTTCTAAAATTAATCATCATTTTGGCAGCAAACCCTTATTTAAGAGTAAGGACTAACCTTCAAGGAAGGGCAGGAGATAGTTTCGAGAAGAATATGTGAGGTATAAAACCTAGTATATATAATAGTTACCGGAGGCTGAGATCACCAATCTACATTAATGGGTGACCCGCCTCGGTGGCGTAGTTGGCTAACGCGCCAGTCGTGTTGAGCCAGACCACCGAGGACGGGGAGATCGAGGTTCGAATCTCGGTCGGGTGAACTGGGTGTGGTTTTTCCTAAATGGTTTTCCACTCTCCCTCCACGCAAATGCGGGTTCACTTCCTCTAAATTCAACCTTCCCAATTCCTAATCCATTGGTGTAATTAGTACTTAAGCGTATAACCCGAACGGGTAGTAAGACGCGGTGCCAAATAATAATACATTATTGGGTGAGACAAAATAATTCATCCATCATCATCCAACTATTCGAATTATCAAGTTATATTTTATCTTCTTCAAAGAAATCAATATTTTAAGCTGATATAAAATCTTAATTAAACCTGTTATATTATCATTTCATTTGAAGGAATATTTCTGTAATAATCCATCATTTTATTTTCTGTATATCATCATATTTCAAGTGTCACTTCACAATACTTATATTAATTTTATATCATTGGATGCATGCCTTATTAGGTAGGGTTTATTCAAAGATTTATTTTTTCGCAATGATTAAAATCCCTATATAAATTTCATGGTGTCATTGGTTTATTTATCATACTAATGTATATGGTAAATTTAAACATTGTAGCCCAGGTATAAATATTTTCTGTTGGTTGGATGTCCAAGCCAGGAAGAATAATCTGCTCCAGGGAGTACTTTGGTGTAAGTGTCCAACTATTATTTTAAAATAAACTTTAGGTAAAGTCCAGGGGTCCTGAGAGAAGGAGTTTTCGTATCACCGCTGAGCAGTTTCTGGGGATTTACTTATTGAATAAAAAATCGACCTACCTCAGAAGATAAAAGGGGTTGGTAGTTGGCGCCCAACAATTTATATATGAATTAAATAAAAAATTAATCTATTCATACACTAATAAATCTATACAATATACATTCATACTTACTTATACATATATTTTTTACCACAGTAACTTATGGCTATTTAAATTTCAGACATATACTGATGACGAATTTTGGAATTTTATGTGCTATGATGGGATAGAAGGTAACAAGAATTAAGGTTTTATTTTTAAAAGTTTGTAAAACAAAAAGCATGTTTGGCCAAATCTAATCAAATATTGCTTTAGTAGATAGGTTTAGTTTAATTTTATACACATAATAATATCAACAGTTATTTCATGTTTGTAGCGTAATTAGAAAAGGACACTTTATCTTCATTTAAAATTACCGTGCTTATGTTAAAATACACTATGCCCGTGGAAAATAGTCAGAAAGTATTTATATTATTATATGTAGAAAATTAATTCAAGAGTTTCAACTGAATCAATATTTTATTTGTTTTAACAAAAAATCCTTCTTGTTTCTACAAAAAAAAATCTAAAATGCTAACCTTAACACGCGTTCCTCTCTGTTATTATTCTGTTGTTAATTACCAATTATAGGGCCTATATGAACGCCTATAATTTAAACCTTTATTCTGAGGAGAGTTACTAATTTTTTGAATATGAACAAGTGCGATTTATTTCCTGTTCTCTGAGAAGGCTGGCTAATGCATCGATCATAATTATACAAGCACACATCATTTACAACTTGAATACGAGGAAACAGATTAATATATCGATCATATAGGAACCCATACGCTATATATCTTGAATCTAACAATATTATTTTGTTGCTAGCTAACACATTTATACATATCCACTCAACCTAATGAAAATAAAAGGATTGTCTTTGGAAAACATGGCTCCACTTCTAAAAGTTTTTTTTAAACTCTAGTTAGCCTCTCTTCTTGGCTCCAAAAATCTAATAAAACTCTCATGTAACACAACTGTCATCCTAACGCGCCAATCAGGGATTGGCTTCTTTCTGCCAAATGGTTCTAAAATTGAGTTAAAAGTTCAACTTAATCTTTCCTGAAACGAACGTCTATACATGTAATTTAGATCATATATTATTCGAGCTCAAATATATATACAGTCCAAATTTCATAGGACAGCTATAAAATTACTAGATATACTTTCGTATTCATACGTTAAGTCATATTTTATGCAGCTGTCACTTTTGATTACATTCAACTAGCATTGAAGTACCCCAGCGTTGCCCGGGAGATATATTTTGGGGTAAAAAGGGCAAAAAAGTTAAAAAGTAAATATAATTAAAAATGTTTTAAATAAAAGAGTAAAAAAGGTAAGAAGTGTAAAAATTACTATAAGGTAAAAAGGACAGTAAGGGGTTAAAGGGTAAAAAGGATTTTATTTTAGGGTAAAAAGGTTAAAATGTGTAAAAAGTGTAAAAAGGGCAAAGTTAGTTGTAATTATTTCCAATCAAAGTTATTTTATCATTTTTGTACTAGATTAATCCCGTTTACCCTTTTTATTTTATAAAAAATAAGATAAGAAGATACTTATAAAATAACATTAATAATACAGTAAAATGTTGATCACAAAAAATTTTGTATTTTCTAAAAGGTTCCTTCTACGAAAATCCTACTGAACTACAAACATACCACAATATCAATCTATTATTTTAACGATAGTGCTACTCGCATCGGCGGACACGCGGGCTAAATGCCATGGTTCCTCTAGTCTTGTTTTACAGTGTTAAGCAGTTAGAGGTTTTGAATCCAGGCCTGGTATATTGAGAAGGATTGTCCCAAAACTGTTTCACTCTCTTCCTCAATACAAATGCAGATATATTTCCTCTATATTATACCTTTCTCATCCTCATCTCACTATCATTATCTAATGTGAATGGCCCGGAATGGCTAGCGATAGTGAGATGAAATATATATATTAGTACCACGTCTTACTACTCGTTTGGTTTGTATTAGTTACTCTAATGTGTTAGAAATGATAAATGTTGAATTTAGATGAGGTGTAACCGCATTTTCGTGGTGGAAGAATGGAAAACCATCTAGGAAAATCCAACCTTACTACACCCGACAGTGATTCAAATCCTGATACCCCCTCATTGTCAGTCTAGGCTAACACGAGAGCGACGCCTTAGACCATGCGGCCACCAAAGTTTGTTAGAGATAAATTGTTGACATATTGCTATGTTCTTCTGGAGTGGCCTATGTCACCGATACGCAAATTAAAGAGTGTAGTCTCGACCAATACAAGTTAATGTTTTTTTAAAGATCCCAAAAAGTACCGAAATATTTTGAAGTCTAATTTTTTCCTTTTTATTCAACAAGAGTAAATTATTTTATTTTATTTATACATTGAAAATTCATAGATCCCCTTATAAAAATTATACATATATTATGAAATATTTGACAGAAACAGATTTCTCGCTTTTCCTTGAGTTTGTTCTCCGTGGATCTTGATTCATTTTTAAATTAAACTGTGCATATAGAATATACAAGCATGCTTAGAAATATTTGTTGGCAAGCGTGTGGCATTATTCTACATGGGATATAACGATCATATTTATTTCTCCAAATTGTTAGCTATTTACATAACTATAAATACAAAAATTATAATTGACCTATCAAACGTTCATAATGAACATGAATAAACATTAGTCTAGTTCAGGGATTTGGGAGATACGGCCTTTAGGCCACATGTGGCCTTATGAGGTGTTCTGAGCGTCCTATTCGCATATTCTTTCAATTGTGTCACTTCATCATTTATATATTATACATCCTCAAACACAAATTGCATTCTTACAAAATAATAAAATGAAGTGTCTTATTAACTATTGAGATGTTTCGTTTATAGAACTCCACTCTCTAGTGGTTTTGTATCATAGCTTATAATACTTATTACATGCCAACAAATATTTCTAAGCATGCTTGTACAATCTATATGCACGATTGAATTTAAAAATTAATCAAGATCCACGGAGAAAAAACTCAAAAAAAAGAGAAAAAATTTATTTCTGTCAAATATTTTATAATGTATTTATAATTTTTTTGAGGTGTTCTATGAATTTTTAATAAATGGATTAAAAAAATGTAATTTATTTTTGTTGAATAAAAAGGAAAAAAAGTATATTTCAAAACAGTTAGGTATTTTTTGGGATCTTTAAAGAAATTTTAACTTGTATTTAGGTAAAGTACGTTTTTATAATGTTGCCAACAATTACTGTACATGAAGGGTGCGGATTAAAGGGTAATTCGCCTCGTTGCAGGTGGCCTTCTAATACCAAAATGTTCCCCACCCCTGGACTAGTCATATAACGTTGCATTTATCAATTAAACATGCCATTCACTTTATTATTCCCCGTCGTGGTCAACCAACTGTATCAAAACAATTCACCGATGATTTCCCAATGGCTACCATATCATACCAGCACTTGTGTGCCCGTTGGTCTGAAAGTTTCTTTGATTGTTTTTCTGTTGTGCTCGGCGTCCTTAATACCTTTCCTGGCTATCTGCGTTTTTGTTTTATTGTGAAGAGGATCAGGGGGATAGAATAAAGAGGAAGTGTTCCCAAAATGTTTATGGAAACCAAGTGGCATATTTTTGAGGAAATATAAACTCAATTGTCTCGACCGAGATTGAAACCCTGAACTCCTCGTCACCAACTGTCCAGTATATTGCGATAGTGAGGCCTTAAGGTGAGGATGTAGAGAACGTGAAAAAGTTAAGTGTTATTGCAATTTTTTATAGAAAAACATTTGTTTTGGTCAAAATAAAAAAATATTGCTTCAGTACAAACATAGAACTTAATTTTATTCACATGGTGATATCAACAGTTGTTGAATATCTGTCAAGAGCATAGCGGCATTAGATGACAAACTTTTTAAATGAAGAGAAGAAGTTGTTATTAAATTCCAGGGCACTCTTGACAGATAGGCCTACTCAAGAAATATGGAGGTCTTCATGTGAATAAAATTAAACTCTAAGTTTATACAGAAGCAACATTTGATTAATTTTGACAAAAAAGATTCGCTATAAAAACTGCAAAAGAGTTACCTCTTCTCTCGTTCCCTATGCCCCCAACTTAAGGTATTCTTCCAAGCACCGCGACAGCGACGTGCGACAGAAACAAAAATTTAAAAAATCCACCGCTGCGACACTCTGCCATCCGTAAGCATCAAGCGACATTTTTGCGAAGCATTGTGTCGTGAAGTGGCGTTAAAATTCGTCGGATTTTGCTGAGTGAGTTAAAATGGCAAATTTGAATGAGGCTTTGGTAAGAATTCTTCAAGAAGAAGAGGAAGATGATGATGACTTATAACTGTTTTATATATATTTGAACACAAGAGGTCCAATAGATCCGATGATTAAAGCAAGATGTGAGTAAGGTAATTACAGTGTGTTGATTAGAAACCACTTTATGGGTGATGAAAAAACATTTAGAAAAAAATTGTAGATTGAATAAAATGCTATTTAATTTAGTATTATCTTTAATCAATATGGAATTAAAGTTACAGTGAATATACTGAGAGACGTGAGACAGTACTGGTTCGAGACTGGTCGTGTCGGCTGTCTCGACTGCAACAGGTCTAAATAGAAAAATGCCGCAAGACACTGTCGCGCCCTGCGGACTGAATCCAATAACTAAAAAACATTAGACCGGTGGTGTTGCTGTGATTGAGAGACACCTCTCTCTCTCTCTCTCATCTGTCTCTGTCGCCCATCGCTGTCACAGTGTTCTACTGTGG
Organism: Timema bartmani; assembly: GCA_902151455.1. NCBI lineage: Eukaryota > Metazoa > Arthropoda > Insecta > Phasmatodea > Timematidae > Timema > Timema bartmani. The sequence goes on along the minus strand of CABFWB010000126.1, from coordinate 371,272 downwards.
TTACTCCCACCGGTTAAGTTGCGTGAACGAGAGGTTGAGAGACATGTGATGCGTTGCGCGTCTGCATCCCTCAGGCTGAACATAAGCTAAGAAGCTAAGCCCATTCGATCATAGCACTTTTACCGCACAATTTTAACAAGTGGACCCACCTCGGTGGCGTAGTTAGCTAACATGCTAGTTTTGTGTTGAGCTAGACTACCAAGGGCAGGGAGATCGAGGTTCGAATCTCACTTGGGTGAACTGGGGGTGGTTTTTCCTAAATGGTTTTCCATTCCTCCACCACGCAAATACGAGTCCACTTCATCTATATTCAACCTTCCCAATTCCTAGCCCATTAGCGTAATTAATAGTTAATCTTATAACGCAAACGGGTAGTAAGAGGTGGTACTAAGTATTATTATTATTATTATTATTTAACAATGTATAATTATAAGCTACCCACAGACAGGCTAGCCCGGACAAGCGGGTCCACTCACTTGGCTAGTCTCAACTCGGACTGGAGTTATTTGATGACCGCCAACCGTGTAAATATAGGAGTCACAGCTAAGAGTCTGGAATCCTCCATTTATAGACCACTGGATTCTAAGAAAATGAACCCAGATTCTTTTACATGCGTCACTTTCCTTGGATCACACTCCTCCCCATCTCCTCCAATCCCCATAGCTGTGAGACTGGCTACCTGCTAAACAAGGATGGAGAGAAATAGTGCATACAAATGACAAGCTTGCTGAACCAGCACTGCTAACAGTTGGACACAAGTCTCGTTACAATATTATTAATATCAATATGTATTATAAAAATTAATACATTTAAGTAATATTAATGGTTTTATTGAAATTTTACTAAGCTATATTATTATCATTAATATATATTATAAATATTTAACTGTGTACACCTCATATGAATGTATAGTTATGCTAAATTTCAGCCCCATACGTTAATTACTTTACCTTACAAAGGTACGCAAAAAGCATAAAATAACAAGTTTGACACCCTTTATAGCTCGTGTACTCTAATAATTTGAAATCAATTGTTCACCATTTATAGCTTATGACTATACACTTATTAAAAAATTGTGCAATAAAATTAGGCCTATGATGGTCGAATCACCTTTAAAATGACAGTCGTCATTGTACGGGAGCATAGTATAATCAAGCTTAAAAAAAATTCTTATTATATTTTTAAGTTATTTATGCAGTTAACACTTATGTTGCCCCACTATTGTTCCGTATGTGTAAATATTTTGTAGTTCTAAAATCAAAACTATTGTTGAGGTCCAAACACATTATTTATTGTTGCGTAAAGCGTATTAACATACTATGTTGTGAGCTTAGATAAAGGCTGTAGTAATAAAACTTTAGAAAACCTGATTAATTATCTTATCTAACAGTGATGACTATTGTTAACGAGGGGGTTGGGGCTCGAGCCCTACCCGAGTGTTCTTAAGGGTTCTCCCCACCCCTAGTAAATTGATTACTACTCTCCTTGACGCAAATACGCGATCAATACCTTTCTCATCCCTAATAATGTAGTGTAAATATGTGTACAGGCCAGACGGGTAGTAAGAAGAGGAGCACACAATAATGAAGATATCGTGGAATACTATTTCAGAGAACATTTAATAACAGATTACCCGCCTCGGTGGCGTAGTTAGCTAACGCGCCAGTCGTGTTGAGCTAGTCCGCCGAGGACGGGAAGATCGAGGTTCGAATCTCGGTCGGGTGAACTGAGGGTGGTTTTCCTAAATGGTTTTCTACTCTCCCTCCACGCAAATGAGGGTTCACTTCCTTTAAAAAAACCTTCCCAATTTCTAATCCATTAGTGTAATTAGTACTTAAGCGTATAACCCGAACGGGTAGTAAGACGTGGTGCTATTATTATTAATAACAGATTGGATAAGCACGCCTCTAATCCTTCAACGCAGAGAGCTATAGTATCCAATGTTACTAAAGTTTATAGAACTACTTTCATATATTCATACGTGAAGTCATATCTTCGTCTGTCACTTTTGTTAAACATTATGAATACCTATAAAATAACACTAATAATATAGCAATATGCTATCAATGTGGGTTTTTTTTTGCACCACGTCTTACTACCCGTTTTGGTTATACGCTTATGTACCAATTAAGCTAATGGTTTTAGGGATTAGGAATGTTATATTTCAAGGAGGTGTACCCGCATTTTCGTGGAGGTAAAGTGGAAAACTATTTTAGAAACACCACCCTCAGTACACCCGACTGAGATTATAACCTCAATCTCCTTGTCATCAGCAGTCTGGTCTACTGCTAGAGTAGCGCGTTAGACCATGCGGCCACCGAAGTGGTTGCTATCAATGTTGACAGGATAAAAATATGTTTGTATTTTATAAAATTTCTTTCCTGTCAGTCCTACTATATGTGATCGTGCGTAGACCTGTCAATTAAGCCGCGTTTATACGGCTCATTTTGGATGATCAATGCAGATGAGTCATCCAAATTGAAAGAGAAGAGTGAGCCATGTAAACGATCAATCATCTAAATTGTTCATTTAAGATGAAGGATCAACAAAGTAGGATCATTTTCTACTCTCGTTAGCCATGGATAAATTCTCGCAGATGAAACATTCAAAGTGCACCGTATGAACATATTTTCACTGCAGTGTTCCAGTGATCTTAGTCAGTGAAAAGTGGTTGTGCCTTTTTTTTTCTATATTCTATCTGTGTTCAAAATAATGGTTTACAAATATACAAAGATGAGTATATGCCAAAAATTTTAAAATTGCTTCAACAACATCCAGCCCTTTAGAATAACAGGGCAGAAGAATACAAAAATAAAGTTCTAAGAGATGAAGCATTACTGGAAATGGTTGGCGGGCTGAATTTTCCAGAAGTGACCGTAGAAGGCATTAATTTTCTGCATTCATATAAAAGAGAGTCACAAATTATTTCAATTTCAAGCCCAAATATTTAACTTGCGCCATTTTGAAGTTAACTGAGTATTTTTTCTAACGATGAGAGTGTAAACATAAACTGAATTGCTAATTAATTACGTTTTTATGATTCATCCGCGATGATAATCCAAATTGAACCGTGTAAATGCGGCTTTAGGGCAGTGGTTACCAACCTTAGTAACCTCACGGCCCATCTGGCCCACTAAAGTAAAAGTATTTTTTTTAAACGCGAAAAATAAAGTTGCGTGACAAATTATTTATTAGTATGCTCATTGCAAATAATAATAATAAATCTCATTACTAAGCACTAATTGATAGTTTGTGAAATTATTAAAATTAATACAAATCACTTATCCTTCATACGAAACAAAAATAGCATTAGTACAAAATATATTACGGCTAACAAACAAGTTATATAAAAAGTAAGTAAATACTTCCATGTGAATGCACTATTTTTCCAACAATGTTTTATCTCGACATCTGTTTCTTGTAAACTGGGATTGTCACATTCGGAATTGCCTCTGCAAGCAAGATGTGCTAACAACGTGTCGCGGAAATTACAACATATCTTTTTCTGAACAAAGTTGAACAATGTGTCTTGACGTTTTACTGATATTCACGTTTAATCATTGCAATGGTGCTGACAAAATGACGACAAAAATAAATCCTAGTAAACTGTCTCGTCTGTCTGGAGCCACTGTCTTGAGTGACGGCGAATACGAGACACGATCTTACCCGAGCGCTCACTAGACATGTGAGACGGGAAATTCTCCAAAACAGGAAAATTTGCAATCATTATTTCCTGTTGATTAATTTCAACTGATTAAATGGATAATAATAATAATAATAAGTGATAATAATAATTAATGGTAGTGATAGTAGTAGTATTAGTAATAGTGGTAAGAAACACCTGCTTCGGTGGACGCACGGTCCAACACGCTACTCTCGCAATAGACTAGACTGCCGATGGCAGGGAGATCGGGGTTCGATTCGGGTGCACTGAGTGAGGTTTTCCCTAAATAGGGTTTTCCATTCACTCACTCTCCACACAAATGCGGGTGCAATTCCTGTAAATTCAACCTTCCTCATCCCTAATACATTAGTGTAATTAGTACTTAGGTGTACAACCCGAACGGATAGTAAGACGCGGTGCTAAAAAAAACTAGTAAAGAAACAAATGAATGTGAGCTTTTGTAGACTCGTTATGTTCATAAATCATACTTCAATTTCTTATCATCAATAAGTTAACTAAAATAATTTTAAGGTTAGTCCAATATTTGTCTCTCCCCCTATCCTCCGTGTTCCTAACTCCCCCTCCCCTTTCTATAACCCACTCGACTCTTAACACACTATATTTTGAAGTATAATAGGCTTTAGGTGACACCTCTAAAATTTAACCCCGCTACCGCAAGCCACCACTGCGGAAAACTTTCCTATTTAAAATTTTCATCTCTAGCGCTCACCAGAAGTTCCGTTTGAGGAAACAGCTTTTTATTGAGATTTCTTTTTTTGGCCCTGCCCGAATAGCTCCATGGCCCGGTACTGGGCTGCAGCCTGGTGGTTGACAGATTTTTTTTCTTCATTAAAAAGCTTATCACCTAAAGGTCCTCGCACACCGGAATAGTATCGTATTCGTACGGTGCCAGGACAGTAGCAGTATGGTAGCAGTATGGTATCGTATTGCCGCGATGGTCCCGCACACCGAGATCGTAGATACGACGTATGCCCCAAGAGCTTGTTTCCCCCACCACACCCTACATTTCTCCTTCACCACCCGAGAGCAGCGCAGTGAGAATAAGTGGGTGTATTGTTGCTGTTCTGTTAATTATAATGAGTGACACCTTGTCTTCTTCCTCTGATTAGGACATTTTGGTAGCTGCTTTGCTGTTAGAGCCAGAGAAAAAGAAGTGGATACATGATACCAATAAGAAAAGAAAACTGTTTGGAGAGATTCTGCACTTTTTGAGGATTTGATCCACGACGATAAAAGGTTTTCCATATACTTTAGTTAGAGGTTGGCGCATTTGCTGTTGAGGAACATCATGAGGAGGAATCATAGGAGGTTGAAGGTTGAATGTAGTGGGAGGTGGTGGCTGTTGAGGACGATCATGAGAAGGAAGCATAGGAGGTTGAAGGTTGAATGCAGTGGGAGGTGGTGGCTGTTGAGGAACATCATGAGGAGGAAGCATAGGAGGTTGAAGGTTGAATGTAGTGGGAGGTGGTGGCTGTTGAGGACGATCATGAGAAGGAAGCATAGGAGGTTGAAGGTTGAATGCAGTGGGAGGTGGTGGCTGTTGAGGAACATCATGAGGAGGAAGCATAGGAGGTTGAAGGTTGAATGTAGTGGGAGGTGGTGGCTGTTGAGGACGATCATGAGAAGGAAGCATAGGAGGTTGAAGGTTGAATGCAGTGGGAGGTGGTGGCTGTTGAGGAACATCATGAGGAGGAAGCATAGGAGGTTGAAGGTTGAATGCAGTGGGAGGTGGTGGCTGTTGAGGACGATCATGAGGAGGAAGCATAGGAGGTTGAAGGTTGAATGCAGTGGGAGGTGGTGGCTGTTGAGGAACATCATGAGGAGGAAGCATAGGAGGTTGAAGGTTGAATGCAGTGGGAGGTGGTGGCTGTTGAGGACGATCATGAGGAGGAAGCATAGGAGGTTGAAGGTTGAATGCAGTGGGAGGTGGTGGCTGTTGAGGACGATCATGAGGAGGAAGCATAGGAGGTTGAAGGTTGAATGCAGTGGGAGGTGGTGGCTGTTGAGGACGATCATGAGAAGGAAGCATAGGAGGTTGAAGGTTGAATGCAGTGGGAGGTGGTGGCTGTTGAGGACGATCATGAGAAGGATGCATAGGAGGTTGAAGGTTGAATGCAGTGGGAGGTGGTGGCTGTTGAGGACGATCATGAGAAGGATGCATAGGAGGTTGAAGGTTGAATGCAGTGGGAGGTGGTGGCTGTTGAGGACGATCATGAGAAGGATGCATAGGAGGTTGAAGGTTGAATGCAGTGGGAAGCAATGACCGTTGAGGAACATTATGAGCTGGTTGAGGAGGCATAAAAAGTTGATGATGGGAAGCAAGAGGATACATTGATTATTGAGGGAGTGACTGAGGAACATTTTGATGAGGTAGAGGTAACATGGGTAGCTGATTGTTGGATATATGGGGTTGCAATGCTTGTTGAGGGTAAAAGTGAAAATGCCCAGGGTAATAGCTGTACTCGCATTCTAATACTTTTCTCTCATACTGAGAGACCAAGTAAAATATCTCAGCCTTGGCAGATACTTGAAATTATTTGGACAACTGTCGAAATGATTCCTCAATGGCTGAAAAAATTTACCGGTGTTTGAGAGGATGTAGTGGGGGTAGGCAATGGCCCCCATGACAGTATCGTACGTGTCTTTCCGCTTTCAAAGCGGAATGAAAAACCACGCACCGTACGTTTACAATACTATGCTGCTATCAGGGTGCTACGACGGGTGTCGGTGTAGGCAGCTCCATAGCAAAGCATGATGGCAAGAGAAAAACATAGGATTCTTCTATGCAGGTGTGCGAGGACCTTTAATGCTGCTATGGTTATGACAAATATTCAACAACTATTGATATCATCATGTGTATAAAATTAAAATTTATCTTTCGACTGGAGCAATATCTTATTTCATTTGACCACAAAATATTTTGATATAAAATCTGCAAAAAAACTTAACTTTTATCGCTTTCCCAACATTATCACCTAAGACCGTGCGACTAAAGATGTGGGTTTTTTTTTGTATGGCGAAGTGTTACGAATATTAACGATGTTGCCTATTTGCTAAATTCTAAGCTATTTTGCAAAATCGATTGCATTTTAACACTTTTTATTTATCACAGCTACCCGTTCGTGCTATACGCTTATGTATGCCTACTAATTACGATAATTATTTTAGGAACTAAGAAGAATATATATTTATAAGAAGTTTACCTGCATTTGTATGGAGGGAGAGTGAAAAACCGTTTTGGAAAAAACCACCCTCAGTACACCCGACTAAGATTTGAACCTTGATCTCCCCGTCATCGTCAGTCTAGTCTACTGCAAGAGTAGCGTGTTAAACCACGCGGCTACTAAAGTGGTTCATTTTAATACTATCACACTTATACGCCAATGTTTGAAATAGAAAGAGAGCGAAGAAAATGAGTAGCTCCCACGGCAAGGTCTCTTGCTTATATGCCGATAAAATTTCCCCTCTTCCACTGAGGAGTATACATACTGAGCATACTATTTGCGGCTGAACGGCATTTACTTATTTTTCAATACTATATTTTTCTTGTTTCCTATTCTAGGTAGACGTAAAATTCTTCCACATACCTTTTTAAGCTACATCCTAGCAGGAAGATTCCTATTGGCCATTTTAGTGAATAAAGTAAATAGCCCAAATTGTTGACAGTTCAAAAAAAATACTTCAAGACCAGAAAAATATTTTTTAGATAAAGTAATATGAGTTTTGGAATCATTTTATAATGTTATAACTTTAAAAGCCGCCGAATAAAACGTAAAAACATTGACACGGGAAATCCTATCTTGACTTGTCACTACGTCACAGGTAGGAAAAGTCCTTAATGCAAGTGATTTAGAGATACAAATCATATCCTGGCCTTCCTAGCAACGATTTATCCTTCGCGGTAAGTACATGTATAAAGACATCATTATTGTCTGTTCTGGTTTTCCAGTGCGAGAGGAAGGTTGGATTTCTGATCACGGCCGGCTGGATGCTCTAAAATGTTTTCCTCTAAATAGTTGTCCCCTCTACGAGAAAATTTGGGTGCATTTCCTCTAAATCTCTACCTTGTCCATCTATACCCCATCGTTTAAATCTGTGCATAGCCTGAACAAGTAGTAAAACGCGGGCCCGAACTAAACAACGAGCAATTAATTATTATTATAATGAAACATAGGACAAATACTGAAAATTGAATATCTACTACGGACTGTTCCTACGTCTTATTTCAAATAAGTTTGTAACTGACGTTAACAAACAATCCTGCAGCCTTTCATTGATTGGAACCATCAAGAACAGCTGGGTTTAAGAATATTATCCGTCTCCAAAACATTCACTCAAATAAATAATAAAAGAATGTATACATCCTATCAATTCCTTCATAGATACAGTTTTTAAGGCATGACACTATCCACAAGTAATTAACAATTAACTCTTACAAATATATATTTATTAGCAGTTAACCACGAATAAGTTAGAGGATGTGCGTGAAACTGCTAATAGTTATATTACTACAAAGAGTATCGTTTGTTCTATTCGTTGGATCACTACCCACAAATCATAGTTAAAAAATAAAATAGTCAAACTACAGTCAATCATAATGTAACCCACTCTATTTAACGTATTATTAAGCCATCCTCTTGGTCTACTGGTGAGCATACCTTGCTAATAACTTAGAGGTTCAGGGTCCGATTCCCGACAGTACCGTAGAAATTGTTTTCTTCCTAGGGGGGGATTGTTCATATTGTTGTCACGATCTGGTTAATTAGGTTTAAGTTAGTTAAAACTTCTACTGGAACTACATAATCATCATTATCATCACATAGTTTCATCGGGACGAGGCAACAGCACTTGAATGGTTGCCCAACCTCAGAAAACTGATATTTCCACCAATTCCAGTAGAAGACCAGGAAGGTCTTGTCAACAAACTCTGGTGGCATACGCCAAAATAATTATTTTGTTTTTATTTCTTAAATAAATGTATCTATAGTTTATAGAAGGGGTGGCCAAACAATCGATCGCGAACTACCAGTAGCTCATGCTAACATATTCGGTAGCTCGCAATCGAGAAATGTATTTTGTGTGTTTCAAAGAAAGAAGAACGTTCCTTCTAATTCAGGATATGTGTGTTCTCTCGTCTCCAAGGAAAATTATATATTCCTGGTTCGTGTTGTATTCTCGATGAAGGCGTTGTTCTGCTCTACCAACCTATGTGTCATCATTTTAAGCTAAAAGGGGTAAAAAAATATTAAAATAGGCTTACATATGAACGTTTTGATAATTGCAGCCTAATGCTAGTGAAAAGCTATCAACCACAATTTTAAAAAATGTTGATGAAAGTGAATACAATTCTTCTCAGTAAGCTACACAACGTGTTTTAAATATATATTTTATAGTATTTTTATCCAATAAACAAATATATAGTGTGTTTTCTAGTATTAAAAGAGTGCATTTTACTCAAAAATGTGCTAATATTTTTACATAATTTCCATTAAAATTACGAATTCAAGCCACAGTCCACCCTCTATTGAACAAATTTGTAATGGCAAACCCCCTGTACATGTTAACATAATATCAAATACGCAATCCTGAACCTTTTTAATATGGGGGGGGGCTTTCAAAACAAATTGACCTTTTGAAAGTATCTCCTATACTCAATGAGTTTTGCAACCCCTGATTTAAAGTGATTTAAAACGAGCACAATTTTGGGGGTTGTTGTGCGTAAAGTAGGAAAAGAATAGCAAGTGACGAAATATTTCCCACCCGCTTAAGAGGCCGAATGGTCTAAGGCAGCTCTGCACAACCCATGACCCTTAACTTCATGCGGCCCGCGAGAAGTAAACATAATTTGAAATTATTTTCGCGAATCCACTCAGAACATCAAATATTCTGTTTATTTATCATCCGATTTCCAGATGGTGCTAATTGATTCATTTTTTTTAAATCACCATTTCGTACTACTTGTTCAGGTTATATGCATTTCTAATAATTACTCTAATGGGTTAGAATGAGGAAAGAATCATTTTAGTGTAAGATACCTGCATTTGCATTGAAGGAGAATGGGAAACCACACTCAGTAGGCCCGACTGGCATTCGAACTCCGATCTCCCCGTCATCAGCAGACCAGTCTAAGACGAGAGTGACGACTTAGACCAATCGACCTTTGAAGCAGGTTAAATGTAACTCTAAAATGAAGGCAACATTTTCAAATGTTTCTCTACTGGATTTTTAAAAAGTTTACTTTCCTGAGGAAATGGAACCATTGAATAGTCATGCTCTAAAAACTTCGACTTTGTTCAGAAGTATCTACTTATGTGAATAGTCAATTTCTTTGTTGAATCAGATCAAATCAAGAGGTAATTCTCGTCTGACTGATGAATATTTGGAGGTAAACCTGTGAATTGCTGTGTTCAACTTTGAGCCTTATATTGACAGACAAATAAAAAACAAAGTGGTTTTTTTATTTAGCACCGCGTCTTACTATACGTTCGGGTTATACGCTATCAAACAGTGTCAAGTGTTTCCCTAGGCCTACTGTAAGTAAACAGTAATGGCGCCCTTTTTATGTGTTTTTTTTTCCTTTTGTAAACATGTACTGTACTTTCTTTCAAATAAATAATTGTAGTGCAATCGTGTGTTTGTTTTTTAAAAGTGTTTCTTTACAAATTTAAATTTTTATTTTTGACTAAGAGCTATTGCTACCGTAATCTCAAACAGTTTTTGAGGTATGTCTTTTTTTTTTAATAAGTCAATAGTTAGTTTAAGAGTTGCTGTGTAGGTTTTTAATATGTATCATAAACACGGTTTTCAAGTATCATTCCCTACTATATCGCCTATTGGTAAAATTAGGATCAGGGGGAAAAAGTTTGGTGGGTGGTTGGTGAAGTTGGGATGGGGGGGGGGTCGAATCACCTTGCAGTCCACCATTGATCAGTTAAAGTTAAAGTGGCCCTTAGTTGTTAAAAGACTGTGTACTCCTTGTCTAAGTTGTCACTCTCGTGTTAGGCTGACCTGATGACTGGGAGATCGTGGTTCGAGTCCTAGTCGGATTTGTTGAGTGTCTTTTTTATATTTGTTTCCCAATCACCTTCCACAAAAATGCGGGTAATTACCTCTAAAATGCTTCCTTCGTCATCCCTACACCTTCATAGTAATTAATATATATGCATATAACCTGAACAGGTAGTAAGACGCGGTGATACAGAATATATATTTCCCTGTGAAGTCGAAATTATCTCTAGATCTAGGAGATTGTGAACCGAGTGAGCACACACATGCATCCACACAATAGTTTTGTGTTACATCGAGAACACAGGAGAGACATTCTATATATATCAACGAGTTTGTTTGCTTGGGTCGAGTTCTGGTCGTTTAAATGCACACACAAATGAGTTTATTCTCGGCGCCGTGAGATATCTCATATAGGCAACCCTTTATACGTATCTGTGTTACGTGTTGTGAATAGGAAGTTTGTATAACATTAGAGAAGTTGCATGACAACGAATGGAGTGTGGTGGTGCTTCCTGGACAGAAACTGTGAGATATATATACTGACTGTAATCTCTGTCTACCCTTAAAGTCAGCAGTTTGACCTTGACTGATTACATTATGGTCTTATCTTATGTTCTGAACCATAATATAACCAAGCAAGCTCAGCTTACATTTCAGAATAGTTGAAGGACCCGCTTGAGAAGTCGCGTGGTCTAAGGCACTACTCTTACAGTATACTAGCCTGCCGATGATCGAGGTTCGAATCTTGTTAGGGTGTGCCAAGCGGTTTTTTTTCAAAAAATGTTTTCCCACTCTCCCTCCCCACAAATGTGGGTACACTTTATCTAAATATAGCTTTCCTAAGCCTTAAAATCACTAGCGTAATTAGTATATAAGAGTATAACCCTAAAATGTGGTAAGACGCGGTGCTAGTAAAAATTTGCTGAAGGGTAGATATTGATGTTTTCAACCTTAAAGTTGGTTTTAAATACTTTCCATCCATCCATCCAGAGCTGGCTATCCACTTAGTCCTTGGCTGGTTAGCTCTGTCCACACCATCTTGTAGAAATCACATACACTAGAAAAGTTTCCGCACTGAAATTCTAAGAGCAAGCAAAAAAGAGCCTATCGATTCAACCATAAAGGTATTTTCGTAGACTGTACCTTCCAGGGTTATTTTACATGCCTCAATCGACATGGGAGCGACGGCTTTACTTCCCCTTTTCGAAGGAAATTGTGCATCGGATTTTGACCGTTAGATCAAAAACCCGTTGACTTCGGCTGTATTTGAACCCAAGAACAACGGTTCCTGAGGCGAAAACTTTTACTCCTAGGCCACCGAGGTCAACTGGTTTAATATTATATAGCAAATAATTTAAAATTGTATACACGTGTACTGACATATTTTATCTTATTCATTAAGTGGCATACTGCCAGTTTAGACTATCTACAATTTCATATTGTTTTTATGGACGCTTAATGGAAGTGAGACGGACAGTTGGGTCCTTATTTCTATAGTGAACTCAAAATTAAACGTAGCTCACTTATTTTGGTAAAAATAAGTATATTATATTTTTGATTAATTAGGGATTCAAATCGGTTTCTCAGAAGTTGTTGGTCAGTCTCAATATCTCAGCGTTCCAAAGTTCTACCGAAATTGGCTGAGCAATTATATTAGTAATAATAAGTTAAACGGGCTGGCAGTTACATTATCTTTGAAATGTTGAGATAAAATAAGTTCGTGGGATGACCATATTTAGATACCGCAGTGCAACAATGCTACAATTTAAAAAGTGTAATGTATGGGCTATAAACATTAATCAACTCATAATATTTAAATCACATTTCAATGGTAACAGCTACAATGGATCTTTATTGAAAGTTTTATTTAATTAAAACAAATAGTTAGGTTAATGCGCACAAATCCAATCTGTTAAAAAGCCGTTTTATTTGCATACTGAAAAGTCGGTGAACTTGGAATGTAACATTTTTGCACTAAGGTACCGAAAATTTGTCTCTATGGGTGTCCCTTGTGACTTTTAAACTAATTAACTGTTTGCATGGTTACGTTTAAAAAAAAGTCTAACACGGACATTTGGATAAGGTGATAATATTTAGTGAGCAATAAGTTTGCAAATATGAATAAACCTAGCGAGAAAAGCTACAATTTCAAAATGAGCGTTTAGGAACATGAGTGGCAAAGGCTATTAGAATTAAAAACATACGTGTTATTATTTAGTGTTGCCAATGGTAACATTTTAAAATGATAGGAAATCAATTTTAAACATGAAAGGTACATTAGGAACAACATATTTTCCATCCCCGCGTCTTACTAGCCGTTCGGGTTGTATGCATATATATTTATCGCTCTAAATGTGTTATGGATAAGGAAGATTTAATTTAGTGGAATGTTAAATTTTGAGGAATTATACCCACATTTTCCTGGAGGTAAAGTGGAGAACCATTTAGTAAACACCACCTTCAGTAAACCCGACAGGTATTCAAACCTCGATCTCTCCATTATCAGCAGTCTAGTCGATTTAGAGAGTGACGCATTAGACCATCCGGCCACCGACGCGGGTCTTCAGGAATGATAGACGTGTACTCTGAATCCACTATTGTCAATATTAAAATGGAATGAATGCCACTGGACTCCAAACCTGCCCACGGAAGCGTCAGAGATCCAATCATTATGTCACTCATTTATTTTATGACTAGATTGCTCAATTGAGTTTAAATTACGATTGACTGAGCCGCCGAGAACAATAAAACTACTAAACCATTTCCTCCAGTTCTGATAGTCACTATATGGTGTAGTTTCTTGGTAGCCCTTTAAAAAACTGTCATTTTATACCAATGGAACAATCCATTAAAAATCTCAGGAGTATTTGATGCATATCTTAAGCTTATAATTTTAATTGATCAATAATAAAGTTATATTGATTGATGAAGCCAATTAATCTTTAATGAAAGTAAGAATCAAATAGCCAAAGCTATTATATTTGTTTTAGTGAGGATTTACTCGCATCTATATATATTCTGAAAATTGAAAATTTACACCTGGACACGGGAATCGAACCCGGGATCTTTGGCTTAGTATGCCAATACTATAACCATTGAGCTATCCAGGTGTCGTCCCGTGCCCAGGGTCATTCTTCAATCATATTTTAAGGCAGAGTCTATTATGGACGTGCGGAAATCTTTGGCTACAAGTGTGTGATTTATTAAGATCAAGAGCTATCAGATAACGCAGACACCTTTGAATTGGTAGTTGTCTTATTCCTGGCTAATTCAGTGGTTAGAGCATTGGGGGTACTAAACAAAAGGTTCCGGGCTCGATTCCCGTGCCCAGGTGTCATTTTTTAAATTTTTAGAATTTAATGAAAATGCCAGGAAGTTAAAGCTAGGTTTTAGATTTAACTTTTTTTTATACATTCAGAACCAATAATACTACACTTATGTAAAACCATAAAAAAATGTATGTATGATAACCACATTGAAAACATAACATTTTAATTCAAAAATTATGTTTAAATGTTTATCAACTGTTTTTTATAGAATGACTTCACGAGAAATATTTGCGTATTGTGACCAATAAAATGGCAATAGAACTAAAAAATACTCCCACAAAATTTACACCTAATTCAGATATTTGTTTATAAATTCCATTGTATCATATGTATGTAATGTTCAAAAAAGTAAAAGCTTCATTTGGTATTTCATTCATAACATAACTTGTTGATGACCTCTGAATTGAAAAGTTAAACATAATTGAAATAAATAGGTTTTTCAAAAAATGTTTAGTTGATTGGATCAAAAATATTATGCAAGCACTTTTTTGTCTATTAAATATAAAGTTTAAATACTAATTTAAAAATTACGTATTTTATAATTGTGTATTAAATTGTATTTATTAATATGTAAACTATTATAGCAACAGTTAAATATATATATACAGTTTTACCATTAAAGTTAATTTCTTTCTCTCAAATCTGAATTTCAAGAAAAAGTTAATGAAAAATAGTTGTGTTCCGTTTATGTGTAGTAGTACGCTTCCACTGTATAATACATAAGGAATCAGTAAATAGTTTTGATTTACTAGTTTATGCTCGAGACAAATTATTTATATTCTAGATTTATAATTAATCCTTTTTACCTCGTGCAGGTTGATTTAACTTGAATGTGCGACAGTATCGCTAATGGAATATTAGAACAAGTCACTTTCTAACAAGAACTTTTAATGAGGCATCGTAAAAAAAATGGTAATTTCATGCTTAACGAACCTTTTAAAAATTTCACGAACTAAATTCAACATACCACTAAATAAAGGAGATAAAACAGGTATTTTATTATTAATATTCAAAGGAACCTTATTTCAATTTTAATATATTATAATCTCACTTGTAAAAAAAAAGATAAAATGACGTATTTTATGAACTTAAGACTACCAGATAAAATAAATGTTGTACTTTTCGTCTACTCTTTAAGGTATCAATCTTACCTTGTGTTATTCTACTATAGTTTAGCTTATAGTAAGAGTCATAATGTAACTCCTTTCAGCTATAATTTAAGTCCTTCCAGGGCATACGAAGTGTACAACTTAAAAAAAATTCCACTGGGCTTATATTGCATATAAACTAAAATATAAAAGTTATTAAGATTTTAATTAATTATATTAAATTTGTTCATTTTTTTTAAATTCTACACAGTGAACATTATACATAGTAAATATGGTCACTTTTAGCCTCCCGCCCCAATTAATACTACATCAAGACCCGCTTCGGTGGATGCATGGTCTAAGGCACCACTCTCGCAATTGACTAGACTACCGATAGCAGGTAGATCCTTCCTCTAAATTTAACCTTCCTCATCCCTAACCCATTAACGTAATTAGTGCATAGGCGTATAACCAGTGGTGGATCCAGATCACTTTCATAAGGGGAGTGATAATTATAAACAATATAATTACTTATAATGTTCAATTTCTGTTTAAGGCCGTTTTACATTCATATTTAATCTTATGTATGTTTTAAACCGTGGTCATCATCCTCAATTTCTTTTTAAATCAGATAGTTTTTATCAATCATTTAGAGTGGCCCTCCTTCAACAATTTTTTGAAAAATAGTTCATTCTAGAAGATATGAGTAGTCATCACCTTGATTTTTTTTAATTAGATTATTTTACAAGCCATTTAAGGTGTTCCTCCCCCAAAAATGTTTGAGATTTGGATGCCCCTCAAAACTATTTAGAGCGATCCTCACCTTAATATTTTATGTTCGTTAGATACTTTGAAGTGGTCTTCCATCAACAGAATTTTGAAAATTGAATTATTTCAGAAACTAGGCTATTTGGGGTGGTCCTCACCTGAAAATTCTTCAAAATTATATGCATCTAGAAGCTATTTGGAGTGTTCCTCCATAGATACTTTTGAAATTTTGATAACCTTGGAAGCTATTTAGAGCTTTCCTCCCCCGACTTTTTCTGCAAGTTAGATGCCTCTAGTCTAGTAGTTATTTAGAGCTGTCTTCTCCGGCATATTTTTGACAATATAATGCATTTATAAGTCATTTGGAGTTTGATTTAAGGCCATCTTTCAGCTTCATATTCGATAATATCATAGATTTGAAATATATTTAGGGGGGAATTAATACCAGGGAGGGGTAAATTATTTCCAGGGGGCAGAGTCCCCCATAGTTCCACCGCTTCTGCTGTCCACACATATTATATATTCGGTATTCGTGGATGAACTGCTCTCAGACGATTATTAGTCTTCTTTGATGTTTGGTAGTCTACCATCTCTATGCGGAACAATGTTCGTTACTCGCTATGCGACAAATATTAGTACATGAAACCGAATATTTTTTCCACACTTGCTTGAGTCATATCGGACATTGATTAATTATGGATGAACAAGGCACGTGTGGACCCGGCTTAAGAGGTGTCTGTGCATAAACAGATAAAAAAGTGTATAGTTTATCTGTGTTGTATTTTCTTTCTAAAATTTGAACTTTCATTTTGTTTTTTGTATTAATTTTATATCTTTCACAGAGGGGTCAACTGACCCTTTAACCCCTCCTCCCAATGCATGCCTGAGTATAATCATAACGGGTAGTAGGACGCTGTGCTTAAAAAACTTCAAAATGCTAGTTATAGGTCTCCTACCCCTCCCCTTTACCCTAAACTCACACCTTCCCCATTTAACGCCAGCAGGCTCTCAAGTGTTTAAACCATAGGCCTATCTACATTGGAAACTTCACCCCCTTGTTGCTTATAGGAGGTTTGTGATGGGGGGAATAAACCGAGCTAAGTATTTTTGCCGTTTTTATGATAAAAAACATTTCTAGACAAAACAAACTATTGCTTCAATAGTTAGGAGGTAGCACCAGGCTATGGGTTCGAGATTGATTCTCGTCCTCGTGATGACTGCCCCTACCCGGAAGAGACAAGAGGCTTCCTGTCCCTGCCTGTGGGAGGTTCCTCGCACGGAGATCTTTACAGAGAGCCTCCTATTGGCAGGCTCTGGGTAACGTCCATAAGGTTTACCCAATGGGTGGTTAAATCACTGTAGAAGTCGTTTGTCTGTGTGGTACCGGCTGGTAGAGAGAAGGACCTCCCGATTTGCCACACTCTTAAGTGGTTGGTAGCTAGTACCTTCGGGAAAAACTGGCCAGGCCACCTCCACATGGTCTTCACTGAATGACTGAATTCCCCCGATGGCCCAAAATGAGGTAAAACCCTCTTTAGGGTGATTCCTAAGCTCGAGTTTAGACTCCTAGTAGGGCAATCTAGGTTAAAGTCCTCTTTAAGTAAGATCGGTTCCTAGTTTGTGTATTAACTCCCTGACGTGTGTGTGCAGCACCCACGAAAGGAGGAGGAAACTCCTCCCACTGATGGGAGTTGGCCAATCTGGCTTTCCTAGCTGTCCGATGATGACAGGGACAGATGACAGGCACGAGTTAAGTTCGCAAATTGCTCTATGCGCGAGTTTATGTGCGTGCCTACACTCGAAGGACACAGCCATGATGTGTTAGAGAAGCCTTAAGAGAGGTATTTGTTCCTCAAATACTGACTGCTGGATCCATGTACGGTGAATGGGTTCCACTTTGAAAGTCTGAGGTGTCAGATTAGAGACGTAGCGGTGTTCGTAAGGCTTCAGTAGATACGTTTAGTTCAATTTTCTTCCCAAAGTTAGCTCAACAAATGTTGAATATTTGTCACGAGAGTAAATTTGAACAGAAATATTTTAAATAAAGAGAAAATGTTCGGTTCAAATACCAGCATGCTTATGATCAATATTAAACAATTGTTGAGATTATAATAGTCAAACATTTTTAGTCGTCACGTCTTACCACCCATCTGGACTATACATAACTACGATAATGTGTAAGGAATGAGAAAGGTAGAATTTATAGGAGTGTACCCACTTTTGTGTGGAGGTAAAGTGTAAAACCATTTAGGAAAAGACAACCTCAGTACACTCAACCGGGATTAGAACTCCAATCTACCCATCAGGGTCAGTCCAGTCTATGGCGATAGTAAAACCTTAAACTAGTCAACCACCAAAGTGGGTAAATTTAAACTAAATTAATAGTATTTATTGAAATAATTTTCTTCATCCACTAAAAAAAAAATATTTTGTTATAAAAACTGATTAATTCGCGGTCCCTTCCACCCCATCTTAGGTGCCCCTTTTTTGGAAAAATGAGTCAAAAAAGCTCAGTAAGTGCGATAAAGTTTTTTGGCTTTTCATCTTTGTTCACATCCCTTCCCATTATATTATCATACTAACGCGCCTATGTCATCTCAATGACCTGCCTTAGTTTTTATATCTGTTATTTTTTCGTAGTTTTTTTAATTTCTTTATGGGATGGTGGTTATTTTTGTACGATACTTTACTAAACTCTAGTAATTATGGTGATGTGTAATATTACCTCGTTCTTTTTTACAATATAAAGTTAGAATGTGATGTTTGCTTCCAATACTCGAGTAAAATTAATTTGTCGCTAGAAAGAACCGAAAACAGACATGGGTATGACCTATAATAAAAGGTAGCTGTAACTTTTTTTTACTAAGGATGTAATATAGCAGCCACCAATTCCCCTTGGCCCATTTTACTCTTACACAGCACCATGTCAGCCTATCTTGGAACATCCTCAATCCCCCACCTCGTCCAACTGGGCTTACATAACTAATTAACCAGTGGCGTGCCGTGGGATGTTTCCAGGGTACCCGGAGTTAATTTAAATTGTACCTGTGATCTGTTCGCGGTAGGACATTCATTGACCAACTATTCACGGCAACACATTTCTCATGTGAGGTATATTTAGATTATAATGTTTGACAATAATTAGAATTAAAAGCACAAATATCAGATTAAAATGAATCTTACAAATTAATCAATATCTATTCAAATAACAGAAGAATTAATAGTTAAAAACATAAACACAAAGTTGTCAATATTTTAAAAAGTTTAACTGTCAAATCTTGATAAAAATGTTTATACAATAAGTTATTCAAGATATGTAACATTTAAGAAAAATCAAAAAGTTTTTAAAAAGTTTATAAAGATTCGAACATTAAATAAATGAAATAATATTGTCAATTATTTTGTTCACTGTGCATTCATATCAATTAAATTGATGGGAGAGCTTTCGACGTGTCATGCCATCATTAGCCTTGAATTCTTTTGTTTTAATATTAATATTTATACGTGTTAATCTGGTCCATTCATTTAATGGTGATATTTGTGCTTTTAATTATAATTACTGTCAAACATAATTAACTAAACAGTGCTTCAGGGCAGTAACCAAAATGTTTTCTAAGATATCTAGATTAAGTTAGCAATTGAAATTTGGAGCACCTTCTAGGAAAAACTTTTTTTTTTGCGGCTAACCTTGATAATTTACAATATTATTAGGGATATTTCTTAGATATTGATGATATCTGTCAAAAGTGAAAGATGCAAAGCAAATGACTTGATGTATGAATAAGTGAAAGTAGACCTATTCTATAGCTTTTAAATATGTCTGTTCGTAAGCTTTAATCTCAATTTTTGGAGGTATTTAACATGTTCTCTCTAAACCCACTAATTATATCAGCACACGACTTATCAACTACCTATCTTAAATCTAGAACAGACAACATCCCTCTAGTGGTCGTTAATTCATCATTGGGCAAGAGAAAGCCCCCATATCCCAAATGATTTTTTTTTTGCCATGCCAGGAATCGAACCCGGGATCCTTAGCATAGAAGGTAGACACACTTACAACTGATCTAAGATGTCTAAACGTTCGTAAGAAAACATTGAAGTATACGTAGAGTCTTATTTGGTTAAATAAAACTTTGATGCTAGTTTTAAAAGTTACTGAAACATGTACATATATTTATACGTAAATTCGTGTGAACTACGACTGTTACATAAGCTAGATAATATTACCAATACCTATGAAATAATACTAATAATTTAAAAACGTTATCAATGTTGACCTCAAAACAATATGTTTGTAGTTTCTACAAATGTATTTTTGTGAATTGTTCAAATGGGAACTGATTGGGAGACAACATATAGGTGAAGTTTTACTTTTTTATATCCCTTACTGTTTCCAGCCTGTGGGCTGATTCCGTTTTTTATTAAAGCGAACTATTTTCCACTTTCGGCTTGCTAGGTCTGTTGTAACTTCATTTGCATTTTACTCTAACTTAAGACTAGGACAGTCACAACATCCAGCCCCCGGCCGTAACTCATCAATGTGAAAGGGTAAACTCAAGTCTCACCCATAGTAAATTTTTCGACCATGCCGGGAATCGAGCCCGGAACCCTTTGCTCTGTAGACAGATTCGCTACCGATTAAACTGTATTATGCGTATTAATTGTTCTCATCACTCATTGGCCAGGTATCGACGGAAATAAATTTCACGTGTGTACTGTAGAGCAGAACGTATAATTATATAATTTAATCAAATGGAGACCAAGGATGGTATGCAAGAACGATGTTAGGTACGGCTGGGTTACGAGTCAAGCTCAAGAAAAGTTGAAGGAGTCCAAGTCAAATCCATCAGATGCCTTGCTAGAATAATACCTAGCACCACGTCTTATTACCCGTTCGGATTATACGCTTAAGTACTAATTACGCTAATGGGTTAGTAGTTGGGAAGGTTGAATTAAGAGGAAGTGAACCCGCATTTTCATGGAGGAATAGTGGAAAGACATATAGAAACACCACTCCCAGCTCACCCGAGCGAGATTCGAACCTCGATCTCCCCGTCCTAGACAATCTAGCTCAACATGAAACTAACGCGTCAGCTAACTACGCCACCGAGGAGGGTCCTTGCTAGAATATCTGGCAATCAGTCACGTGATGAACTCCTATACAAAGTTACCACACCCCGACGGGAAATTAACTTCTCTAAATCTACTGGCTTATATAGTGACAATTTTGCTCCTGAAATTAATACACCTAACTATAAATAAAGATTTATTAAGATGGTAAAAAACACAGTTTTCAGTGTGGAAAAGCGAATCTAATTATTATTGGAACATATCAAGAAACATACAATTCTAAAAAATATAAAAAAAACTGAAGTTGAAACTACAGCAGCCGAGTGAAGAAAAGAGCGTGGGAAGAAATAACAAGGAATATTTTAACCCTATCGGTAATTTCCTAAAGGCGAGTGTGGTTGGAGCAGTATATATAATTTCATAGGCCTTTCATTTGGATTTAAAAAATCGCGTAAACAAAGCAATATAAAAATTACTGTTGTCTCAATAAGCCATGTACACCGCGCCATTTTGAGGAAATATCGAAGTATGAGCCGAGTACAGCTGAAGCCTGCTCGGGATCAGACTTCCGCGTGATTTCTCCGCGACTAAAGCTTGATTCACACGTTCGCCGAAAATAGAAAGCAGATTCTGCCTCAGTGACGCAGCAACTCACACACTGTATGTTAACCCATGATGCATTGCAACGATAACTTAAAACAGCTGATTATCAACATATCTTGTTTTCTAATGGATATACATATATTTTAGATCATTCTCCCAATGGATGTTTTCAAATTATAATGCTGCGTCGTGGCACAATCCAATACATCGATAAACACGCTTAACATTAACGGGTTATTTCAAAACTCCTAACAAAGGCCAGCGAAGCTGTCTGCTGGCTTCTGGCTGTAGAGCGCACGCGTTGTCAAATATGGTTGGTTCTGAGATTTGATTGGTTCTCCTGTGCTGAACATCTCAGGTAGAGCGGACGAAGTAGAGATGAATTGAGCCTTAGCGGAACAGCTCGCGCCGATTAAGCGGAAATCGTGTGATTGGCTTAGAGCTCGTCACGTGATCACATTTCTGTTTTGCGCTAGCTTTTCGGCAAACGTGTGGATCTACAGTAACCATATTCATCAATTCTCGACCGTCCTAGCAAGCAAACCCACGCTTCTTCTACTTTACTTGTACTTCTGCCGTGCTTAGTAACACCACACGACACACCACCGCTGGAAACACCCCACGTCACGCCACTGCAAACCCACCGAGGTTGGACAGTGTGGTCGAGTATTTGTTGGACCGGTTGAACGCGGTCAGGGTCGTTTTACCAAAGCGTGATAAATGTGCGACGTCGATGGTAACATATCTGTTCGGCTTTCGTCCGTCTTTACTCCAGTTTCCCTTCAGGAGCGCCACATTGCAAGGCAAAGTGGGGCATTCTCGTGTCGGGGGG
>CABFWB010000126.1:329034-347313 GCA_902151455.1 Timema bartmani | reverse complement strand
TACGTCCATCAGACGTGTTTTCTTTAGTCAAAGTGACTAACATATTTTGTTTGTCTATCAGACATGTTTTTTTTAGTCAACACACGTGTTGTTATAGTCAGAGTGACTAAGTTTAGTTTTTGTGTCAAGCTGACCTAATTTCTTTAGGCAGATAGTTTGACTATATATTCGCCAATATTATGTCCAGATGACATAGCATAAATATAGGAGCTTTGAGCTCTATATGTAATAGGAACCTTGCTTTAAGTTTCCTCCTCACCACAAGTTCATTATTCAATATTAAGTCCATATAACTTCACAATATCCCATGACGCCGAGGACGACATGCTCACGTGTTCAAAATCTTGTATGGCTACAAGCAGGTTGTCTAACGCCCTTATTTAAGGACCTAGTTAGATCAGTTTCTCATAACTTTCTAGTTGACATCTCTTTATTCTGTATTACTATTTTGGGTGCGCAAAGTGCGGAACACGGCTAGTTTGGTATAGTGGCCCGCTCTGATAGTATTTTCTTTGGCCCCATGTTGGCACCTAATTTGTTCTAGTAGTTAATGTTGGTGTATACTAAACTTGATGATTACCCCAGGCAGTGGGTAATGAGATGAATGTAGTATTGAATGATCTGGCAGTACCCGCTGGGAAAGGACCAGCCATAGTACTATTTAGTGATGACACCTGATTGTTAGCCATTTGCTGATGTAATGGACAGTCCGTCCTCTTACCATTTTTAATGTAGGCTTTCTATGAGTCAGTTCTTAATTACAAGTCAAGCCAGCTAGCTAGGTCGAGTTTAGCTCAGTAACTCTAAGATTATAGGATATGTTGTCACATCTTTATTTGTATTTAATTCACCATGTTTTCTGTTTAGACCCTTCTGGTGGAAGTCAAGAGCTAGTCCAATACTCTCTGTATACGTTACGTCCTTTTGACTGTTGCCGTGTCGTCTTGGACACGTATTCTCCCGAGCAACGGGAAGTTCCTATAAGTTTGTAGTTTTTAAACCCTATCTTACTGTTAGTTTAAAACATAAAGTGGTTCACCTAAGAGTTACTTGTTTTCCCTAGCCAGTTTAACGGACTTTAATTACTGTGTATTATTTATTGGTCCCACTTTCTATCTTCTTTATCAATTGTAACCCGATATCTTCTTTTATGTTTTTGTATAATAAATCTATTATTGTTACCTAATGATTTATCACTCTTATGAAACATTTCCCTATCTCACCCTTGTTGTACATTTACCTTGTAACAAGATATCGTTACCTCCTCTGTATATATTAGAGTAGAGGGGAGGTAACGTGTCAAAATAACATTATATTCGACCAAAGAGCATAAATGAAATAATATACACTGTTACAGAAACCATGGGAAAAGAAAATAGCTATCCACCAAATAGCATAACAATCAATATTCCCCAATTCAAAGACCTCCTTAGAAAAAATAGATATATTTTCTTATAGCTCGGAAACAATTGGTTTTATAAAGTTAATATTTTTCAAATAAAATATTTTTATTTTTAATGGTGCCGCCCGCATCTTTGCAATGTTAATTTATTTTGAATCCCAAAGAGTTACAGGGATATGATCGAAATTGAAAATGTCAGTTTATGTAAAGTATCCTCAAAGTCATTTTCAATGGAAAATGAAAATCGCTGTTTTTTTTTTTNNTGTAATCTAATATTAAAAAATGTATAGATAAAATTTTAATCAAAATTATTAGTGCTGATTTCGAGAAAATCCATTTTTTCTCCTTTTACCCTAAGTAAACTACCAGTGATTTTTGTGTTGATACCTAATCCCAAGAAATCTTCGGGGGAGAACCCTATTTAAACCCTAGATACCGTACCAAGTTTTAGCATGGTTGGTAAAATAGTTTAGGCTCTAGGCCGAAACACCAACACACAGACGTAATTGCAAAAACAACTTTTTTGGGTCCAGGGGGTCATGAAAATCCAAAAATTACATCCATCAACATCTAAAGTTCGATTTTTTTGTCGATTACAATAACTTTTCTCTATGAGGGATCGCAAAAAAAAGTATTAAAGATTGTATCGATGTAAAATGAATTCATCCTCAACAAAGTTGAATATGGCATGAGGCATTCCTAAGATTTATGTAAATGGTAAGAAGCTTATAGGTACCTCTCCTCAAACAAATAAAGTTGTTTTGAATATTTTGAAGGTTACAACTAAAATAAAGTTGAGAAATGTTTTATTGGTTTTAATTATTTAGAAATGTAATTCCCATAAAAAATATTGATGTTGCCTTTAATATTATTTTTATCAGACCAAAGTTGAGCACCTTCATTTGTTTACCTTTTATTTTTAAGAGAATTTTAAACAGATCTTTTTTAAAAAAAATCAAAATTTGTATTTAAATCTACATATAAAAATAAACCTAGATACATCTTATATATCCAAATTCACCATAATGATTTGTTCTTCAAAATAAACAAATAAACAACATTGTATTGGAATTTTTCATTCCTATGTGTAATATCTTTAGTTATCTTAGAAAATTTTCATTTTTTCAACTTTTATTATTGCTTTACTTTACTCTTAAATTTCCTATGAACTGTCAAAGGGAGGAAATTTATATTACAGGAACTGGGCAGTAGGTTGTAGACTACTATTCTTTTAATACATTACCAACTGCTGGTGCGGACCACGTGCTGCTTCGAGTCCCATGGATCTAATGATGAACTAATATACAATGTGGTTCGATTGTTATTTTTGTATATGTATTTGAAATACCAACACCATTATGGAAAATTATTCCTTGATCTCAGCAGATCCCAAACATTTTCATGTGCAGTTTATTAAAGAATTTTTCAACAAAACTACAGATATTTCTGGGTAAAAATAAAGATAAGCCTTACTAGTATTTTAATAAATCAAAATTGTTATTTAATAAAAATATAATTAATGGAGTTCTTTCTACGAAAGCTGCTGAGAAGATTGCATTTTTTTTTTTAAAGAGGTCCTCTCAGTATTTTGAATTTTCAATGTGGCCCTTATAATAAAATTAATTTGACACGATTTGACACACCTGCGATAAAGGATTGAGAATTCTCTTTGAGTCAATACATACAGGCAAGGGCGTAATTTTTCTAGGGTTTTCACCAGAAAATAACACCTTAGCTTTATCCAATAAAAGTAATCATATGGATACATTCACATACCAGAGGTAGTTCACACTTCCTCCCCTTTTCTTTGCTCTTGAAGAAAGGTGCATTTTCTTTGCATATAAAAACCATTCTAAACGGGGTTTCAAAAGTATCCAATCTTTCCAGAAAACATCTATATGAGTTCATACTAAAACATACTAAATTTAAAGTTGTTGAGTACTTGAACCAAATGTTTATTTGCTTGTACAGAGTGATTCAATCTCTAAAGACCCCAAATTTTTGTCGATATAATATCTATTTATTTATAGTTCATCATCTGTTGACTGATGTAAAAACTCGCTGTTCTATTTTAACAGTCCGTTAAAAATAAAAAATAAACTACGGCCAACACTGCCGCTATGTATACATAATAAGGCAAGGTCATGGGAACTCAATTGTATTGCCAAAAGTTTGGGGCCTCTACCAAGCAAATCATCCTGTATTATAAATCACTAATAAATAGATTAATGTATTTGCCGATTAAATTTAATTCCTAATAAATACCATTACTGATATAATTTATTTGCCGACTAGATCTTGTAAGCAAACGAGTCTCCCAACTTGAGAATTTATGCTCCAGAAGCTATTTAGATATGCAAACTCTAATATAGGGGAGACAAATAATAGCTTCGATACTATTTTGCATTATTTAAATCTCTTAATTACTATAAAACTACTCCAAATAATTTCTAAAAGCATTTAATATTCATAAATATTATCGACCTTCAGGGGGTAGAGGGCTGTGCAACCCCAAACCTGCTCTTTGCATCCAGATTTCATTCTTGCTACAGCCTTGGGTGAAGACCTCCCCCAAAGTAAATGGATGGGTGCGCCACAGATTAAGTAAGTTATATGAAAATATATTTTACTTTATCTTTTTCTTCTAAATCATCTTGAAATGGTGAAATTACACTCCTGACTTTTAGGATTCTTTGATGTATAATTATTAGCATATAAAATCACAATGACTAATAAGTTGTTAATGTAAAACAAAAACTAAAAGAACACTATT
This sequence comes from Timema bartmani, assembly GCA_902151455.1. Taxonomy (NCBI): domain Eukaryota; kingdom Metazoa; phylum Arthropoda; class Insecta; order Phasmatodea; family Timematidae; genus Timema; species Timema bartmani. The sequence continues at coordinate 343,138 of CABFWB010000126.1, read as the reverse complement.
AAAACTCCGCGCATTTTTCTACCAAAGAAAAACAAGTATTACCATAAACTACGGTTAAATTAGCCCCGTCATCCACACCCCCACCCCCGCTTCCTCATTCTATCAGTGCTGAAATGCCTAAATTTGAAAGAGTGGTTAGCTGTGTTTGCCAAATACATGATAATACATGTGCCTAGAATACCTAAACATAACTCAATGTATTTAATTAGTGTATATTTTAAAGCTTGTTATATATACTAGCTATTATTTTACAGTTAATTTTATGTATGGTTTATGTAATTTTACTTAAACTATACTTAATAAGCTTAATAATATAAACATTGTGATCTTGAATCTTTTTTCAATAGTTGGCACAATGCTTTGCTTGCTATACATGAACAGCATGACCTGGGGAGTAAAACTCAAACTCATTGGCCAATGACATGTGGGCGAGCGGAAAGGGAATAAGTTGCAACCCCCTAGACATTGGCAAGGTCATTAGAGCCTCCCTAGCTTGCCTTGCTGTTTTTAAGCAGCAAGCCCTGGGTTTTCTCTTGTGTTAAGTAGAGCCTTTTGGAAGAAGAATTACTTAAAACACAGTATTCTTGGAATATGAACCAATATTATTTTTAAAATTAATAATTAATTACATGTATATTTATTAACAATATAAGCATTAGTATTTACACAGTTAGCACAGACAACATTGAATTTAAAAAAAAAACTAGTCCATATCACTATGGGTATGCGGCGCAGGACTAGCATACCCGGAGAATACGCCACTGATTTTCAACGCAGTAACAATGGTGAGATACCAGGGCTGCTGTTTATACGAATAGTATCTGTTTTTACTTATTTTATGGGTATAAAATGGATCGCAAGAAATATGAGTGTTTTCAGGATATTTGAGCTTTTTTTATCTGAGGTTAGCATTAAAAATATTGATTTCTACGATACCTAAATTTCGATATATCGATTCTTTGTTTACAGACTTTAAAAGATTTCACGCTAGGTCCAACCAAGGACATTAATAAATATAGATGGTTATTGTTTGGTCTAAACCTAAATTTATAATAGATTATTTCGATATTGCTATTTTTAAGACTCGAAGGTAATGATATTGAGATATCGAGTTTGATATTACTAAGCGTGAAATGTTTTGTGCGTATTTATATTTGATTTTTCTCTGAATATGTTAATAAATAGTTAAATATACATTATGAATGAAAAATGTAGACTGTTTTGTCCTAGTTTTTTTTAACAAATACTAATTCAACTCATATTTAAGTAAATAATAACATCGCTTTCAGCTTATAATATCATTGCTTTTTGAGAAAAATAACACCACTTTTCCCCTAAAAGTAACCTCACCTTTTGCATGTCTCTACTGATTAGTTAAGGTTAAGGTTGAATTTTAAAGGGAGTGTAGCTGCATTTACATGGAGAAATAATGGAAAACCATTTTGTATAAACCACCCTCAGTACACTCGGCCGAGATTTCAACCTCGATCTCTTTGTCATTGGCAGTCTAATCTAATACGATAGTGACGCCTTAGACCATGCGGACACCGAAGCAGGTCGTGTCATAGTTCCTGAAAGTCAAGTGTGATGTGGTGGTTGTACGAGGCTGTCTGAGCCACATCATGTACACCACATATCTTAGGTTGGATCAACTCACTCTGACATAATAATTGATTCAATATAAATTTCGATTTTTATCTTTTTTTTTTCTGTCCCCACATTTCACTACCTATCATGGTTGTACACACATGTACTAATTATGATAATGTGTAAGTGATGCTAAAGGTTGAATTAAGACAGAAGTGTACCCACACTTGCATGGAGTGAAAGTGGAAAACGGTTTGGTAAAAATTACCCTCAGTAGAACCGACTGGGATATAAATCCTGATCTCCCCATCATCTGCAATCCATGCCTTGGAATACTCCACCACAAAAGCGGATAATATAGTTTCCTGTTACTGCCGGTAGCGCTGACTACTTGGTTGCCTTGCCCCTAAATAACAATCCTACCAAACTTAATGTACAACACCTTGGGAAGGATTGTGCTGTTAATTAATTCTGACCGTATAACCCAAACGGGTAGTAAGGCAAGGTGCTAAAAATTATTAATTCTGTGGTTTAGTGGATAAATTTTCTTTTCGATGAACAAAGTAAATTTAAAGATAGTAATTAAAGATGTGTTATTAAGATGCCTGCCAAACATTTCAGTTATTAATTAATATAAGGTTTTTTTTCTTAAATAATATTTTTAATATATCTTAGTGTAAAATCTATTCTATAAGTATCATTTTAATCCTAACAAAAGTGTCTGAACAATGGAATGAATGTTTTTTTTCAATATAATGTTGCTCCCTTTCCATGATTTTGTCTGTGTGACTGGTTAGCATGCTGGGATTTAAAGATGACCCTTACTGCACTGAGCTGGGGGTAGGGGAGATAGCAAGGGTAGGGGCACCTTTATTCTACAAGATGATAAGGGAAACATAATGGAAAAAGCCACCGGTCACAGAAAAGTTACTTATCTGCTACAATAGGCAGCATTTAAAACAAACGTATGTAAAAATATAGTTATTTTTTTCCATGTATACACCTTTATGTCTAATGATCAAACCACCAAAGCTTGTTTTGTTTACTAAGAATTTTTTATTCTTTAATCAATTCTTAGGGTCAATTTTATAGTCATAATTAGTGTGCCTCAAGTGCTCCGCTATACTAAATAAAAAATGACACATCTCGAATAGAATAGGTCAGTTTCGCATGTGAAACTGACCCATTCCATTCTGGTCTAGGTAGTTGCTATCCTGTATTTAGTATAGCGTAGCACTTGAGGCGCACCAAATCTGACTATGAAACTGTTCCTTAGTAATTGTTTTGTTCACACACAAATTAAGGAATCAATAGGTGCGCAGTTAGGGCTTAGTAAGTAAGTAATTACCTCACCTGATGACACCTGCGTATATAAAGTTAGTGTTTTATGAAATTTAGAATATGTATTTGTTAAACCATGGTAGTATTTTACTATCTCTAAGGGTAGCAAATAAGGTATTTTAGTATGGATACTTGACATTAGTTATAAAGTAATTTTTGCACACAATGTATGATATTAATTTTTTCAACTATGAAGAAATGCAACACACTTTTAAGTTGTTTAATAGGTACAAAATGTAATTAATGCCCACAAAATTAATAAAGCATACAATAAATAGATCAATATCTTCTCACTGGTTAAAAAGTAGACACAATCTTCTCATAAGTATAAATAATAAAATTCACTGGGTAATGTTTAGGGGTGATATTCTTTAAATAGTGGAGTTATTATTGTTTGGGTGGTCAAATAAACATTTGATTTTAAAAAAAACATTCAGATAATATAATAAGTTGAGAATACAAAGCAATTTATCAACAAAAATAAACATGACCAGATTTTGAAAATTGATGAGATTACTTGAAAGTAATGAGTACGTAACATTAGTTATCAATGTTTAAAGCATTAAAATATGTTTCACACATTTGAATAAACATATAGTTAACAAAATATTTGAAAACATAAATCACCGGTTGACATGACAGTCTTAAAACAAAATGCTTGACCTTCATTGGACTTTGACTGGATAAACATTAAAAATTAAAAATAAAACAGCTCAATGATAAACAGAAACACATTATTAATAATAATTATTACTTATGATTTGAAGTAAAAACCATCATTTTTAGGGTTTTGTTAAGTTCTTTTTTTTTCAATAAATAATTATTTTATGTAAGATCTTTTTTTGAGATTTCATTTTTTTTAATCCTAAAAGCAAATATTGCTCATAGACCAAAATATGTATTATTTAATAACAGAACAAATTCCCAAACTTTATTAGGGCTAATGTTGCAGGATGCATACCACACTTCAAAAAGGCAGGTGTTTATATTTATTAAGTTTGGTCTTAGAAATGGTTTGTAGATTTAGTTATGATTCTTATTTCAATGTAAATTTTGATTATAGTAGTAATACAATGAATATTTTAATTTGAGAAAATTTGTGAGTTTTGAATGTTAACATTTTATTACCTAGGCCAGTATGATCCAGCCTTCGATGACTCACGTACGCAATAACAATAAACAAGTAGCAATCTAATACAATGGGCCCCCGATTATCCATCACTCATATGAGACTGGGCCATAGTCGCAACACAAAAAAGGTCAGATAATAAGAGAAGCACAAAAAACTTTACAAAAAAAAAAGTAAAAATATTAAATATTATGGTTTTATAAAAAATAGTAAAATGTTTATCTTTTAGATACTGTCTAAAATTTATTTATGGCAAAACAAATGAAATATTTGATCAGAAAACAGATTTCTTGCTGGTGAAGCAGCAGTAGCTCACAGACAAGTACAGACAACCATCAGAGCAAGATGGTCGCATATGCCGAGGACATGGATATAAAGAGGTCAGATGGGGGAGGGTCTACTGTACTTAAAGCAAATTACATAGAATCAGTATGCAAGTACAATGAAGAAGTATCATGATTATACCAAAATACTAGTTAGAAACATAGCTGACCTAGTTTTTTGTGCCGAAAATTTCTCAATAATGAAAATGAGGTTACAGCTTTATCTATTAGGTATTTATAATATGTCATTAAGTAAATATAATAGAATTGTAGAAAACTAAACACAAATAAATTTAAAAACAGTGACACACATTTACAAACACTTCAATAATTGCAACATTGCGGATTACTCAGGAAGTAGTAGACTGAACAGGAAAAACAACTAAGTCTGAACTAAGTGAAGCCAACTCCATGTTCAGTCTACTACATCCTGAAGGAGATGCCATGTGTCATAGAAATGTTGAGGTGTTTGTAAATATGTGTTAGTATTTCTTAATTTTATTTGGGCTTCATTTTCTACAAAGCTATCATATTTGGAGGTAAGCCACTACTTGTGCAGTAATTGTACATGAATAGCAAAGCTTTTGAAGATATAACTCATCTTTTAGTTATGGATATAGGTGCATCAATCATATGTGTAAATTTGGAAACACAAATAAACTACACCTGAACCGGGAAGTTGGAGTTTTATTCCCATGTCCAGGTGTATTTTTTTAAATTGACAAATCTATCATATTTATTTAATGACATACCAAAATATAACATGTTCTATGTTCTTTATTCCCCACACACAACTATTATTTAATTTATAGCCTTGGCACAGATCACAATGACCTGAATGCTCCAACAATGAAAGAATACCTCCAATCCACTCTAAGGGTGTATTTAATAGTTTTTATTAGATAATTCAATTTTGTCCCAATGCTGAATTCAAAAGTACTGTAGTAACATTTTTTAATTCACTGTGGACTTCAATTGCAATCAACTTCCTATTTTTAACTGAATTTTAAATGGATTTATGTTAATTTTTATTATCAGGAAAATATAAATAAGTTTCAATAACAAATAACTTTCTTGATTTCACATCTCAGGATATAGTCTGTTTGATTGTGATAAAATGTAATCAGATCAAATAAGTGATTCCTTGACCACTGTCCAAACTGTGAAAGTTACCTGTGACTGCGTCTGGAATCACAGTCTTTGTGCAGTTTGCGCAGTTTGAGTTTGATATGCAACATGAGGAGATGGCAGCACATGTCGTGGCAATGGTGGAGTGAGCAGTGCTTGCAGCTAGAGCCATAGTGACAGTGCTAGAGTTGTAGCGACATTATTTATTTGTTATTGAATTTAGTGTATTTATCTATTTTTAAAATGTTTACGCAAAAAAAAACAACTGGAGGGGCTAATGACCCACTCGCAGGATGTGGGGCTGTGTGAATTAGTATCTCAACATCCATGAGTATTCGATTTAAAACATCCAAAGTACAAGGACATGCATACATGTGTTGACCTTCTGTATCTTCCTTCTGCTGTACAACCACATGAAAATTATTTTGTCGTCATGTTCTCTCTCAACTGCCACTTGGATCAACTGTACTCTCATCCATCTCGAAATTGACCGGTGACTGCGGCTAAAATCGCCTCTTGGAAAACACCCTATGTGGCTGTTGCATGTGGATAGTGTCACTAAGGTCTGTTGCAGCCTTAGCCGCGCAACTTCAGCCGCAATCGCAGGTAACTGTTGCAGTTTGGACAATGCACCTTTATTTATGCTAATATATATCAACCTTGAATAAAACCAATAGGATGACAAATAAACATTGAATAAAAAGTTCATAACACATACTTCAGAGTAGGAATGTCAAAATCGATTCTATGATACCTCAATACCCTCGATTCTTACTGGAATCAAAAGAATTAAGAATCAATCTTAATATTATGATTCTTGATACTTGATTCTTAGATATCAATGAAAGTAAGTAAGTAAAGTAAGTAAGTAAGTAAGTAAGAAAACGGCAAAATTCAGAATTAGTAGTAATCAGTTATCTCTATATTAGTTTATTTGCAGTTTATTTTGGTTCAGTGAACGACCTATTTGGTGAAACTGAAATGCTTGTGTTTTCAGCAATTGTTTATTATATCTACTTTTTAACTATCTATAAATGTTTGACTAAGTGAGGCTTTATTTGTAGATAGAAATATATTAATTTACTAATTCCCAACTATTTTATTAAATATGTATAACTTAGTATTATGCTTTAATAGGTACTTAGTAAAACAGTTATTTTCCTTTGTTAAAACAAAAATTGATTGGATTTCAGTACATTAAAAATTTTTTAGTTTTTTTTTATATGTTATGAAGTTGAATAAATATGTTTTTATGTAAGGTTGGATGTTTGCAAAAATAATTAAATAAGAAATGTCCAAGAATTGAAATCGAGAATAAAAAAAAAAATCTAGGTTAAACATAAGAATCGGAATCGAGAAAAACAGGTATCGTGACATTTCTACTTCAGAGTTAACTAGACCATTGCAGTAAAAATATGTTGATGCCTAGTATGAACGATAGTCCTCTTCACTTTGATATTATATACCCAAACAAATATACGATATACCATTCTGTCTTACTTTACTTTAAATATAGCAAACAAGATTGGTATATTACTATCTTCAACATAAGATTCATCAATATAGATGGTTGATTTAATTCAAAAAAGAGGGAATAACATCCACAACAATGCAATTGCGAAAAACCAATTTAATTTTGGTGCTGAAAAAATTTCGTGAAAATTATAGTTTAGTTTAGTATAAATATTAGAGTAATGGCTTTGTAAACTTGTTTAGACAACACATATTTTGGAAAACAATAACAATCAATTATAGTAATCACAAGTAAAAATATATCATATTTATAAATCATCAAATTTTGGCTGATACAGTGAAATCTTCCTTTAAGTACACCTTTAAATAGCAGACAGTTGAAAAATTCCCGGCAAAATAACAATGGCTCTTACGGTGAAACAACCACCCAATAACAGACATGGACACTGCTGGAGACATTTATTTATGCATACAAATCTCTAAACTGCGGACAAAAATTGAAAACACCAGTTTATGTACAGTATTTTACTATAGGAATGTCAGGAATACCATTGTCTCACGCGAAGTGTGAACAGTCCTGCCCTACCACTTTATGAAAAGTTTCTAAAATAGTTTACGTAGAGTTAACTAAATAATTTCAAGGACATATCTCCCTCCCCTTCCGATCCTTCGATGGGAGTTGTTCCATCAGTTTAGTCTGTGTTCATGCACACATATAGGTCTATGGTACAAAAGGCTTAATGTTCCCATTTCATTTGATTTGTGTATTGTTCTGTAAACTATGCAATCTGTACAGTAGCCTACATACAGTATGTATTCACTTGTCATAACTATCTTGTATAAAATACTGCACATAGCAGTAATTATATTGTTGTAGCTAATATCCACAGTATATAGGTACATATATAGATTAAACTGTGTTCAAGTACTATATATATGTATGTGTGTGTGTGTGTGTGTTTCCTAATAATGGACATGTCTTAACAGACTTTTTTTTTATACCGGAAGGTGTCCGCTAGTTAGAGATTTCACTGTATTATTATAATGATCCAAAATGTTCTGTGCTTACCAATATACCCACTCTTTTTTTATATTGCACTGCGTGAAGTTTTGGAAGATTGCATCATTACCATTAACATGTTTATAATTCATTTCAGTATAAACTAATATAAACTCAAACAAATCTCAGAATGAACAAAGATGAGCTATGACAAGAAAAAACCTTAACAATCTACTTAAATAGGTTATTTTTAAACCACTTGGAATTAGTGTTGAAACAAATTTTCTCTGCCATGTCTTACACAATCACATACAGTACGTTCTACATACAAATATCACAGTTAAACTATATTTTAAGGTGTAACAGTATACTAGATATGACAACACCCCCTTACTGGCTAAAACATATTTTACATCATCGCACACACAATCTACAGCACAGAGGTTTCGGCCGTTCTGTTGGCCGTGCTTTCCCCGGCATGACTCGAACAGTAAAACTTTTTATGTGCAATGAATGTAGACAAGTAGTTAAAAGAAATGTCACATGACTTGCAATATTTGGGCCCAATCTTTTTATTATTGTTTCCTGACAGGTCCGTGGGTTCTAGCAGATCATTATCTTTTGGCATGACACGCGGTTCCAACGGCCTGTCCTCTACGTCGATCTCTTCAAAGTCCGAGACACACGCCGGTTCCGGTTTCACCAGAACGTTTTTTACATCTACCGTTTCCTCGTCTTTCAATTCTACCTCCCGTCTTTCCTGTTTCACTAACACTTCGACTTTACCTTCACTTCTTTCATTCTCTTCGACACCTGCTTGGCTTACACTTCTAATCACGCTGTTTGTTTCCCCGACCGATGATGTTGAAGAGGATGATGTTGCGTCCTCCCCAAGGTTTGTGATAGTCTTGTTGTGGACCAGTTTGTAGTGTCTCACAACGTTGCCCTTGTAAGTTGAACTGTAGGTGCAGTAGTCACAGAAGTGTAGCTTGTCTGTACGGGAAGACTCGCTGGCAGGGATCTCGGGCTGTTGCTGCGGACTCTCTGCTATCGGCTCGAGGGAGGGCATCCCAGGCAGAGGAGCGCTGCTGGGACTAGCAACCATTTCATCTCCGACTATGCATGTAATGAAATTCTCCTCCTAAACAAAACATCATGTTAGATTAATTTCATATTAGTGTACAAGTTAATCATGTATGTAATTCTCTCATTTAAAAAAAAAAAAGTTAAAAACTTTAAAGGCCTATATTAACAATTTAACAAAATTATTATTGAAATGATAACAATACATATATTTTATGTTGAACTATTAAATGACTAAAATAAATAATTATCTTGTAAAACATTTCTTTGTAACATTAAGTGTAGATTTTGAACAAAAGAAATAAACAACTTAAAAATATATTGTAAAGCTTTTTCTTAGATAACTTGTTGGGAAGAGTGTAATGTACATATAATTATGTGGCTGGATTACAAACTACCTATTGAATTAAACATCAAATTTCAACAACTCTTTAAATCGTTGATTAAATTCCTGATTAAAAGTATATAAAATGAAGGTAAATAATTTAGAAGCTAAAGAGGAACTTTTCCAACATTTCTATAGACTGTTTGATGAAAAAAAAATGTGTGGTCGGTGATATCGATACATCCCTCCTAACCTTTCGAGAAGCTAAAATATTATAGATAGAAAGAAAAATATTTGTACCAGTAAGACCAACCACCAGTCAACCCTCTGCTAAGCAAGGTATAACATTCAACCGTCTAGCAGGTATATTGTAAAGCACACTATATAAAAATGTATAAGTTTAATTGTCAAATGACTAATAAATTTGTGAACACAATGTGGAAACATTATAAAGTAATAAAATGTGGATGATAGAGAAGGAAGCCAATATGACAGGATAGTAGACTAGGGCTTTATAGAAAACAAATAAACTTATCTATTATGTACTAAAGAAATAGTTAGGAAAACTATCTCTCAGTAAGGACGTGATGTGAACTTGAATAATTTTAATTCAAATATGATCTTAGCATTCAAATAGATTAATATAAAGTAATATTGAGCAATTCATTGGTGTTCCTTATTTCAGACCTGCATCACATATGTTTAAATAAGTTTCCACTTAGTTTTTAATACAAGCTATGTATTATGAACGTAAAAATAAATCAATGTGTTTTGAGTCTTGTTCCGTATATTTCCATTAATGTGCTAGGGATAAACAAAGCAGAAATTAGATTAAATGTACCAGGATTTGTAGGGTGGATGAATGGAAAATAGTCTAGGGAAAACCACCCCTAGTACGTTCACCTAACTGGTATTCTAATTTCCATCTCATCACCCGCGATATAGTCTGATGCAAGAGTGAAGTGTTAGACAGTGCAACATCCAATGATTGTAAATTAATTTTGAACCAGTACATTACCATTTCCATAAACTACTTGATAAATGTAATATCCATAATACCCGCTTCAGTGGCCACATGATCTAAGGCGTCACTCCCTCAAGAGAGTGGACTGTCGGTGACATGGGGATTGGGTGTGCAAATCTCGTTTGGGTGACTTTTCCTAAATAGTTTTCCACTCTCTCTCTATACAAAAATTTTAGTACACTTCCTACAAATTCAACCTTCCTCATGCCTAGCACAGTAGTGTATATATGTATTAAGACACAAAGCACAATGATTTATTTTTATGTTTACAATACATTACTTGTATTAAAAACCAGCTGGAAACTTATTTAAACATCTGTGATGCAGGTCTATAATTAGAGACTATTGAATTGCTCAATATTTTTTTTCTATTAATCTATTTGAATGTTAAGATAACACATTAATAAGTACATATGCATACAGCCCTAACAGGTAGTAAGACACAGTGGTAAAAACAAATAATCTATAGTAAACATGTTTTTCTGAGTGAATGCTAATTTTTTTTTAAATTTTCTTATTTAATGTGTTTTTTTTAACCAACTGATTGTATCGACACACGAGAATATCTATGACCGATAGTGAATGGCACTACCAATTTTTCCGGGAAAGGTATTTTCTATATATTTTAGGGTTCTTTTACAATCCACAGTCGACATGGGACCAACAGCTCTACTTCCCTTCTGAAGGAAGTTGTGTTATGGATTTCTATTGCTAAAGAAAAATCCATCGACCCCGGCTAGGTTTGAGCCCACGAACATTGGGTTCTGAGATGAGCACTCTACCCCGAAACACCAAAGTCGACCCTTTGTGTTAAAAACCTCGTCCTATTCACCCCCTCATGTCAAGATTAATTACCTAAAAATGAAGAAGAATAGACAAGATCCCTTCCCTTGATCTATCTTTGTGCATGACTAGGGTCAGAACCAAACTTTGCTCCACTAATTCAAAATTGAAAAGATTTTGACAGTGAAAAGGTTTTTAACACATTATGCTTGAATGCACCAAATAAGTAAGTTGTCAACTCAGTGTTGTAGTGAGATACCAATTTACCTGCAGATCTGTCGATCTCTTCTCAAAATGCATCCTTATATGCGTACGCATGCCACGAAGGGTGTTGCCCTTATACCGGCAGATGGTGCAACGAAACGCCTTGACACCACTGTGCGAGTCCATGTGTCTCTGTGCCGCACTGGCGGTGGGACTGACGACATCACAACATGGACACTTCCATCCTGAACCTGTCCCGGAGACACCGCACTGGTGTGCCGCCAACTGATCCACAGGTACCAATGCCTGAAACAAATACACAGCATAGGCAATTGGTGACCATTAATTAGATATATATCAAAGACAAAATTGGATGTACTCAAATAAATTGTACTATTTGTAAAATTGTTGGTTGTGCTGTAATTTCTAGAGGTCCCTGGTTCAATCCCTAGCGCTTCCAAAAATTTTCTGTGAAGCAGTGGGTCTGGGATGAGGTCAAACTCAGCCTTGTTAGGACAAATGAGGAGCTACTTGAATAAAGAAGTAGCAGTTACGATCTTTAAAACTGAGATGAATGGCCAGATGGTTCATTGTGCTGACCACAAGACACCCTCTAGCACTATCATTCCTAATGGCGATGGCCGCTTGTTCGGTATAGCTCGATTGTGTGCTGATGTCCTGGATTTTATATAATCATTCGAATTTAACTACTCATATTTTAGATTAATATATTATTGTGCGTCTGGGCTACATAAAATATTACAACAATTGTAAGAGTTTCCAACAATATGAAATTACAGATTTGAAACAATTGTGGTCCCTGGGGATTTAAACAGTGTGTTTTTGGTTTAAAGCACCCATGTAAAATAAGTGAAAGACAGTTACAATGTAACAGGGAACCAGGAGTTCTGAGCACCTCACTTTTTCTTCAAAAGTATCTTAGTCCCCACAGCGACTAGGATTTTAAATAAAAAGGTAAACATTTATCAGATAATCTAATAAACATGGATATAGAGTAGGGGAACTGGTAGTACAGGAGATTTGAGATAGAAGAGAAAGCGAGACTGAGATGATGTGGACATGTAATGAGGATGGAAAATAAAAGGCAAGGGAAACCAAAAGAGAGATAGATGAGAGGAGCAGGTAACAGCAAGTGTGCAAGGGGAGGAAGAATATGTATAAATAAAGGAGGAAGAGCAGTGAAAAGACAGATGAAGATACAGGCATTTTTAAAAACTTACCCAGCCACACGCTGAAAACCATTGATAATGATGATGATGATTATGATGATAAGTAGATATGTTAAATGCATTTACTTTCTGTGAATCAAAATTAGCTATGTGAATTTGGCCTGTTTCTAGCATAATCTACCCTTACATTTTTTCTCTCTCCTAAATGTACTGTTGGTTATAAGTGAAGAAAGAGAGAGTTTTTTACCCCATCCACTTCATAGTTCTTAGAATTGGCGTGCCATTTTCAACTAGACATGCAGTCACTTGAATGCTGGAGTAGTTTGGAGTAGTTTTTAAATAACACACACATTGAGTTTGTAATCCTATTTTTGTTCCGATAATTTCATTATTGGCTCTGTGGATTATGCTTATTTGTGTTCATGTTTTTTGGGCAGTAATAATAAAAATAATAATAATAATAATATAAATAATATGAGTCTGAAAGAATATGATTCACAGCAAGAAACTAATAAGTAATAACCAACAATTAGTAGTGATATTGGACATGAATAAAGAAAAATAGGTTTTACTCATTTGTAATCACCATTGCAAACACATCAAAAACAATTTCACTAATACCTAAATGTCTTAAGTATACGAATTAAAAAGAAAGTTAAGAGATTTCTTAGGGAAATGGGTAGTCAAAAATTAAAAAGTTAATAAAAATCAGGATGAAGAAACAATAATAGTTGAAAAAACTTTTTAGCCTTTGTGGATTTATTTATTAATGTTAAGAAGAAAATGTAGTTTTTAAAAAAATGTGTTTATTTGTCCATACTGAATACCTCCTTGAGTATGTCGCTGAAATTAAGATGCATACATAGAATTGTTTTCATGATTTTATAAACAGCTACCAATTAGTTACACATTATTGTCTGGTTTTATGTGTGGACCATTCTCACTTGTGCCTAAAAATGGTTTATTAACCTTGTTTTGTAGATTACCTTGCACTTGGGACACTTCCTGTTGGCCTTCTCCGTCCCACCCTCCACAGTCTTCGCCAACACGTCCACCCTCTTGGGACAGTAATATGCCTGGTGAGCCGTCAGGTTATCAAACGAGGTGAACTTGATACCACACGCTGCACAGATGAACTGGAACAACGTAGGTTTCTGCGGTCCAGGTCCGCCACTTCCCGTTGGGCTCGACTTTCCCCCGCTGTGAGTCGGTGAACCGGCCGAGTTGGAACCACTCGGAGAGCCCGCCACAGCCACGGGACTTGGAGCCTTGGAGCCCTGCTCGTCCCCTACACCTGAACTGTCCATCCTTGCAGAGCAGTAGTGCTTCTTATGGGCCACATAGTTCTCGTGCTTGCAGAAAACAATGTTACACTCACGACACTTGGATACACCTTGTTTGACGAGGACTTGGGGGCCCTGCTGGCCCGGCAGCTCAGAGGCCATCCTGAGAGCTATCTCGGGACTAATGAGAGGCAGGAGGGATTGGGTGGCCAGGAGTTCAGACGATGAGTG
>CABFWB010000126.1:315041-328760 GCA_902151455.1 Timema bartmani | reverse complement strand
GTTCAGACGATGAGTGAGGACCTCCTAGCAGAAGAGAGGATGGGATGACGGGAGGTAAGTGAGTGGAAGATTTGTGTGGGTTGTTTTTGGAAGAGTGTTTACTTGATGTGTAGTTGAGCGAGAGAGGGGATCGGAGTGGCATTGCCCCGTTGTTGTCTTCACTGTGCCCCGCCGCGGCGACAGCAGCCAATAGAATCTGCGAGAGATTGCTCGGGGGTTCCTGGTAAAAAGGAAGCAGAGATACAATGTAACATGTTGCCATAGAATTTGAAAAATGATGCTATAAAAACTTATCAAATTAAAAAGGTTCAACTGGAAAAATGTATCTTTTGGACCTTTGGATAAGATCTTTTAAATGTTAACAACAAATTGATTATTTACAAATAAGTGACAACTATCATCATTCAAGCAATTTTATATAAACTTTCCATTTCATCAGTACATGGTTTGCTGACTATAGCATTTTTAAATATGTTTGTTTACTGTCCCATAAATAAAAATTTGATTAGTCGTGAAGTATCCTATGAGATGTTGAAACCCAACATATATCCTGACATTAAAGACATACCTCGTCACTAGATATGAGGCGTTGGGTGCAAGAAGGGCAAACTCAACCAAAGCATGTTTTGAGAAGAATCCTTTTAAAACTTTTGGGGCCGGGCAAACTCAACAAAAAGTTTTTGTGTCTCATTTTGTTCAAGAGCAACAATATTTTACCTATGCAATTTCCCAGAGTCAAGATACATACCCTCTCTCTTCCCCTCTACACCATATACCCCTCCTACCTCTAATGTGTGAGTGTAGGGACATGGCAAAAAAAACAACAATTTATCAAAAACAGAATTTTTATATTGAAAAATATAAAATACTGATTATTAGAACCTTTGCAAACAAAAATACTGTACGGAAAAAATGACTCAAGAAAAAAATTAATAAAGCTATTTAAACGTCATAATTAACTTTGTTGTCATCTTTATTATTAACTCTTTTACGAGGATAACCCTCCACTGCACTCGCCATCACATCACAGTTTTTACAATAAACAGAAGAACACTAGCTTCGTACTAGTTGAGAGTGAACTGACTTGTGGTGTGGCGACGAAGAGCATTCTCTTTGCTTGTGACCTTCATTGGCAAGCTTAAGGGGGAGGGTGGACCCTCAATGTCAAGGAGGGGGCTCTGAGTTCGCCCTTATTGCCCGCACGCTGAACGCTCAAAAGCGACTCGCCTTTATTTTAAAACGATATTTTGAGGGTTAAAGAAGGGCGAACTCCACGAATTAGAAGAATGAGCATAAACTGCAGGTGTTCCTGAGCACGATGTAGAGATAAAAAAAAAAGGCCCGTTGTTGAATTCGCCCTTCTTGCACGCAACGCCTCATTATTATATCAATAAAATACAATTAGAGCATGGGAGGGAGGGGTGAATGGGTCCATACCCTCCTGTAATAAATTTAAACCCTCAAAAGAGAGTTATGGTGCCAAATTCACACTATAATTAATGTTAATAAGGTTTACGGAAAAACTATTATTTTTGAAACTATTTGTTACCTGTCCAGAAGCGAGATGACTGATGGCTGCACTGATGGCCTTCTTGTGGCTGCTGTTGGAATGTATGACGCCATTGCGTGGGCTGGAGCCGGGCTTGGTGTTGGACAGCGAGGACGACGACAGGGCGGGAGATGTTGTGGGAGGGGAAGGGGTGGACGTGGTCGACAACATCAGGGGTATGGAAGGGGCGCAAACAATGTCCTCCCTCTCCGGGGAGAAAGACGGCCTCCGACATAGGTTCTCCTTCTCCTCGTCGTGTTCTTCGTCCGTGTCCAAGTCCACCACGAGGTCTCCTCCACCTTCCGAGGAGCGGCGGACACTCAGATCGAGTGGGAGGGAAGAGTCCACGACGACACGAGGGAACGATCGGTTCAGCCGGGCGACAGGCTTGCTCTGTAAAGGTAAGGACTCAGATAGAGGAACGTCTTTCAACCGCCTGCGTCTATAAAGTAATCGGGTGACCTGGACGTCTAGGGGTAAGGTGTCAAGACTTCTGTGCTGAGGGTCCGGGGTTCAATCCTCGGTCCCGGCACAGATTTATCTGATTGCCAAACCCTTCCTTCACCTCTGACAAGACGTGTATTAATCACAACTTGTGAATGTGTGGAGTGCCAGGCCTCCACCGTGGTTCGGATCCCACGTTAAACTGTAGGTCTTTCATTTCATCTCACAATCACCCTACCATTGTGCATTAGCGTAAGTGCGTATTACCCTAACGGGTAGTAAGACGCGGCGATAATAATAATAATAATAATAATAAATAGTAATTGTGATTTTAGCGGCCATTAAAAACCTGTGAATACAAACTAAAACCTTCCAGCATCTGTGGGCACGCAGATTAATGTCAGGTTCACCTAGTCTGATTTGCCGCTGACACAAAGGTTGGGGCTCGAATACAGACCGGGTATACTGAGGATGGGTTTCCCCTGAATGTTTTACTACTCTCCTTCCAAGTCAATTCGAATCAACTTCCTATGAATTCTACTTTCTTCACTCCTGTCCTATTTGCATAGTGAAATTGCATATAGCCCGGACGAGTAGTAAATCATACGTGGAAATATCAGCTCCAGTTCAGCTGGTTGTAAATAGATCATAACATTATAGTTAGAGAGTTAGGCCATGCCAGTTGCATCAGGTAATTAGAGTTCATTCGCTGTAGGAGTGGAGGTAACTGACAGCTAGCAGAAGATGTAAAAGCGGTTAAAAGAGAAACATACTTGTTAAAAACAAATGGTTTGTTGTGAAAGTTGTGACTGCCAAAAGTGACAACAACTCAACATGGTCTTTCAGATCATATGGTTTGGCGAGAGATTTGGTTTGGTAACTTTTGTTACCACCACTCCTATGGTGAACGGAATATAGGCAGGTTACATTAAGCATTTGAATCGTAATATTTGTTTGGTTCAAGTTATGTCCGATTCACAAATTAAACAAAATAATACTAAGACTCCGGCAGAAAGTAAGGTTGAGATAAATGTTAACTTCTTTTGAGATCAACATTGATAACATTTCATCTTAAAATTAACATTATTTTATAGATATTGATAATGGCATCTGCATATCACATGACTTGACGTGTGAATACATAAAAATAGAGTAGTGTGACCGTCAGATATTTTTTTTCCAACGATTACCAAAATCCTTCTTTAGGTATGTCCGATTTACAAATTATATTTTGATTTAGTTTAATAAATGACAAGATACATAATTTGAGCCCGAGACGTTTGGTTCTCTGCACCAAAAGTTTTCACGAAAAAAAATGCAAACGTATTTTTTTAATATTTGAGGTTTATAACATGTTACTATTTTATTTGTATTATTTTATAGGTTTTGGTAATAATAGCTATCAAAAATGGCAGCTACGGATTACATGATTTTACATAAAGGTGGGTGAAAGTAGATCTAGAAACTTTTCTAGCTGACGGATAAGGCCCTTGGTGTGAAAATTGGACTTTATTAGTGAGCTATCCACGTTATTCAGTAATGACACCTGTATAGCTCAGAGCATGTCCCGGGTTCGACTCCTGTGTCTATGCTTGGTTCCCTACCTGTTCGTTGGAAGATCCAGACTCCCTGCTCTGTAGGCTCACTATGGCGGATCTTCTCTGAGCAGCAGACTCGGACTCTTCCTTGACAGGGGCAGCAGGCAAAGCCCCAGGCTGAGAGAGCAGGCCTTGCGCCATGGGCTGCAACGTCCCGTTTGGCAGGAGGATGCAGGCCGTGTCATTGGACGGCAGTCCCAGGGTGGCCGGGCCCGTGAGAAGGCTGGCCCCTTGGAACAACGAGTACGGGACGATGAGGATGGGGTTCGTCGGGAGTGCGAGGAACGGTTGCGGTGGTAGTTGCGGGGTTTGGTGGTGATTCCTGACGCTGGACGAGTCGTGGGTCCCCGGTGGGGAACCGGGGGAAGTACGCGACGTCACATCCACCGGGGACGACGGTCCAGACCCCACCGCGGAGGAGGCCTTCGACACGGACAGACCCGTCGGCGTCGGAGGTGTGCCTTTCACGACGTGCCTCGTGCTGCAATAGTGGAGTTTGTGCGCCCGGAAGGTTTTAATGGAGGAGAACCGGATGTCACAGTCTTGGCAGTACCTGTCGACGAGATGAGGGGAGTTGAGCATGTTGGCAGCGACCTCTGGGGGCGGTATCTCCCCTTGACCCCCCGACAGCCCGTTGCTGATGGTCGGGGTGTGGGCACTAGGGGCGGGGGAGGAGGAGTGCATTCGCATGTGCCTGTTCAGGCTGACCTTCTTGTCGGCACTGTACGAGCAATGAGGACAGGCGTACTGTTTCCCAGTGCGTGCGGACTTGCAGTTGTTGTTCTCATGGCCTGTCTCCGAGGTTAGACTGTCCTCCGCCCCGCGAGACTGCATGTTGGACTCGGTCACGGAGGGGATGGAACTAGTGCTTTTACCTTCGTCACTGTCGCTATCGCCACGCCCTGGAACAATCACGACAACCTTTCAGTAACTAGTATGGCACAGACACAACATACCTGCTCGTTTCGTCTGACTTACCGGTGACAGAGAGATAGGGGTTTGAATCTCAGTCAGGTGTATGGGTATTTTCCCACCACTAAGCAAATGTGGGTACATTTCATTATCTTTCTTGTCTCACTACCTCATTTGTGTAGATATGCGGATAGTAAAAATACGAAGCACGGGGAAAAAAAACATAAAATGAAAATCAATTGTCCAAGAAAAAGTAAAAATGTTAATAGAATCAAACAGAGATAAAGTTGACCAAAAAAAAACAATCCTTCCCTTCGCCTTCCCCAAGATGGAAAATAATTTTAACAAAGGCTTAAAACATATCAATAGTAGAATTATGGTAGGAGGAAAAATTGTTAAAATAAAATAATTATTTTTTGCAGTCAACACTAAAAAACATTTTACTATACTAATATTATTTTATAGGTATTGTTATTTTTTTTTAAAGTGATTGTAGTCCTACCTTATAATATAGATACAGCACCAAGGATAGGTCGAATGCATAGTCTACATTTTAAGACGACGTTTATGACATGACAGACAATAGCTCAACCGTTAAATATACATTAAAAATGCCCCTAAAACTCCCATTTGTAATAAAGTATCAAAATAATATTATCTATGCCCCCTTCCCCCAAAATTTAATTCTGGGTGCGCCACTGAATTTAACAGTAGTTTAATTATTTCTAGTGTATCCTCTTGAGCACACATCAGAACAAAAACCTCCCCCCTCCCTCCTGAAACACATAAGCCTAGTATTTGACCGCATTACCTTTCTGTTTGAGTCGATGGGAGCAGTAGTAGGTTTGGTGTGCCTCTAGAGTGCTGAGGGAGCTAAATCTTATCCCACATGGAGTGCACATGTACACAGGAACTGTACGAAACAAGACAGACACAAACACAGCTTTTAAAACACACCGCACAATACAGTCATACAGAACATTAGGGATTCACTGGGATCTAATTCATCGCTTGCAACGTCATCGTTATTTGACGGTATTTGGTTGCAAAGAAAAGTTAACAAAGGTTTATATATATATAAACATGTCAAGAGCGTAAACATGGGCTGTCTATAGCTTTCATGGTATTAGTTGTGGGGAAAAATATGTTGTTTTTTTTTCAAACAAACTATAATATGTTATAGCACAAAAGTATGGAGTAGGAGCTGTAAATATCGAACAATAGCTTATTTATTTCCTCCCTTAATTAAGGTGTAGTGGGAGGGACCACAAATTAAGGTCCATATTATTACAGCTTTTATCGCAAAAACAAAGACATGTTTTACCAAATAAATACAATATTGCTTCAGTAGATATTTCCAGTTTAATTTTCTACACATTAATCTCAACAGTTCTTGAATATTTGTCACGGTAATGGCGCTTGTATTTGAACAAAAACGTTATCAATGGCGAGAGAATGTGCGTGGAAAATATTTTAAAAAACTGGTGATATTACTTTACGTAGAAAATTAAACTAAAAGTAGACTATCTAATGAAGCGATATTTTATTTATTTTGACCAAAAAGGTTATTTGATGTAAAAACTTGAAAATTCACTGAATACTAAACTACAATAGTCACTCAATATGCCAATGTGGTATCCAAGAGACTTGCTATGACTACTAAATTTTGAAAAGCTGGTATCACTGGATATTTCATGAATTTTGTTTAATTAATACAAAGCTAAAAGGGTTTTAATCTGATTTTGAATAAAAGGGCCAATGAATGTTACTATTTTGAAATGTGCTGTGTTATTTTTCTCCTTAGTGGGACGTGCAAACCGCTATTCTGAAGAATTTATATATATCCCCGCATCTTAGAACCAGTTCAAGCTATACGCATTATGTGGTAGGAAAGTGGTAAACCATTTTGTAAAAACCACATTCGAACATCAATCTCCCCATAATTAGTAACAAGAGTCTAACACAAGAATAAGGTCTTTCTTAAACCATTCGGCCACTGAAGCGAGTTTCTGAATAATTATTACAAGGGTAGGGTATGGGGCACCGGGGATGAGATTATGTAACGAAGGGGGCGTTTGCCCGAAAACGTTTGGGAACCACTGCATTAACACGTTTGGGGGTGAAAAAAAAATGTAATACTTGAATATTTACAAAAAACAGTATTTAACTTATAACCCAGTAAGAAAGTGAAATTATTAAAACTACACAATGAAAAGAATGTTATTTTAATGGTTCGGTATTGTTACTCTAATATTGATATGAAAATAAATCATTTTTATATTGACTTCTAGTTAAAACATACAATTGTATTTATATTTTAATCTTTCTAATGTTATGAAAATAGCCGCAACAAACTTTGTAACATCACTTTAAAATATCTTAATAATAGATGAAAATCAACTCCTTTGCTGGTAGAATGGTCGCGACAGACTGGATTTCCGATGATGGGGAGACCGAGGTTCGAGTCCCGGTCGGGTGTACCAAGGGTGTGTTTTTTTCTAATTGGCATTCCTAATCCCTAACACGTCAGAGTAATTAGCAAACATGCTTATAACCCTAACGGGTAGTAAGAAGCGGTGCTAAAACAAAAAAATTCCCCTTCACCAATAAATATTGATCAGATCGACAATGAACAACATACCTGCCAAGGTGGCCGCATGGTCTAAGGCGTCACTCTGGTGTTAGACTAGACTGTCGGGAGATCGGGGTTCAAATCTCGGCCGGTTGTATTGAGGGTGGTTTTACCAAAATTGTTTTTCACTCTCCCTCCACGAAAATTCGGGTATACTTCCTATAAATATAACCTTCCCATTCCCTAAAAACTATTAGTGTAGTTAGTACATAAGCGTACAGACCGAACGGATAGTAAGACGCGGTGCTGTATAAATAATTCCCCTTCTCCAATAAAACTGTTCAGATCGACAATAAACAACTTACACTCAATAAAATACTTTGTTTCAACACTCACTTAATATACAAACATCTCTTAGAAGAATCTACCCTAGACTGCCCTACCGTGCGCCGTTCAATGCAAAGACTCACATTTAACAGTGAACTAAATCTAGACCTAGGGTTGTGACTCAATAACAAACCGTGATCGAGATATAGAGCTGTGACTCAAAGTAATGCTCTATCTGTGTGGCCAAATGCAATGCTCTATCTACGTGACTAGAATTAATTTATCAACGCAACAATTAGCACTAGTTTGGATAACATTGGCGGTGAACGCTAAGATAGGATTAAATTAACGTAATCTATACCTCAATAATCCAAGAAGAAACTGATATAGGGTCTTCTGGCCAACCAAAAGTAACATATCATTTATCAGCATCGGTGGGCACGCAGACCAATGTGTCAGTATTGTATATTTTGTTTTGGAGGTACCGGAGAGGTCCGGGTTCAAATACTGGACAGGTGTGCTGAAGTGGTTATTCCTAAATGGTTTGGGAAGGGGGGCGGGGGTCAGTATTTTCTAATTTATTACGTTTACCTAAGAGGTGGAGGGGGAGCAGAATTTATTTTACGTAAGGTTTTTTTTTTATCAATGTTTATGGTGAGCCAAAAACACAAATTTTAAAAAGAGAAAAAAAAATTTTTTTTTTGAAAACTATTTCATAGACGAGTTCATCTCACATTCACTTAAAATAAATATTAGATACACGATTAAGCGTGATTCTTAAATCTTATTGAGGTAAGTTTTTTTTTCATTTTCATTTGACAACAGCTAAATTGGAATCAGTGAAATATTTATTTTTTTGTTTTTTTTAGTATTTTTTAAAAATATAATTGTATTCTAAAAATAATAAGTCGTAGCTGGTTTCCCATTGCCTTCTCTAGAAGAAGACAAGATAAAATCGCACCACCCACAGTACGACTCCTAGCTCGAGCTGTATCACCTAACTAAGCTATCACAAACCCACGGGGTGAGACGAGCTCTTAAGGTGGGGAAGTAGGGGGACGCGAGAAAAAACGCAATGTTGTTCAGTGTTTATGTTTTGGTCAAAAGAAATCACACAGTACAAACATAGAATTTAATTTTCTTTACATGGTAACCTCAAAAGTTCTTGAATATCTGTCCCCTGTCAAGGGTGTCCTGGAATTTAACGACAACTTTTTCTCTTAATTTACAAAGTTTGTCATCTAATGGCGCTATGTTCATGACAGATATTCAACAACTGTTGATATTACCATGTCAAGAAAATTAAACTCTATGCTTTTACTGGAGAAATTTTTATTTATTTCGACCAAAAAAAAAAGTTTTGAAATAAAAACTGCAAATACACTGTATTTTTCTCGCGTTCCCTACATCCCCACCAAATACAATTTTGGTTGCATCATTTTAAAATGTCGTATGACTAGTGATCCTGACATAGAGGGTCAAAGGCCTCACCTTGCCTGTTGTCGGCAGTCTCTTGTTTAGATCGCGAGGTCCCAGCAGCGGACGATGACGACGACGATGACAAGGGAGGTACTTGAACTTCTGGCAGTGGCGGTAAACAAAAGGTCGCAAGGGCTGGAGAGGAAAAAGAATATATTAGTTATTAGCTGAGTTTGATTTGATCTGAACGATAGATAGGGCTGCGCGGATACGTATATCCGCAATCATGTTAGCAAGGTAAATACAAATTCGATAAAGACTCGGATTGCGGATAAAACTGTGGATATTTACAAACAACTTTAATTTTATTGTTTTATAAAAAGCATTGTAAAAACGAATAGCAAAAAAAAAAAAGTGGTAACAAACAAATAATAAATTGTTTTGCATTTAACTGTGCATGATAACTTTTTCTGAAGAGGGGGGAGCGAGGGGTGGGGGGTTAACAATAATAATAATAATAATATATCAACTACAACTTGTTTATGTTTATATAACAATATTATTTCAAATATTCCCCACACACGTTTAATGATTATTACTCTTGAGGATCACATTAAATTTCTTCTTCGAAAATGTTAACCGGTGTTTCTGTTAGACTATTATTTTCGAGACATAAAAACATGTCGACGGATGCAGATATCGAGTCAAGTTGCGGATGATATTTTGTAATCATTTGGCGCAGGTCTCTCTACTTGTGTAACGGGTCAATATGAATGCTAGTTTGACTTGAGAAACCTAGTTTATAGGTGTACTGTACACGCTAATGTTTAATTGTGTATAAAATATATATTTTTATTGGTAAACCATTTTGTACTCTCTATACAAACAAACTTTTGTATTAAAATAAACATTTTAGGACCTTGGTTGCTATGAAAAACACTTTGAACTATTTCTTACCTGCTTGGTTGGCCGCGAGATCTAAGGCGTCACTTTCACAATAGACTAGAATGCCAATGACAAGGATATCGGGGTTCGAATCTCGATCAGATATACTGAGGGTAATTTTTCCTAAATAGTTTTCCACTCTTCCTCCATGAAAATGCGGGTACACATCCTATAAATTCAATCTTCCTCATTCCTAGCACACTAGCGTAGTAATTCTACTCATAATTACATGCGTACAACCTGAACAGGTAGTCTAGTAAGACGCGAAGTTTAAAAAAACTATTTATTGAAGTGTATTAAGAGTTTACTAATAAATCAGTAAAACTTCAATATATATGCTAGTACTGTTTTATATAGCAATGAAAATATTAGATAAGATCCCTAACAAAGTATATTGTCGAACAAAAGTTTGTTGAGAGTAAAACAAGTTTCCCCCAAAAAATATAAAATATTAAAAATACCGGTAAATCAAAAAATCCCATGTACACCCTTAGGAAATATAATGAAGGCCAATTTTAAGTACATACACCAGCGTTTGTATACAGAGATGAGGGTAATAAATATTATTATTATTATTATTATTATTATTATTATTAATAGCACCGCGTCTTACTATCCGTTCGGGTTGTACGCACTTACGCTAATGTGTAATGGTAGGGTGATTATGAGATGAAATGGAGGACCTACAGTTTAACGTGGAATCCGAACCACGGTGGAGGCCTGGCATTCCTCACATTCACAAGTTGTGATTAATACACATCTTGTCAGAGGTGAAGGAAGGGTTTGGCAATCAGATAAATCTGTGCCGGGACCGAGGATTGAACCCCGGAACCTCAGCACAGAAGTCTGACACCTTACCCCTAGACCACCAGGTCACCTACTAATAAATATTGATGAAGAAATTTTACATGGGAGGATATCGAAAGTTAGACTCCTAGGTCAGAATTTAGAGAGGTGTATCTACCACACCATCCCGGCCTGCCGTTAGCTATTCCCGAAACCACCATCAATTATACCTGTTGAACATATTAAGTTAGTATTTGTCGAGAGGATCACAATATGTCAGTATTTGTAGCTCTGAGCTGTGACAGAATTAGTCAGGAAATTAATGTTCATTTCATAATTGATACCAGTGGCTTGTCGTGGCTTGTTGCCAGGTTAAGAAAAGTTGGTATGAAATGTTCTCGTCCCACAGTAGAACACACTGGCAAAGTATCAACGAAAACACATTCTCATGTGAGGTATGTAGAGAAGATCCTCTGTATGATTGGTCAAATGGGGACCGAGAGGGCTAGAATATTATCACCGGTACAGTTTTAACAAGCTCTGCTTACCCTGGCGACAATCCAAGGCACGAAGATAATTAATACAGTCACAAGCAATGGAACTATAAACAGCGGGTTCAAAATATCCCAATAAAATCTAAGGGTTTTACTCGATAAGAGTCTAAAAGGCTTAGTACTATACACCTGGATGATAAAGCATGCAATGTTTAGTGGAAATGTTGTTAGTTTGATAAATAATTAAATTCTCTGACCCAATCTACAAAGTTGGTAAACAAAAGATTGCGTTGATGTTACATTAAACTATCATTCAGATTACTTTGAGGTAATATTACCTAAATTGCAAATTTGTTTTGTTTTATTTTATATGAGTTTATCAGTGGCGTGTCATGGAGGGGTTGCCAAGGTGGGCCTAGATTGTTAAAATCTGTAGCATTGTCACTATTTTTTAAATTCGAAATTACACTTTTCAGACAATTTATTTATACATTATTATTATTATTATTATTATTATTATTATTATTATTATTATTATTATTATTATTATTATTATTATTATTAGCACCCCGTTCGGGTTATACACATTTACGTTAATGTGCAATGGTGGGGTGTTTGTGAGATGAAATGGAATATCTACAGTTTAACGTGGAATCCGAACCACGGTGGAGGCCTGGCATTCCTCACATTCACAAGTTGTAATTAATACGCATCTTGTCAGGGGTGAAGGAAGGGTTTGGCAATCAGATAAATCTGTGCCGGGACCGAGGATTGAGCCCCGGACCCTCAGCACAGAGGTCTGACACCTTACCCCTAGACCACCAGGTCACCCTATATTCATATATTAAATAACCGCGTCTTAATACCTGTTCAACTAATCAGAAAAAAATATAATTACGCTAATGGGGTAGGAATGAAGAAGGAAACATTTTAAAGGTAATATACCGGCATTTGCATGGAAGGGGTGTGGGAAACCATTTAGGGAAAACCACCCTCAGTATACCAGACCAGTATTAGAACACCGAACTTCCCATCACCAGCAGACTTGTCCAAAACGAGGATGACGCCTTAGACCGTTCGGCCACCGAAGCGGGTCCCAGATACTTTAGATTGATATAGGAATTAAATTTCATTTGTGATCAAATCGACAAACTTATGAAGTCATGCCATTGATATTTAGAATAAATCGATTTGATCTTGATGGGGGAATGTATGCAGTCGGTATGCAACTCAAATTTTAAGGATAAACAGGGAAGGGGTGGAGGGGATTGTGATAAGACATATATTTGAACCCGTGTGCTTATTTCTTCAGTTCACTTTTTCTTCTATGCAAATGCTACTAGTTAGAGCTTGAAATTTAATGTCCCAAATTCCCAAATAACGCAGTTGTTTTTCAAGTTTTTTCTTTGTGTAAGATTCCCTGTGTTTTCCCTGTTCCCCATCCGCGTGGCAACCTGTGGTTTTATATTGCTCCCACCCACTTCAGTGGCCGCATGGTCTAACGCGCTACTCTCGCGATATACTAGACTGCCGATGACGGGGAAATCGAGGTCCGAATCTTGGTCAAGTGTACTGAGTTGGTTTTTTTCAAAAATGGTTTTCCACTCATCTCCACGCAAATGCGGGTACGCTTTCTCTAAATATAGCCTTCCAGACCCTAGAGCCACTAGCGTAACTAATACATAAGCGTATAAACCAAACGGGTAGTAAGATGAGGTGCTTTATATATATTGTTCCGTTTTTTCCCATTTGACCAATATTACATACAAACCAAACGGGTAGTAAGATGCGGTGCTTTATATATATATCCGTTTGTTCTCATCTGACCAATATTATATACAAAGTCTGTGCTACAAACCTCACACGTGAATATGCCTTTCGTCGATACCTGACCAATTAATGTTCTACTCAACGATGATAACATTATTCATAGTTACTGTTTGGACAAGCTCTACTTACCATGACAACACTCCACGCCACAACACTGGTATTTACCATCATATTTGAATGTAAATAGTTCCTCAGTCCATCACAGCTTTCATTACGTGAGCGTGTGTGAGCCTCATGAATCAACATTGTCATCTAACGTAAGCATTTCCGGATCCCTGTCGCATGTTCAATAGGTGTATGTGACCATTTAAAAAAATTGTTTTAATACAATCATAGATTTTACTTTCAAAATATATTGCCAAATGCGATCTAGTGGTCATAGCTCTTGGCTACAGATCCATGTGTCCCGGGTTCGATCCACAGAGGCTGTCAAATTAGTATTATCTACCATGTATATGGGTTAGTGTCTTTATGTTCCTCTTTAACTCAAAAACCACTAGAACTATTGCGCTGAATTCTCGCATGGATGTAAGTCCAGTTAACATATAGGATATAATATATTTTCTTTTAAATTCAATAAAATTGATGTTTTTCATATATTTTGTTTCAAACCATATGATCAATGTTGTATTCATATATTAAGTGTAGCATTAATTTTTTTTCGATCTTGGGGTTTGTTTAAATATTTTTTATTATTATTCTCTCAAAAATGTCACATCGGTCTAAAATGATCATCACCTCAGCTGCAAATCGTTTCCAGAAACTGAGTGTAGATATTAATATGTTCGAGCAAAGTTGTATGCCCACTCGCAGGGGCGCACTCAGGATTTTAAGCTGGGGGGT
>CABFWB010000126.1:262877-302922 GCA_902151455.1 Timema bartmani | reverse complement strand
AAAAAATAGCCTGAAATGTTGATGGATGTCGAGGTTTCTGACACCCCCACTATCCCCCCCCCAACCCTAAAAAGTGGTCTTTGCAATGCCGTCTGTCTGTGTGTTTGTTTAAACTTAAAATTAAGAGTAGTTTAATAAAGGGCGAAAAGAGTAAAAATCTATTTTCTCTAAATTGGCTCTAACGATTTTGATTAAACTTCGTATCTAGGCGTTGATTAAGATTATAAATAGATTGGCTATTTTGATTTTCCGATGAAAACGACTTTTAGGATACTTCATAGTAGCTGAAATTTTCGTATCTCCGCAACTATTTGAGATACTAAATAACTTTATCATTTCAAAACTACCAAAAACTCTAAAAATCTGTCAGAGGTATCTAATATTTGTTTTTAATTCTGGGGCAAGCACTCGTTACCATCATCATTGAGTTGTTACTAATTTTAATTATGAAAATATGGCAGTCCTAATTACTTAATAAGCCCACAGTGAAATAACATGTTTAACGAAACACTTTTAAAAAAATTAATATATTGGGATATTCGGAGAAAAATTAATGTATTGGGATATTTGGAACACTATCTTAACCATTATCCCCAAAGTAAAAAAAAAAAAATCTAGACCGGTTTGCTACTATTTCAAAAAATAATTCATCCGTTTGAAATTTGAGACACATTTATTTTGATCGTTCGTAGCGGGCAGCCCAACCAATTACAAAATTTACTTTTTTATCTGCCAAAATACTCGCACTTTAAAATACTTATCAATATTGCTGTACGGTTTAGTCTAGGGTATCAAGGTACGCCTCAACTTGAAAACCAAATAATGTTAAATTTAAACTACAAATTAAAGTTTTAACTATTTAAAAAAAAAGAGTTTGACGTTCGAGTAAAAAATATATTGAGAACAAATCGCAGAACTTCTAAAAAAACTATCATCAATATCATGAGCATTTACAGACAATATCAAGATCAGTGGTTTTCAAACTGTGGTCCACGTTGGAGTTCCAGGTGGTCCGCAGACAATATCCTAGGTAAAACACAAATATTTGGTAAAAGTGTTAAAAATAAAAGTTTGACAGGCCAAGTCCACTCATTCATAAATACTTTGTACAACAAGTAGTATTACATGTGAAAAGTGCATAAGCTACAAATTAAAATTATGATTGTTACAGCTTGATAAACACGCACGTTAACGGAATTCCCTGCTTAAGCAAGGGGACAGGTAGGTAATATATTAAGGTGGATCGTCTCGAACGCTTATAAAGTAACTCGATAGTGGTAAGTTTGAGAAATACTAATCGATAGTGGTAAGTTTGAGAAATACTGATCTATATCATTTATTTGGTAGTTTAAAGCCCAAAATATTGGTTTTATTATGAAATATTTTTAATTGTGTAGCTTACAATAAGTGGTGTGAGAAATGAAATCAGAAAAAAAATTGTGTGCGCTGCTGAATATATTTCTTATTATCTAGGATATTTGAGAACATATTTTTGGCAGTTTCTAAATCATTCAAACAAAGTAGTTTTTTTTAAACAAAATATAAAGAAACTAAACTATTGTTTTAAGTTTGCTAAAATATACTAAACTTGACGAAATTGTATAGGTGAATACAGCCAAACCATGTTGAGATAAGCATGGGTTTTGCATTTTGATGATAGAGATCACATATGACTAACAATGCAACACTTCTCAGGTTTCAGTTGTGGAGGACGCTAGATTGTGATCGGCACTTGTTTAGGGTCTGGTGGCGCAGTCGTTATCAACACGCCGTCCCTGTGTTCCACGCTAACTTTAAAGGCTCACAAGTTCTGATATGCAAATTTGCCACATCCTGATCGTGATGCCAGCCCGCACGACACCAACACTTGCCAACAACACGCAGAAAAGAGAACTACGAATCATGTGCACGAGTGCGCTAAAAGCTAAAGCTTGGCATTACCCCTTTAGAGTGTATTTATTTGTGTAACTTTTAGATTCATTTCTATATTAACTATATTATATGTACAATATAATACATATTTTTTAACATATTCTATATAATTATATTTAAAGTAGAGTTTATACATATTGGTCCAATTTTCTTATCAGAAATAAAATGTTTAATTTAATAATACATATATTCAAGAACGATTAAAAAAAGTATATAAAACATTTGAGAAACAGTTAATATAGATAGCTTCCTAACAAAAAATTAAGTGTATGCGATTAGACAAAGTTTACAATATTAAATATACGTTCATAAATCGCCCATAGTATAGGATGCTTTTCCATAATCTTGACATCGCACTATTGTTGTTATTAAAAGTCATCTTATCAACTACATCTAATATGACAATGTCAACGAGTTGTTTGAGCGACTTCAGTCTCCTCCTACACGCATCTAAATCAGTCGGACACACAACGCACGATAACGATATTGTATCGATCGTTTTAAAGAACTGCGTGAAGCGGCCATCATCGAATAAACTTATATCCCATCCCGATTATATAAATAAACCCCGAGCTTCATTGACCAGATCAGCGCAACCACGCTCGCAGAAGAATCATCATATGTCGAGGTTTTCACGATCTTATCCAAGCAGATCTTGGCGAAATGATCCAGTATCCTTAATTTAAAGATGGTTAAAAAATTACTCACAGCCATTGACACCTATTTTATGTCTGCGTGGGCCAGGCCTGTTAAATATATAAGCGGGAAAGAAAGATGTCACCGTAGCCATTAATATATCCTAAATCTTGGGAAAAACTCTACGTAACGTGCAAACGAAACAAGGGAAATTTTTCAATGCAGATTTTAGAGCACTGATAAAATCGCACAATATTATCCACTAATATTGTCATGGCATACCTCAAGGACCTGGAATTATTCAATCAAACGTTTAAGAATAAGATATAGATTATAAATTCAGCGAAAACGAATCTATTGTTAGATCGATATACCCCTTGAGGAATACAACAAAACCAGACATTCTGAACATAGAGATGAGATCTTAGATGGTAAAGATAATATTATTCTCCTTCGCACGGTGTGCAGTAGAATAAAAAGGATCGAGTATTGTAAAATCAATATCCTCGTTGGTTAATTCGTTAGTCAACCGACATAAAGATGTTTTCTACCAGGAAGACAAACCCAACTGCTTCAAATAACTGTTTATTATAGTGGCCAAGGTTATCGAGTTTAACCCTAAAGTAAATTAATGACTTGCGTATTTTATGTTTTTATTTTACCATTTAAAATAAATCTACTGATTAATTTAATTATTATACTAAAAATAGATTTATAACATATTAGACAGTAAATGTAAGTTTCAAGTTTAAGATTGTTATATTCCAATCATCACTAACACAACCCACTTCGGTGGCCGAATGGTCTAAGGCATCAACCTCGTGTTAAACTGCCCTGCTGATGACGAAGATATCTGGATTAGAATTCCGGTCGGGTCTACCAAGGGTGGTTTTTCCTAAATGGTTTCCCACTCTCATTCCACTCAAATCCTGGTATATTACCTCTAAAATGCGTCCTTCCTCATCCCTACCTCATTAGAGTAATTATCTTAAATGCGTATAGCCTGAACAGGTAGTAAGACGTGGTGAAAAAAAACTAAAATTAAATTAAAAATAACAACTAACACAATCTAAAGTCTATCAACGCCCATCATATTTTACTCAATCCAAACTTAACCCTCTGCTTGAAGCAGCTTCCATCAATATTGGTGTTTAGATGGATATTCTCACAGCAATAGTTTTTACAGATAGCTTCCTCGTCATTAGTTTTACTGTTGGTAGTGGTGGTGATATTTTAAATATTTTAAACTAGAGACAAGCGCAATAGTAAAAAAAAATACCCTATGTAAATCAGCCAATATACACCAAAGCATTTGGTTTGGACATTACAAATTTGGGGAATATTTTAATGATGGGTTGATATCAAACCAAGCCAAAGACATGACATGTCGTGCAGTGAAAGTAAAGAAGTGCATCAGCCAAACAACGGAAGAGCAATTCGGCGTTCCGGTAATTATCAAACAACACGCAGTCCTTACCTCCTTATCAATATCCTTTCAACACTATTTGCATAGGCACGGGAAGGGTGGTCATTTCTGCGATATGTTTCGTCGACCTCCTAATTAGGTTGACACATGCAATCCAAAGATTGTGGTCGCCGGACAAGTAGAGACTATTTTCAGAACAGTAGCATTCCCGTTCATCACGCAAAGAGGAAAATGATTTGAATCAACAGGTGTGTTTGGTTAAATGATTCTAGGGAGTTGGAAGATGTACAGAGGTCTTACGTTGGAACACACAGAGGAAAAAACATACAGAACCAGGAACTGGAAAATAACGCATAGCTATAGTCAGTGTTTGAAAGAAAACAGAAAATGCTGGGAGAGAGCGAAAATGATTACTCAGTTCTCGGAAATTTTCTACCGCTATTAAATGTAGTTTTCGATTTAATTCTAATTTTATATAATTTACATGATAAAATGCAGCAAATAACCACTGTTGAATATAGTTTTAAAACTGTGGCAGTTTCGATTGTAGTTATATACCCTTTGTTTAGAACCTAAAAGGTATTTTGCTTGGTTCCACTATGGTGTAACGTATAAAGCCATGGTGTAATCCGTCAACGAATCGACATTTTGTGTTAACGCACTTGCAAAACATGTACCTAATCAATTATAAGTGTCCATTAGACTTTAAATATACATTGAAAAGTACACACAACTAATGTTGAGATGAGCGCAGACCAATTTTTTTTTCCCTCTCCCAGTAGGCCTAAGCCTTTTATAGGATGTGTACACGATTTATAAGTGTTGTGGGTAATTATCTGTGGATGACTCATCGAGTCTGGGCGCGGCGAGGACCACCTGTAGGGCAGGATGCGGGGTCTTGCGCTTAGCAGATGTTCGAACAACATCTAATAGTTCACCATGATCTCTAGATATGTGGTCCTGTAAGAAACTCTTTTTGAGATGGAGGTCTGCGACAAGGCAACGGTGAAACTATGGACTGGAGACTTCAACACACGACAAAACAACGAACCGATCCCCCTCCTCAGAACGAACCATCTCGCCAGGGTTTGAGCAATCGTCATCGGTGGCAACATTCATTTGAAAGAAAATCAATTCAACTGGGAGCACGTGAAAGTGTTTTAAGGCCCGCATCCATGAGTACGTGGGCCAGGGTTTAAATCTCATCTGATCTTATTTTCCGATGACGGAGAAGTTGGGGGGTTCGAATCCCGTTACAGTGTCATGAGTTTTTTTTTTATGGTTTGCCACTATTTCTTCTTGGAAATGTAGCCAACTTTTTTTTTCTACATTTTACCTTCCTTATACTTACCATATTAGTTTAAATATACGGATAAAACGGACCGGTATTAAAAAGCAGTGAATAAAACTCAAATTACTTAAGGATATATTCCATCCCTATTTCGCAAATCAATTAAGTAAAATGAATAATTTCATAGGGGCCATCAAGCAACGTAACGTTGTTGAGCTGTAAGAGGGAAGCTATAATGTACACGGGGGTGGGGGGTTACATCACGGTTGCGTAGCACAAATCTTATACTTTCATTATAGTGCGAAAAAATTGTTTTCACCTTTGATAAACAAACTTATATATAGCTTCCGATTCTGAGTTGTATTTCTGAGTTCTTTTAGTCTCGCAAAAGCTTCCGTATGAAATAATGATAATCACTCTTGAGGTGAAAAGTTGCGTAACACATGTTGAAGAGGGGAGGTCAGGCTATGTGTCTACTTGGTGTTACAGAGGGAAGGGGGAGGGTAAAAAAAAAAGATCAGAAAAAAGTGTTACGTTGTTTATGGATTACCCATGGGCCTGAATCACCGAAAAGAGCCAATTTATGGCTCCTACAACATAATATTAAAGCCCATACGAACAAGTTTAAAGGTCTGATTCAATCAGGACATCGATAACTTTCCTAATTTGTTTTGGCTTTAGATTTATTTGAACGTTTAGAAAAAAAGACTAGTGTGTTTAATTTAAGCACTTAAATGATAACATTAACTATTGCAAATAAACTGACCAACATTAGCATTTTTGGGGAGGGGGGGCAATTTTTTCCTGTGTAAAATACACTTTGTTTTAAAATAGTTAGTGTCAAAAGTTGGCTTCATTTTAATATAAATTCATCAGCTGTCTAGAAATCCTATTTTTTTTACACATTGTTATTTGAACTGTTTCAGTGTTCACCAAAAGTGTGTTTGCGTAAATAAGTAACCATAAATTAATTTAAATTAGGGTGACAAAATTTCCTGTTAAAATATTGTTTCAAATTTTAAAATGATTTCCAAGCATTCTTGAAATAATAAATATCACTTTGGGTTAAATTATGCATCGACGTTAATATCAATCAAGTCGACCTAATCTCTAGAAATTAGCAAATTAATTTTAATCACGAAACCGGATATAAAGATATTTGTATAATATATTCCAAACTCCCAGACTATTGTCAAAATCCCTTACATTCACCTGATTTTGATTCTTGACTTGAATATTGTATAGGCTTCCAAAATAAAAAGGTGTGTGGTCACACTGCAATATGCCTCAACTAAATCAGTTCCGTTCAGAAGGGTTGTTTTAAACCTTTTTACGGCTATGTACTCTCTCTTTCACAAACACTTTATCTCAGGTATTCCCAAGTTGTTAAAATTAATTTAAAGCTTTTTTCTTAGTAATAATAGTATTAGTGTCTTTTTAAACTAATTACATAACTTAGGAGCGAAGTGTGCAAGTGGGATATTTGTTTGATAACTCTTTATTGTAAATTTAAATAAAGAAACGTCAAAATGTGTGTTTGAATATAGTTTGTCCCTATATATGTATATGCGTGTATATATACAACGTGTATCTAAAACATTGCATCAAACTTTGGCAGGCTATTCCTTGGGTGAAAATAGAATAATTCACATCAAAAACCTAGGGTCCATCTTGAATAATAAGGGCGGTATACACCCCTAAAGATAGAGCTAAAAACGACTGTTGTGTGAAATATTATGAAAATTGCTTAGCGTATTACAACGAATATTTGTATACTACTTATTGAAACCTTGATCATTAATATATTAAATGTGCTGTTACCGTTACCCACCCCCAGTATATAAAAAGCGGGGGGAGGGTTGTAAGGCTTTTTTCTTCAATAAAATATGTAAGAATAAATATTGCCAATTTTGACTTAAGATTAGAAAACATGAAGTAAAAATTAACAAAAAAGGTGTCTTGGAAAAATTGTCTAACGCGCTTGTTTCATGTTGAGCTAAACTGACGAGGACGAGGATATCAAGGTTGGAATCTCGCTCTGGCGAACTAGGGGTGGTTTTCCCTAAATGGTCTTCCACTCTCCCACCACGCAAATGCGGGTTCACTTGTTCTATATTCAACCTTCCCAATTCCTAAACCACTAGCGTAATTAGTACTTAGCCTATAATCCAAACGGATAGTAAGATGCGATGCCAAATAATAATAATAATAATAATAATAATAAAAATACTTCCCCTTTGAAGGAAGTTGTTCTATGGATTTTTAACGCTCAAGAAAAATCCATTTACCTCGGATAGGTTTGAACTCGCGAACATGTGGTCATGAGGCGGAAACTTTATCCCAAGACCACCAAGGTCGACAATAATTGTGTAGTATAGTTATTATATTAAAGTTATAATATATTATAACTATACATTAGTGTAGAAAATATAAAATACAGTGGATTCCGGTTAATTGGGGCACCGGTTAATTGAGGCAGCCGTTTATTTGGAACAAAACTCTAACGACAGAAACAAAACAAGTATTTACCTTGAATTTATTACGCTTATTTGGGCCAAATCTCCGCTTAATTGGGGATAAGAAGGTAAAGTAGGCTCACAAGCTCGCAGCATAGATATTCTGCGGGCTGCAGCTGTGTCAGTAGAGTTGAAATAGTGCTGTAGAGTAGCTGTGTTGTTTGTTCTGTGTCGTGGTAGTCATATTCTGTTTGACATTATGTTTGCGGTATACAATTGTTTACGAGAACACTAAGTTATGCGTCGTGTATAGTTGTTCATTGTGTGGATTAACATAAATTAAAAACTGTAACAAACAGTGCACTAAGTTGGATCTTTTAAATGTTCTTAAAAAAACTGTCAAGATGCCACGTAAAGATTTGACACTCTCCGAAAAAATTGCTATTCTTGACAAGATAAAAAGTCAACCTCCTAAAATCAGTCGTCGTCACCTAGCGGAGATAATTAAGGTGCCGAAATCTACAATTTCACAACTGTTACAGCAACAAGAGAAACTTAGAGAGGAGTGGACATTGCGCGTGGGTTTAAATAAAACATCTCATAAACGAAATCAATGGTTTTCAATCGTAACTAAACGAGGTGTGCGTGGTGAGCGGCCCTATGCTAAAAACCAAGTCAGAAGAGTTGGTCAAAAAGCTAGGTCATGTAAATTTCAAAGCAACGGTGTGTTGGTTGTCTCGATGGAAGTGCAGAAATGACATTAGTTACAAAAAAGCACATGGCGAGGAGGACAGCGCTGATGATACAAGCACTGACCAATGGAAATTAAAAAAACCACCAGAGTTGCTCAGAAAATTTAGTGCGGATGACTTTTACAACGCCGACGAAACAGGCCTGTATTATCGTGCTACACCGGATGGTTCCCTGAGCTATAAACACATAGCACTGTCCGGTTCAAAGAAAGCTATGGATCGTGTAACTGTGTTGTGCTGCTCAAACATGTCAGGAAGTGATAAACTAAAACTTTTGGTTATTGGTAAAAGTGCCAAACCTCCTTGTTTCAAGGGAGTTAGGCAGTTTACCAGTTTCATATTATGCAAATAAGAAGGCGTGGATGACCACATATATTTTTACACATTGGCTAATGAACTGGGACGTGGAACTGCAACGTAAGTCCTGAAAAATTCTGTTGGTATTGGACAATTGTACGGCACACCCTCATGTAGATGGTTCAAAAAGTATTGAACTGGAATTTTTATCCCCTAACACCACATCCCTGATACAACCTATGGACGCAGGAATCATAACAAATTTGAAGACGTATTATCGTGGAAAGCTGGTTAATCACATCCTTGAAACGATTGAGTAAAATCTGCTGACATCATCTTCAAAAGCAATAGAAGTTAGTGCAAATGCTTCACTGTTAAAAGCTGTACAATTTATCGCCGATAGCTGGCGAGATAATAAGCAGCAAAACAATTCAGAATTGTTTTGCTAAATGTGGTTTCACGACTAATTGTGATTCAGATGCAGTTATATGTACAGACAATCAAATGTCTCTATAACTGCAACACGTCCAAAACTGTGAAGATTTTCTATGCATTCACAATAATCTTCAATGCCATGATGAAAATGAAGATTGTGAGGATACAATTATTGAAGAAATTGCGGCAAAACACTCAAAGAAAACATAAGACAAGAAAATGATGATAATGAAACACCTAAGCGAGTGACTAATCAGGATTCCACGAAATATATCGCTGAATTGAGATGCTACTTCAGGCAGGAAGGCAATGAAGGCAGCTCTTTATCAGCACTCCATAAAGAAAACACGTTAGGGTACACTTGATAAATTTTTTCAAAGAAATAACTCTTAAGTAATGTGTAACTCTTACTTGACATATACAAGTATGTACTGTATTGTCATCCTACAAATGTGACTTTTGTTAGCTTTTCGCTTTAGTATTTTTAAATAAATGTTTGTACCATTAAAATTTCGTTTAATTGGGGTAGCCACTTAGTTGGGCCAGAGTGACCTATCCCAATGTGTCCCAATTAACCGGAACCCACTGTATCACAAACCTAGAGAACACAAAATTTTAAAGCGTTTTTAGAAAACTTATTTAGGATTCTGCATTATTTATAAATGAGAAAGTTTTAGAAATTACATGCTATTTATAGCTAGTAATTCACAAGGGATAAAATTAATGAATTTGTGTTTAGAACAAATTTCAAAAAGTTTTTAATTTAATTGTTTAGATAGAAAAAAAAATGGACAGCTGTGAATACCACG
Organism: Timema bartmani; assembly: GCA_902151455.1. Lineage (NCBI taxonomy): Eukaryota > Metazoa > Arthropoda > Insecta > Phasmatodea > Timematidae > Timema > Timema bartmani. The sequence goes on along the minus strand of CABFWB010000126.1, from coordinate 292,888 downwards.
TGCCAAGAAAATATTCTCGTGGATCACACGTGTCATAGGTTTTCAGACATGTACTAATTATTTTTAACTGCGAGACCCATGTAAAGTACAGTCTGATTTAAATCAGGGATTTCTTTATAGTCATAAAAGTTAAAATAATTTTCATACATTTATATGTAATGTAATGTGGCCCACAACTGTCACTTTTCAGGGTTGCCACTATTTTGTTACAACTTTCACTGTGTTTTTTCAGGAGAAATTCTCGTTTTTCTAGAGAGTAAGTAGAGACTATAAGAGGAATGAAATTTAATTTTTCATAAAATATAATATTGTGAAGCCATGCCGACGTGTGTTTGAATAGTGATAATTATTTCTTCAGCAAGTTTTTCCTTCTTTGCAAAGACCTACTACTATTCAAAGTTTGTAGTTTCATGTCCCAAAGTAAAATTTTTTAAAAATGTTGAGCTAATTGTGAAACTTCAAGTGTTTTCCCAGTTTTTTCTAGACTCAAAACATTTCCCGTTTTTTTGTTTTTTTTTCAACGTCCTCTTGGTTTTCCAGATGCGTGACAACCCCGATTTTGATAGGCATTATTAATGCCTATAAGATAATATATAAAATAATATATAGTTATAATAACATTGCTGACAGTAAACAAAATTGTTTTGATTTTCTCAAAGGCTATTATTATGAAAATTGGGCTGTAGCTAAGCCAACTTTGGCGAATTTCCTTATTGCCAGTGTATTCCCTCGGCCAACACAGACTGGGCCATGTATGGTATCGTGTGTAGGTTCCACCAAGAAGTCTTGATTAGAACAAGAGATTCCAACCACCCTACAGCAGCAGCAGCACCACCACCACCACCGCCACCACCCCAAAGGACGATGGTATCGCGGCCACTTGAATTCCCTCGAGTCCTGAGTTTGTTATCTCGCTGTAAGCATCCTGTCTCCCCCTCCCACGAACTTCAGTATTGGCTACAATACCTACAGTACGTGCTGGACGTCTTTCCGAGATGCTATCAAGGGAGAAAGAGAGAAAGAGAGGTAGAAAGAGAGAGGAGGGGAGAATGTAGAGAGTCAACAGATGGGAAACAGTCTTCACAAAAATAAAACCCTGGGGGACGTGAATCGTCTTCAAGAAAAGTTCCCCTCGATACTTCTTTATAAACACGCATGTCCTGGACACGCGAACTTTCCTCAATACTTGATCCAGTATAAGCTGTTTAGTTAACGCGTGAATAACCAGCTATAAGTGAAGTTAGTGACGATAATGAAAACTTGTGAACCTAGTTGAAAATACCGCAGTAAGTATTTTTCAGTGATGCTGAGGGTTTTAATGTTCGCTTGTTAAGCAGGTTGCATCCCAAATCACACAGTGATTAAATTTATTCCCTTCATGCCTCATCCTTTTTTTACCTGCCATTCGTCTTGAGACCTGAGCACACCCCGCCCTCACTATAACAGCTCGGTAACAGTCCTGTTTTCATGGACAGCTAGAAAAGTTATTAGATCTACTTTTACGTACGCATACGTCAAGTCATATAATCTGCAGCGGTTTCTTTTGTTTTATATTATCAACACCTATAAAATAACAACAATACAGTAATATATTAAAATCCAGATGCATCTCTGTTCAGATATAATGTTTACAATGCACTATATCTTCTGGTAAGGGATGGAGCAAGTTGTTACTTTCATTGATCAGTCTCAGTGTCGCTTATGGCTCTGACAAACATGAAAGTGGTAGAGAGTTATGAACGATACTAGTAATAACATTCAATATACAGCCAGTCCCTGTAATGAATGGAGTGAAGGTGTCACTTTTCGGTGTTATTTCGTGTTTATTCAAAATTTACATGTTATCTGAGGTGTTTAAGTATTATTTACATATTGAGACAATGTATACAAAATTAAAATTTATTATTGAAACCTAATATATTTTCTTTAAAATTCTTTGTCAAGTTTGTCTGCATCTTTAACAATTTTGTAGCCTAAAGCTAGTTTATACTAAAACAAAATACTAATCAACATCAGCATGCTTAAGATTTCTGCTTAATATCTTCTTAATTTCGTGTTTATTTGCAGATTTTTTTTGTAAAAGCGGTGTTATTTCGTTTTAGAGGAGGATTTCGTGTAACAAGATGATTTCGTTTTATTTCACTTTTCAAAAACATAGCAAATCATACCAGAAAACTATCATAGGAAAAAGTACTTGATTTCATATTTGTGTGGCACTTTTCGCTTTATCGCGTCTCACCATTTTTACGGGGCTCTACTTATGAAAATATTGAGAGAAAAGAAATGAACAGTATTTTTGCACACGTAGCTTGAGGACGGGAAAGGGGGTCCACATTTGTTTTTTATTATTTAACTCTTTTTACTTTATCTTGACACCTTGGAGATAAAATTATGTGATCGTCAAAAAAAATTGAACTCGAGATGTTGATAAATGTCAACGTTTCATGACACCCTAAAACAAAAAACAGTAGTTTTCGCTATGCAGTCTGTCTATACCTAACCCTAGAGACAAAACCATTTTACCAATCAGGCTAAGACTTGGTATCTGGGGTGTACATAAGGTTTCTCAGAGGGGTTTTTGGAATTAGATATTTATTTATCCTATATTTAAGGGTAGTTTACTGAAGGGAGAAAAAAGAAAAATCTATTTTCTCTAAATTCGCTCTAACGATTTTGATTAAAATGTATATCTAGACACTGTTTATTATTATAAACAAGATGGCAGCTCTCAATTTCTCATGAAAATGATTTTGAGGGTACATTACATGGTGGAAATTTTCCAATTTTCGTCATTTCTCCACAACTATTTGAAATACGAAATAACTTATCATTGTAAAGTTATAGTACTATTAAAGATAAAAATCTTTAATTTGAAATTTACTTTTATAAAATCAATAATCTTTTAGCTATAATCAATTATAATAAAGAATTTTTTGATTCAGTTCTTTGAAAATTAAATTTGATTCTTCTGCCCTTTGGTGGACAAATATATTTCTCTTTTCTCAATTTTTCTGTGACAATGTTCCTAGTTCCTAATGCCATAGAGTAAGTAACAGTGTACATTATTTCATTTATGACCCTTGGTGTAGTGTTTCTACAATTATGTATAGACCTATTATATCGTTTTACAAGTCCTACGAGTTTTTAGTAAATGCCTATTTTAAGATAAAAGCGAGAGAAAGTCTGCGCGATGCACCGTACCTTTATTTTGGTTCGATCTTGTCAAAACCTATTATTAAAATTATTATTATTATTATTATTATTATTACTATGCGTCACGTGGAGGGGATAGGGGGTCGTCATTTATTTATGTTATTCAGAATACAACTGGGGTGAAAATTTAAGTCTCGCTTAGGGCACATGAAACTCTTGCACCGACCTTGTAAATTCACCAGTAAAACCGTGACCTGCAATAGTGACTGGGGGGGCCTAAGGAGTAAGGCTCAAAATAAATTGGATTTACTGTGACGGAAAGGTTGAGCTTCGACTCTCGGACGGGTGAACTGGGGGTGGTTTTCCGCACCTGCTTAGTCACTGGTGTGTTCCCGTCCTCTCTCCTCGATACTGCTGGTACATTTTCTTTAACCAGCCTCGTTATCACGCCATCATTTCTTGTGTTAAAGCGGTTTAAACTAGTATTCCGTCTCCCCCCCAGGATAACACTTAACCTGAGTATAACCCGATTATAGTTGGAAGAACAGTAGAGAAAATTCAAACCTACGGGGAACATTGATAACATTTTACAAAATATTCTTTTGTTATTTTATAGGTATTAATAATATATATCGTCCGACACCTTCATTTAGTCAGTAGTGTGCCTGTATGGTGAGCTAAGGGTCCCGGGCTCGATTCCTGGCATGGCCAAGAGATGTATCATTGGTGAAATGCGGGTTTACCCTTTCACGGTGATGAATTAACGGCCGAGGGCTGGATGTTGTGTTTGTTCTAGATCTATTTAGTTTATAAGTCGTGTGCTGATATAATCAGTCGGTTCAAAACATGCACGTTCAAATAAATTAAATGATAATTTCTATCAAAAGTAAAGGCTGCAGAAAACATGATTTGATGTATGAATATATTGAAATTGTTTTAGTAACTCCCAGATACTGTTCTTCCTACCTGTAGGTAGAACAGCTCAAACCGGACGTCACATCGTGGTGCGTTTTTATACTCATGACAGACACACAAACTCTTCATTTTATTAATATAGATTTTTTTATATATAGCATATGGCATATTTGACCATGAGACACGCAGTAGCTAGTTCTGTCGCCGTGTATGTAGACTTTTAGCCGCTCTGCGCGGGCAGAACGTTGCCCAGGTTTTCCTTGGAGGTTTTCTACACGTCATACCTGCATTGAGATAACATAATGATAGTGATTATGAAGGTATGAAGCCAGTGAAAATCTTGAACCTTAATCCTAACTAACCAGATCATGGCAACCATAGTAACAGTACCTTTATCGGGAAATATACTTTAGATACCGCCGGGAATCAAACCCGGGACTTCTTGATCAGTAGCCAGGGGCCGCTGTCCACTATACCAAATGACAGCCATGGAGTGGTTGGATCAATTAATCCTATATCTTTGTTTTACTTTTGAAGAGGTATTTGGTCAAGGGAAGGAAGCTTATTAGCGATGATAGTCAATCGTGAATGATATCAATCTTAGTACATGGAAACTATTTCCTTGTACAAGGAACAGGCGGAGCATAGAATGTTGTTTCCCGTCACAATGTTGAGGATGTACAGAGTCATGAAGAAGATTACAATGGATGTGTACCGTCGTGAGGTATTGTGAAGGGTAACAAGGTGTCGAAAAACCTCGGATAGAATCACAAATATCAGCTTTCACATGCTGTCTCGGTAACATTATACTACTATAAAGCCACATGGCTGACTCACTCACTGACATTAATGTTTACCCACTTACAGATGAGCTAGACACTTGAAATTTGGCAAGCTTATAGCTTCTATCCTGTAACCGACGGTAAAATTCCAAAAAGTTAAAAAAATTAATTTTTAACTCCCGAAAAAAATTAAAACGGCGGAGCAACTTTTAAAGTCAGTGCGCTATATACAATGCAATACAATACTGGTAACTGTAAGTTGTTACGTTCGAAACAACGCTGGAATTACATTAGTTTGCATCCACTTGCAAAGAAAACTCATTGGGGGTTTGGGGGCGGAGCCCCCAACGAGCAAAGCGAGTATCCTGTATAGAGACACCTCGAAAATCTATACTGTGGATAGTTTGTATCACCAACCGGTAGGATATATATAACCAACATCTATAAATTGCGTTAATCAACCGTGGTGTAAATTTGATTAGTTTTTCTCTCAGACCCTAATTCACCCATTAGCCAGTCTCGGTCAAATTACCCTCACACCATCACGTCTCCTTCACGCGTGTCCACTCGCGAGTACCTAAACAAACATTTTTAAAAAAAGTTATAGTAAAGAATATATCTTTAGTCGAGAAGGAAAGATTGTCCATTATTTTCCAAGTGATTTACATCCATCAACGTCCCTACGCAACAAGGAATAAAACTTAGCTCCCGAGATAAGGTATGAACTATTATCTGAGTGTTGTCCACGCAGACTCCATTACAAGCCACTCTGACCACGTGTGGGTGGGTTGGGGACGTGCGAATATGTTATCAACGCATGGGACTCATTAACTTACCTCGTGTTCTTAACACAGACTAAAGTTGGTATTTAGATATGTGGCGAATCATTGCAGTTTTTTTATATCACATCAATGTACGTATAAGCTCTCTTCCCTTAGAGTTAGTTAATCTCCAATGTTTATAGGAAAGGGCTTTTAGAAAAACAGAACTTTTTTTTTACTGCCAATACCGATAGCATTTTACTATTTTGTTAGTGTTATTTTATAGGTGTTTATATTATCTTTCTAAAGTTACCGCTACAAATAACATGACTTGACGTATGAATACGTGAAATTATATCTATTAACTTTTCTAGTCTTCAGTGAACTATAGCTATCTTACCTTTCTTAGTTCCATGATGGGGAAATTATAAGATGAGTTTATAGTATAATCAATATAAATTGTTTGTGTAAAATGGCAAACAAAACCTAGAATTGTCAATTATTTTTTTTGTTTTATATTAGTTTTTAATGAGCGCAACATATTAAAACCAAGAACCACTTTTTAAACTTCATTAGTAATAGAAGTTTAGCTTCTGTAAATTTCTGTTAATTTTACCCATTTTTACAGGTTTGGATATGAAAGTATTAGAGGTTCTCCACGACTAAGAAGACATGAGTGTGAAAATTTGACTATTATTATAATTGATCCATAAAAACAACTTTTTTCCTAATCTTAGTTAAATTTTCACAATCATTGTTATCAAATAATACATGGATGATAATATTCGCATAATTTGATATATTAAAATGTAGACTCATATGGAGCACTCACAAATTCTACTTCCTTTTTAAAATAAAAAGCACATAACTATGGACAATTGAGGATCTTTCGGATAAAAAGCCCATAAACATTTGGTGGTAATTACCACTTGTCTCATTAACATACTTATGATTATCTTAAAATTGAGTGGAAAGAAATGTTACTTACTACCTTTACAAGCGATTCTGTCCACAAAATGCTAACATCTTTGCCACCAAAATACGGAAAGGTGAGAGAAAAATAAATGAGTCTGAGAGAATGAGAATTAAGATTTCTACCATTAATTAAGAAGCTCGTTCGATTTGGGGACGGGGAGTGGAAAAGGTTATGGGTGCGGCCTCGTTTCCTTCCTAAAACTTGGAGCAGATAAGCATCAGAGCTGCCCTCTGTTGGTAGGTAACACACTGGCCTCGCCTAGTTCTTCAACTGAGCGATGCTATCACGCCAAATGCCACGTTTTATTAATTACCTCTGGATCGGAGAACTGTTAAAACTTTTAGTTCATGCAGCAAGGAACGACAAGAGATTAGCTGACCTGATCCTCAACTTGTGTTGCGATAAATCACGTGACATCTCAAGCTACGAAACTTTTAAATCAAGATTACAGATAGCGCGCAGAGCTAAAGTTGACTTGACTGACTAGAAAACCTCGCTAGTTCTAGACAGCGTTTTTATTCTATTCTTTATCTCAATTCTACTTTTATATTTACAAAATGATTTCTTTTTTTTTCCAGAATTGCAAACAAATTTATAAAAGGAAATTGGAGGGAAAATACAACAAGGATACCTATCTGTACCATCGTTATGTATTGTTTAAAAACAGCCAGCAAAAACAATTTTTGTTTTGTCAGTAATATCACATTGTAAATCAATTTTACCTTTCCATACAAAAACAGGTTTTCCTGACGCGCGAAGACAGACGAAAGAAAATAGCGTTCTGTCGGGTACGCTACAACTTGTTGAACATAACCAAGTCAGTGTGCAATATTATACTCTAAGCTAAGATATTGAAAACAAAACTTAAGAAGACGTTCGTAAAGAGATACACGTAACATTTAATCCTTTACTAAGGTTCACATTGTATATTTTTCACTGCGCCCACAAACTAAAATAAAACATAGTTGTAGCTTGATTTTTAATGAGCCAACCAACACCTTTATGCTAACATCACAAAATGTGAGGAAACCAGATCTAAAAGATTGTAGCAGCACAGGGCAATTATTAGAAACAAACTGTCACACAAATCGTGTGCCTGTTCATTGAACGAAATACTGCCGTTCACAATTATATATAAACGTATTCAGTAGATATAGAGCACTGAGACTATCAGCATTCACCATCACATCAGCTCATTATATAGAGGGTAATTCCAACAGCAGTTATCAATTTCTCAATCACTAATCACACGGCATGATGGCCGATTGGGTTCAGCACTACGGTTTGAAGGCTGCGTATCCTGGTTGTCCATATTTGGCATCGTCTTTCGTATCACAGAAATGTAGTTATTAATTTTATCGAACTTTTATAATATGAAAAACATGTTGAGTAAGCTTCCTTCCTATATCAGCACTTATCACGCTAAAGTCATATTATTTTCCGTTGAGATAGCAGGATTTTTTCAGAACTATAGTAATTGTTCACGATGTAATGATTTTGTTATCGACAGTTATAGCTATTTAGCTATTTGACTTGAGCAATATGCTTTGACTCGGAATATATGAACTGAACAATGTGGTCTGTAGCTTATTTACCACAGTGGGATTTATTTTACATAGAATGAATAAGATTAAAGAAAATTAAATTGTTTGTATGTTCAAGTTATAAATTTGTTTTAAGTGTACTCTACTCTATGCACGAGTTTCGTAAAAAATAAAAAGCTAAGAATAAAAATGTCAAAATATTGTTTAAAAAAATATAGTACTTTTTCTTTTCTCATCTTCTTAGTTATTTTGTTTTAGTTGCAGAAACTAGTAAAAAACATACAAATAAAAAAAATTATGTTCACTTTCTATCTTTTCAATTTCCTTATGGTGAATTTAGCCCTGGAAATTTTAAATAATTAAGTTAAAGCATTTTTATAACGTAATTTCGAATCAAAATTATTATTTTCCTCAATGTAATAATTATACTACGCATCTTATCATTAATGTAAAAATTGACAGGAATATTAACTCTAAATTCAACTAATTTAATAATGTGGATCAAAGATTCCAGTAAAAGTTTCGATCCAATTATTCTAAGTAGAGAAGCCTACCTCTAATTTTCATCCCTCACAATGCTAGCTATTGATCGTGGCAACATTGTTAGATTCTAAATACTTGCAAACAAATGGTTGTTAGAAAGACGGAATAGTCTTATCTTACTTGCGCCCTTTGTCAAGTGACTCAGCAAACTCCTCGGGTAGTCTGTAATTTGTTGCGACCCCTAATTATGCTGTCAACGCGTTAAGGTTCAACCTTCTTTCTATTTGAAGACTATTTGAAGGGGGTGAGAAATTCCCCCATGCACCCTGTTTACCGAGGTAGTGACACAAATTGCATCGCAGCCTACTTGGCCTGCTCCCTCGAATTTACTAACACGTCCAACAAAAAAAACAATATTTTACTCGCTTCTACCAACTGTGAAACTGACGTAATCACATTAATTCATCTTTCCGTTTGATGTCGTCTTCCAACGGGCTGATAAAAACATCAAATCATATTTAAAAGGCTTAACTAAGTTACCAACGAAAACTAAAAACCATTTTTATATTTCCTTTTCATTTTTATTGATTTTTGAGTGAAAAAATATATTATTAAAAAAACTCTAAATTAGATAGGATATCCTATTTTTTAGGTGGTAAATTTATTATCTGTAAATTGAGCTTTGTAAAACTATGTCTCAGCAAGCTTGTGACTGGTGATTTTAAAGATATTAAAATAATGCTGTCTAAATGTGTTACATACTGGGAAAATATGTTCATATGAATTAGAGCCCCCATTTTAATATGCCATGTGAGATTTCCACCAAACTTTCAAAATCCGGGAACGTTCCTCGAGATAGCAGTGGTGCTTTAAGTTAAGTTCTAGTTTGAATCCATCTGGGTACGTTTTTTAAATATATTTTAGCTTATGTGAATATATGATGGCACTTAATATGAAAATATTTTGTATAGTAGTACTATATGAAACCAGAATCTATATTTTTTTCAGCTTGATTATATTACTGTATAGTTATGTATCTGGGTTGTCGACATTTAACCACCCTAATGGTGAGAGATAAGGAATGTATAGTTTAAAGGAAATTAAGTAACATGTTATCATTTTTACCACACAGTAATATATTTGTATTTTCTTAAAAGTCCTTCTTATTAAAATATTATCAAAAGTGCAGCTAGTTAATCATTTTGTCTGTTTCTATCTTGTTTGTTAAGAAATATGTTGAAACATGTAGATTATGTTTAAAAGTACAATATAAAAATAGTCTGGATATGAACCTGTCCCCCCCAGAGAAAAAACCTTGGCCATGATATTACAGTGCAAACCTTCAGCGCAAAAAATATATATTTTTTTTTTTTTCGGAAGTCACTCTTATTCCCTTGTTCGATTGGGGTTTACTTAATATATTATCACTATTTACATTTTTATTTTTTAAACTAATCTAAGGTTGAAAGGTTTCCCATACTGATACATTTTTTTATCACAAGAACCATGCTTGCACAAGAGATTGCGGAAGGTTGGCTGTGTTCTAATCTGTTATATTTCAACTACCAATTGGAAGTTTAGATACCTTTAGATACCGATTTTTTCAGTTGTAATTTCACTACTTCCAAGAAGGGTCGGAAAATGTCACTGACTGGATCATTAAGTTGGTTTTTCAACTAATATCTTGGAATTTTCAAAAGTTACATTAAAATAATTAATACTTACGTTTGTATTTCAACCACTATCTAAAAATCTAGACAGGTTTTACTAAAGTTAGTATTTTAGCTTGCATTTCAAATACTATCTAGAAATATATTAGTTTCACTGAAATTCATTTTCAGTTTGTATTTCAACTAATATTTTGAAGTTTAGAAAAGTTCCGATGAAATCAATATTTCAGTCTGTATTTCATTACTAATTTCTATAAATCTAGAAAAGTTCCGATGAAATTAATATTTCAGTTTGTATTTCAACTAATATCTAGAAATGTTTCACTGAAGTTAATATTTCAGTTTATATTTCAACTAATGTATATACAGACATCTAGTAAGGTTCCATGAAATTAATATTTCAGTTTCTATTTAGACTACTATAGCTAGAAAGATTTCACTTGAGTTAATATTTCAGTTTGTATTCAAACTATTATATATAAATCCAGGAAATTTCCAATGAAATTAATAGTTCAGTTTGTATTCAACTACTATCTAGAAATCCTGAAAAATTAACTTGACACTCCTGATATAAAATACACCTCACGTTCTGTTCACGTTCCTTATTGTTTCATTTTATATTGGGGTGGGGCGTAGGNGGGGGGGGGGGGGGGGGGGGGGGGGGGGGGGATAGACACTACAAAATTTTAAAGGTTGTAAAAAGTTAACAAAAGAGCGTTGAAAATGATAATGGGAGGGAAACTAACAAAGTGGGTCGGCGGTTAAGGGGGGTGGGAGGGCGCTATTGAGGGAGTCCTTGGCAAGCCGGGAGATGTTATCGCTATATAATCAGTTTATTTGCTTTGGTACCTTCTTGTACGTAAAGGTGGGTAGGTAGGTAAACTGCTGCTCGAGTGTGAAGACGAGAGAGGAAATAAAAAACAAATACAAAGCGTTCTAATGTGACGTCCCAGCTTGTTTAAACACTATCATTAGTCCAAAATGTCTTGTTGCGGGTAAGAGTGCCCTTGTATTTACTTGTCGAATTATAGCTCGCCACAACAAAGAATTAGATAAATACACCTTGTTAATGGCGTTGTTTTCTTGCCGTTTAAAGGCCTTCACAAAGACGTATCGATAAACGGATACCGGTAAATGCTCCAATTATTTAAAAAATCTAATCAGGAGACGTGTTCCTCTCCATGACCTTAATGTGGAATTACTGATTTCGAGGCAAAAATGTGTACGAGTTTCACTGAAAATGTACCAATGTTATGTTGACATTTCGCATAAACGAATCTTATCACATTAAAACAAAATTTTAAGATAAAAGTCAAAACTTACGGCTTTAAGAAAGACTAGTTGATTAATATATTGTATTTTTATAAATGCTCTAAATTTAATACTATCAGATTAATTTAAACTAATAGTAGCTTAAGCCCACCATAATTTAATGAAATATGTTTATCAGTTACATCACATGCCAATCAAATCTGTGATACAGTCGGCTATAAATCGTAAGTTTATACAATCACTATTACACGTGGATCATTTCTGATTAAACATTAATTAAGATAAGGAGTTAAAAGTTCCTAATAATGAATATTTTGGAAATGTTAAATGATACCTGGATAAAAACTGCATTGAAAAGGCCATTTTTGATATGCTAGGCCAGGTCATATAGTTTTTGTCAAGTGGTGTAAATTTGCATGCCTAGAGCCAAACTATGTTTAGTGTTTATTCCAATTATGCCAAATAGCGAGTACTAATTAATAGTTGGTTAAATTTCAGTAGAAGGGTAGGTCTATAACAAATAAAAAGTTATCTCAATACTAATAAAATGTAAGTTTTTTTTTTAGATGATGGTAGGATATGTCAAAAGTAGCTACTACGGGACATTTTATTTGACTTTTGAATATAAAATAATCAATTTAGTAATTTTTGTAACTTCTTAAAATGATTTTAATATTTCTCAAGAACATAGGAAGACACTCGATCTGAAAGAAAAAAAGAGTTTTGGATTAATTTTTGAGAAATAAACTTTAACATTGAGCATTGAGAAAAATATAATATGGCAGATAGTTCTGAATGGCCGTAAACTACATTTGTGTACGTCAACACACTGTGGTTATGTACAGTTTTAAACTTTTCCTATTAATCGGAACCCATACAAATGTTGCGCTTTCATTTTTGATACAAAATAAACAGATTATTGGAACCCAGACCACTCGTCTTGTAAAATCAATGAGAGCAGTTATTTACCCAGGGCTGCCAATATTTTATTATTACCAAATTCACTTTGTTTCCCAGGTTTTATAGAAATAATTCTCATTCTTACAGGCAGCTTGTATTGAAGAAAAGAATAATAAAATTTAATTTTTCATCAAACTGACGAAGTATGAAGTTGTCTAACCTATGTTTAAAACCGATTGATTCAAGATTGATGGGGAAATACGTCTTGTCACTTCACAGCCCGTATAAGGAGTAATGAGAAATGTTTGAATCAACTTGTTTCATTCTTTGTTACCCTTTTTTTATCCACCCAAATACCTACTATTTTCAGTTAAATGTCCCAAATTAACAAATATTCTAGTTTTATTTATAAGTTTTGCAAAATTCCCCGTGTTTTTTTCAGACAGAATAAATCCCTTATGTTTTGCCGGTTCTTCCAGTGTCCCAGCTGCGTGGCAGCCCTATTATCTTTCTTATAGTCCAGCAGTGGTATAGGAAAATACTATTGTAACGACTTAGTCTATTTGAGCTTATATGTCTATGTCCTGGACCACAAAAATTATAATGCACATTTTTAATAAGTGTATATTTAACTATAAACTATAAATATTGATTCAATGATTTCAAATCATTACAGTTCACAAGTTATAACTTTTATTATTATTATTATTATTATTATTATTATTATTATTATTATTATTATTATTATTAGCACCGCGTCTTACTACCCGTTCGTGCTATAAGCACTTAAGCTAACGTGTAATGGTAGGGTGATTTTGAGATGAAAATGGAGGACCTACAGTTTAACGTGGGATCCGAACCACGGCGGAGGCCTGGCATTCCACACATTCACAAGTTGTGATTAATACAAGTCTTGTCAGAGGTGAAGGAAAGGTTTGGCAATCAGATAAATCTGTGCCGGGACCGAGTATTGAACTACGGACCCCTACCACACAAGTCTGACACCTTACCCGGTCCACCAGGCCCTGACCACCAGGTCACCTACTATAACTTATAAGAAGTCAAACTTGCCATTTTATGTTTTTCCCGTACCATTTTTAAGTCAAAGTAATTAATATTTAAGGCTGAAATTTAGTATAACTATACATTCATATAAGGTGCATAGAATGAAATATTTATAATAGTAGTTATATAGATATTTTAATTAAATATTCATATTATTAATAAATATTAATATAATGAATATTATAATGAAATATTTATATTAATGATATTATAAATATTTCATTTTATTACTTATAATGCAGCAGTCTTACCTTGAGGTATTACACTATGGCTCTGGCATATAAGCTGCGCCATAGTATAACCGTGCAAGGTAAGCTTGCCATTTTTCAGGGTGGACGAAGGATACCTTACGGGTACCAAATCTCGAATTCAAATCGAAATATTAGGAAAAAAAGAATATGAGGAGAGAGATAAATAATGTTATAGTATAAAATATAAATAGTAACTAAATGTTCATATTTTACATTAATTATAACATTCATACATTTAGTTAGATGTTAAATTAATGATCTGGAGCCTGGCTGTTAAGTTTTTACTATAATTATGTTGGGGATAAGCCACAAAGAAAAAATCAACTAAAAATTTTAAGAATATTAAAAATCTTGAATCCGATATTTTTTCGAGTCCTCGAATATCCTATAAGATACGAGGATTCAAGGATTTAAGGTTACAATCCCTAATAATAAAATAATGCCGTATATTATATATGAAAGCGTCTAGTTAAGATGATCGAATTTCATAGTTACTAATCATGATTTCAAAAAAATATAATAATCTGTTGAACTGGCTATTTTTAAAAGAATCAGTTTCATAATATTTTAACAAAGTTCTAAAAACATAGATTATCATTTTTAAAACAATTTTATAATATTCTTATCCTTCTGTTGCGCATATAAAACAAGTCAAAAGTGTCGACATTTTGCAAAGTTGTATTTGTCGTCTAAACGGTAACACTAACCGTCGAGTTACATTTATAAAGAAAACTGTTATATGTATATAAGATGCGTGACACTAAAAACAAAAGGTCTAATTCAGTATACAATTTATGAAACATAGAATCAAAAGTGTCCGGCATATTATCTCGGTCGGTAACGTGTCTGTCTACTGAGATAAGGGTTCCTGGTTCGATTCCCAGCATGGCCGAAAAATCGATCATTGATGAAATATGGGTATACCCTTTCATATTGATAAATATACATCCGGGGACTGGTTGTTGTGCCTGTCCTAGTCTTATGTTAGATTATAAGGCATATGAAGTTACGACAGTCCTAGCAGGCTGGGAAATATTTGGCTTGAATAAAAAATTGACCTGGGCCACAGGCTGGAAACAGTAATGGATGTAAAGTAAAGAATCAAAAGTAGGCCAACTTTTTTTTTTGTATTAAAATATACTTTAACGGGAAAATTTCTTCAGTTGTTCCTTATCTGGTTAACAATAATATCACGTTTCTACATATTCATCTTTGTTACAGGATCAATCAGAGCGCATCAATCAACTTTGTATGCCAATT
Source organism: Timema bartmani (assembly GCA_902151455.1). Classification (NCBI taxonomy): domain Eukaryota; kingdom Metazoa; phylum Arthropoda; class Insecta; order Phasmatodea; family Timematidae; genus Timema; species Timema bartmani. The sequence continues at coordinate 277,856 of CABFWB010000126.1, read as the reverse complement.
TACAATTTATCTGTAGTGGGTTTTTTTTTATCACCGCGTCTTACTAAGTGTTCAGGTTATACGCATATGCACTAATTACGATAATGAGTTAGGGATGTGGAAGGAGGAGTTTAGAGGAAAATTACCCTCATTTGCGTGGAGGAAGCGTTTAAACCCATTTTGGAAAAAAAACTAGTACGCCCGACCGGGATTCAAACCTCGATCTTCCTGTCATCAGCAGTTTAGTTTATTGCTAATGTGACGACTTAGACCATGCAGCTACCGAAGCAGATTATCTGCGGTCGAATGCGATTATATTATTATAAATCATGATTAAAATAGCTAAATAACTTTTAGCTTACTGATTTTTACAGGCTTTCTCGACAAAAACTTTCAATTCTTCCGATTATCGTTTTCCCAGTCTTTCTTGCTGAATGTCGGTTTTTTCCGTTTACTACAGTGATCCAATATATTATTTAAATAATATTAATTTTCCCGATATTAAGTGTATTTTAGTTACTAGTCCTATGTGTAGCACTGGGCAAAGGTATAAAAATCAAACACTGCACAACCATCTCATATTGGAATGCTTTTGGTTAACATGAGAGAAACCAAATTTCTCATTCTTGTTTTAGTTTTTGGGTACACACTTAATATCTTTATCTAAGAATTAAAAATCCCTGATTTTTCCATTTTTTAGTTACATTCCCCAATATTTTACGGGTTTTTAATACTTTCACTGTTTTCTCTGCCTGTAGTTGATGTTACATATTAGTAAACAGAACAAAACTTAGTTTACATGTGCGTTGTCCTTTCTTAAGCCAGTTTCTAAGTCAACTGAAGAAATAAACAAATGTTAAGAAAGTATCATTAAATTTCGCAATATTCTAAATTAAAAGGTCTCCTTAAATTTAGTGTAGGCTAGCTAGCGCTGACATAATATTAAGGAATCTGATAATTGCACATAAATTAATAAAGAGGGTGATGATAAAATCTTCATAATTAATACAGATTTGCAATTTTGGTTAGTTGCCCATTACTTATAAGACAACTATTTTATTTTTTTAGTTTATGTACTAAAACTTCTTTTAATATGTACCAATAAATATTACGGCAAAGTAAATTAAATCCCAACATTTCCTTCTGAACCAAGTTGAAAAATCCCCCCCTATGTCCCCCCACCCCACCAAACACACACACATATACAAGTAAACATGTGGTACGTAGATCTTAAGAAATGATAAAAACTAAAATGCAAATACTCTCCTGTAGGATAAAATAATAATGTTACATTATTCATTCCAAGGCGTTTCGCTATTTTAAAAAAAAAAATTTAAAAGTACAGTCCATACGTCACAAGTAACCTTATCATACTTTAGGGAACAATAAGCCTTTAAATAAAACTTCATAAAATAAATTACTTGCAAGATATCAAAGAGAATCAACAGCGTACCATGTGATTAATAATTAGATTCAAGCGGTGGCCTATGAATTGCATAATTATTATGTTTATTGTACCTGCACGTCATAGTAAAATGTTAGATTTTTGGACTTATGTTTGTAACTTAACTTCTGTCTTATAATATATACTTTCTCCAAATTAAAAAAAATAAATTTTTTAATCCATTACCGTTTCCAGATTGTTGCCTGGATCAGATTTTTATTCAATCTATATAATTATTTTCCATTACCAGCTTGCTAGGCCTGTCGCAGCTCATAATCTAACTTAAGACTAGGACAGGCACAACATCCAGTCCCCGGCCGTTAATTAATCACTGTGAAAGGGTAAATCCATATTTCACCAATGATACATTTTTCGGCCATCCCGGGAATCGAACCCGAGACCCTTAACTCTGTAGAAAGACACGCTACCGACTGAGCTAAGGAGTTAATACAAATAAATTTTCAGTAAATTATATCCAAACAGGTTTAAAAAAAGTATTACTACATTCTGTTACTCATATTAAATTTATTCCTATATAAATTAATAACAAAAACTGTAAAAGCATTTTTTTGTAACTCAACTTTGCTAAAATAAGTAATTTCTAGGCCAGCGGTCAGCAAATCCGTTTTGTTTGCGGGCTGTATGACTATACATATTTCGCGGGCCACCTGTACTACGAACCATTAGTAAGGCCCGATTCCTACCTTTTTACCCACATCCACAAGGATCCGTTTGAGTTAATTTTAAAAAGGCAGCAGTTTTGCTTTAACTCAGCTATTCCATTAAATGAAAATGTTCTAGATATCGTGTTGGTCCATGTTGACTATGTTTGGGTCTACAGAATATGCCTGCGAAGCGGTATTCTCAGAAATTAACAGAAAGCACCAATACAAACCTCCGCAACAAGTTGATCAAAGAGCACTTGCAGGACTCGTTATAAACTACCTGTACCACCATAGCTCCCAACTTTCGCAAAATATCGGAAACAGAGAAGATTCATTTTTATGATTAGATTTTTTTTATCACCCCATCTTACTACCCGTTCGGGTTATACGCTTTGCATTAGATTTAAATGTGTACTTACTATTTATATCAATTATTACTTATGTTTATAAATGAGTCTGCTTTTTAATAATTTAGTAGTTTTCTTCGTTCAGATAGGTACTTTAGACTTTTGACAGACATACAGTTCTTATTCTGGTCATTAGGGCCAGAAATTAGAGCTTCGTGGACCGGATCATACACAATTTTGAAAATAATCTTTAGAGCCATTTGTAAAAGGTTTTAATTTGCAAAAATCAACCATCAGTATATTACCCTTAATCGTTATTAATTTCTGACAGTTTTAGAGTTCTAAAAATAGTTTCAAATGTATTACCTGGCGAATATTAACCGTCACTTTGACAATTATTGAAGAAACATTTCCATAAGTTATCAAAGTTATCAAAACATATTTGCTAGGAGGAATACTGCAATGATTTTAGTAAACTTTAGACTTTCAGAAAAGGCTAAAATTACCGTGAACATACTGGAACGAGAGTTAAGCTCAGTATTTTTACATATTTTATAAATAACTTATTTTTATCAACATAATTTAAATATTACTTTTAGTAGATACGTTTAGTAAAGTTTTCTTTACATATCTATTATTGGTCAAAATAATAGTGGCATTTAAACATGGAATTTTAAATTGATAGAAAAAGTCATTTATAAATTAAAATTACTTCGTGTATAAAATCCATTTAAAAGTATTTAATAAACAATATTTGATTTATTTTTGTCATAAAAACTAAATAAATACAAACCTTAATTTGAGTACCCATCCAGCCCACCTTACACGTTGATTGATGCTAATCGGGTAACATTTTAAAAAAATCACATGCAAGAACAATAACTCTTTTCTTTCAACCCCCCTGGAATCGAATCACGTACTCTATATACTAGTGGTCAACTGCTCTAACCACTCAGCCAAAGGAAATAGCAACAGCTGTAAGTGTTGATTGTAGTGCAATGCCACTGGAACCACAAATCAAACAGAACGAGAATGGGAATGCCAGATTTTCTCGTCATATATGTTGAATGAAGGTATGGAAATGGAATCAGTGTGATTTGTGGGTCAATCAAGTGTAGTGGCCCGCACTTCCCCCCCTGTTTGTCAAAGGTCACGTCACCTTGTTGAGTGACAGGACCATCGTGGTCCCAGTAAAGGGGAAAGAGACATGGATTAACTAAGAGGGGATAGGGCACTGTCAGTATCTACATCAGTTCTCGGGTCGTGGCTTTGGGGGAATAGACATGGACTAGAGAGGAGAATATAGGGAACTGTCAATATTTGCAGAAGTTCTAGACTCGTGGTTTTGGGGGAATAGACATGGACTAAAGAGGAGAATATGGGAAACTGTCAATATTTGCAGAAGTTCTAGACTCGTGGCTTTGGGGGAATAGACATGGACTAAAGAGGAGAATATGGGAAACTGTCAATATTTGCAGCAGTTCTAGACTCGTGGATTTGGGGGAATAGACATGGACTAGAGAGGAGAAGATGGGGAACTGTCAATATTTGCAGAAGTTCTAGACTCGTGGTTTTGGGGGAATAGACATGGACTAAAGAGAATATGGGAAACTGTCAATATTTGCAGCAGTTCTAGACTCGTGGCTTTGGGGGAATAGACATGGACTAAAGATAAGAATATGGGAAACTGTCAATATGTGCAGCAGTTCTAGACTCGTGGCTTTAGTAGAGGAGAAGAGTCATTGAATGACGAGGATGGAATGTGGCACCATTTATCGGGTGGTGACGAAAAAAGTTTACAAGCCTCCAGGAATTTCATATAAAAAATCTTGGTATAAAGTAATGTGAGGGTCACATGAAAACACCTCATTTTTAACGCTCTAATATTAATAATGAATTAGTAGACAGGTCTAAGAACATTACTGTTAAGTTAACGTACCAGCATTCGTTTGGTGAATAGACGGGAAGCACAATTTTGGCTAGAAAAAAAGCATGTTATGTGAACCTAACAAATCATCAAGGGTCATAGCAAACGTATTATGTTTAAAACCATGACCATTAACATCTTAGTTACCCACTTCGGTGGCCGCATGGTCTAAGGCATCCTTCCCACGAGACTAAGCTACTGATTATGGGGATATCGGAGTTTGAATCCCGGTCGGGTGTACTAAGGGTGATTTATTCTAAACTTTTCTACTCTCCTTCCAAGTAAATGCGGGTACACTTATTCTAAATTCAACCTTCCTCATCCCTAGCACATTACTAACGTAATTTTTACCCTATGTGTGTAACCTGAACAAGCGGCGAGGAAAAAAAAAATCTTAGTTTAAGGGAGAAGGACGAGGCTGGTAAATTGGAGGATATGATTTTACATTTAAGTGGGTAGAGGATGGGAAATCCAGTTATGGATCACATGATTGCGTAAAACCAACCCTAGTGCAATCCGTCGATATCCAATCACGGACGAACCAGTCAAATGCGTCCAACACACTGTTCGTGATGTCAACACTGCCAGTGTAATATAATTATAAATTTATGATAAAGTGATTGGATTGTTACTAAAAATAACTTTACAAACTAAATCTAGGGGATACTTTTGCTTACGATTGCTTTTCTTCTGTCTTTTGCACCGTGTCCTACAATCCAACCAATTACAATAATAGAGGTTTGAAGGTGTAATTTAGAAGGAATGTACCTACATTTGCGTGGGATATTAATGGGAAACTAATATTTATTTATTTTAGCACCGTGTCTTAACTACCAGTTCAGGCTATACGCCTACGTAGTAATTACTCAAATTTATTAGTGATGAGAAAGGTTGAATCTCGAGGGAGTGTACCCATATTTGCGTGGAGGGTGAGTGGAAAACAATTTAGGAAAAACCTGCTCTATACACCGAACCGGGATCAAACCTATATCTCCCTGTCATCGGCAGTCCGAATGGGAAATAGGGAAAAACACCCTCAGAGCACCCAGCCGGGATTAATACTACGCCTTTTCCGTCACTGGAAATCCAGACTAGACAAGCTTGACGTCTAGTCCACTGTGCCTATCTCTGAAGGTACTTGCAACTATTCATCTTCATGTTTCAACGGTCTAAATAATTCTAAAAACAAATGGGTTACAACTAGAGATGTGAGACGGAGAATTTTCCCTATATTTTTTTCCGGAAAATTTTCAATTATTATTTCTGTAAAATAGTTTCAACTGATTAAATGGAACTATATCCCAAATGTTAACGTTTATTCTTAAGATTAGTTTCTCTTGAGGGCGTTAACATCAGAAACATCATCAAACTAGCTTCGGTGGCCGCATAGTCTAACGCACTACTCTCGCAGTAGACCAGACTGCCGACGACAGGGAGATCGATGTTCGAAACCAGTCGGTTACACTTAGGGCGGTTTTTCCTAATAGTTTTCCCCTTTAACGGGTGCAATTCCTCTAAATTCAACCTTCTTCATCCCTAACACATTAGCGTAATTAGTACATAGGCGTATAGCCCGAACGGTTAGTAAGACGCGGTACTAAAAAAAAAGTAGTAAATAAACAAATTAATGCGAGCCTTTGTCGACTCGTTATGTTAATAAATCATACTTCAATTTTTTATCATCAATAGGTTAGCTAAAATAATTTTAAGGTTAGTCCAATATTTGTGTCCTCCCCCCTCCCCCTATCCTCCGTGCTTCCTATTTTACCCCTCCCCCCTCTCATAGCCCACTCTTCCCTTAACACACTACATTTTGAAGTATAATAGGCTCTAGGTGCCACCTCCAGAATTTAAACTCTCCATCCTCCTCCTACCACTGGGGAAAAATTTCCCGGAAAATCTTCATCTCTAACAACAACCATGACTGCTTCAATCCTAAAATATAAAAGGTAGACCCAAGTGGATGAACCATCTTATCCTCGTTTATCCTAGACGCGGGGGAGGGGGGGGGTGTATGAAGCTACGGCTATGAGAAGGGTGTAGGGGTGCACAGATAGCTGAATCAGATAAGGGATGGAAGAGAGAGAGAGAGAGAGAGAGAGAGAGAGAAAAGAAAAGGGGAGTAAAATCAACATTCGTAGCGGGTTACAAGTTCTTTAACCCCAGTGTGTGATATTTTATATTTTAACTAAAATAGTATCGACATAAACAAGTGAAATGTTACAAAATGATATTGTTTGTTTCCTTAGTTTTGGGGAAATTCCATCACTAAAATCACCGTCGGATAAAAGTGAACGTGTGTACCGTATACATGTTAAATAAAATGTACGCGGTGACTATCTAAATAAATAAGTGGTACAAAACAATCGTGAATTATGCAAGACGTCCATAAATTACTAAGTCAATTGTAAGGCTTAGTAAATTATTTACTTTAGGAGCTACCCTAAAACGGGTTGTGACAATTATTAACACAACAATGTATTTTTGTTTTAGTTGAGTAGACTACAGCTGTTTATTAAATACTTTAGTAAATAAGATAGCTCCTAAAATACCGAATTTATTAAGGCTTATAATGGGGTGAACAATTTATGGAAATCCTAGACTTTCTCGTGTAATTTAACCTAGTTAGATATTTTTTTTCTTTTAAAAATTGACTATCAGTCAACTACCATGAAATAAATCTTCCTCATAAAACCAATTAATAATTTTAATAAGCATATGAAATAATATTATTATATCGGATTTGAATAAACATTATTGTTAGTAATTTTTGGAAATTTTCAAATTTCAAAAATCCATCAGCAGTAAACAACCCTCAAATTATATATATATAATATTTTAATAAATATTTTTTATATATATTTAATCAATGCATATGTTAAATAAACACATTTATTTCCCATGTAAAACACTCACCCTATACACATTTTGAACAAAATCGTTGGAGACATTTTCGAACACATTCAAATTTTAAAAACTCAGCCTTTAGTAAACTATTCTAAAATGGCCTGTCCCGAAATATACATAGATTACGGTTATTTTTAATGATATGGGGAAGAGGAGTAGCGTGGATTACTATGTGTAGGTCTCTACACGTGCAAGAAGGTTGGTTAGGTCTAGGTCTCTACAAGTGTAAGAAGGATAATTATGTCTATGTCTCTACACAAGTAAGAAGGATAGTTATGTTTAGGTATATACACGTGTAAGAAGGATAGTAGTGTATAGGTCTCTACACGAGTAAGAAGGATAATTATGTTTTAGGTTTCTACACGAATAAGAAGGATAGCTTGCGTACAACCCGAACGGGTTATAAGATGCGGTAATAATAACAATAATAATAATAATAATAATAATAATAATAATAATAATAATAATAATCGTCATGTCTCGGTATATAAACGAGTAAGAAGGATAGTTATGTCTAGGTCTGTACACATGAAAGAAGTATAGTTATGTCAAAGTATCTACACGTGTTAAAAGAGTAACTATATAACACGTGTATCTATCTACCTGTGTAAGACACCCCACTCCACTTTCCACCCCTAATAAATACTAGCATGTATAGTAACTAGAGAACAGGCTAAGACAATCACTTGGTGATAAGTTGGTTTCCGGTGTGTTGCTCGTGCTGCAATATTTTACGTTAACTTTTAAATATATATTTTTATCTACGTACATGACAAAACATATTGCCACACAGGTAAGAAATGCTATGACATGTTGGTATGACAATTCTGAGTGTCTACGATTTGAACACTTTGATGTATGGCTCGAAAAGTGTGTGCCATATTTATATTATTACGCGGGAAGTTTAAAAAGACAACTCAAGAAACACTTTCCGGGATTTAACTTGTTAAATTTATTTTTACAAAGTAGAAACAATATTTCCGTTTCGGTCGGATGCATTGAGGGGAGGGTTAAAGACGAGTGATGGCTCAATTCCTTTTAATTACCCTTCTCGCCCCTATTTCCTTGATGTAAGTCGGTAATAGACCGTGTATTAAAGATACAATTTTTTAAAAGCATATAGACCTCAGTAGTTGTTGATGCGTTGTGTTTTTGAAGATATCCTGACAGATCTTAAAGACTTAGAACACTTTAGTGTTAATTTTGTAGGGGATTCATATGAGGGAATGGAGGATGTGTGTGTGTGTGTGTGTGTGTGTGTGTAAAAGCGGAGGGAGCAGGGTTGCATAATAAAATGTACAAAATAAAACGTGAGAGTTAAATATAAAAAATATGGCAATATGTTACACCCGAGTATATACATTTTTGACATTATATAAACAAATACATTTCAAATTTATTCAAATACAAAGATTTTCGGTCAAATAATTTATTATTTGGAGAGGGGGAAGCTAAATTAAGTTTATAACGATCCAAATGGCAGGTTAATCCTAAATTGCTGATCTGAATCAAATCAATAAAAAAATTAATAAACAATGTCAATGTCTAATAAAATATACCATGTGCAATTGTGCATGGTCAATACATTCCCAAAATTTCAACGCTTCTATACATTCTTAAAGTTTAATTCTTTTTTAGATAAAATATTTAAGAATCTTAGTCGAATATTCTATTTGACTATTATTAACTTTATTTGACCCACTTCAGCGGCCGCATGGTCTAAGGCGCTAATCTCGCAGTAGACCAGACTGCCGATGATGGGATGATGGCAAATTCGTGGTTCAATCCCGGTCGGGTGTGCTGAGGGTGGTTTTCCCTAAATGGTTTCTCTCTCTCTCTCTCTCTCTCTGTCTCCACGCATGTGCAGGTACACTTTCTTTAAATTCAACCTTCCTAATCCCTATATCGCTAGCGTAATTAGTAGTATATAATTATAAGCGTACAACCCGAATGGGCAGTAAAAGGCTGTGCTAAAAAAACCTTTATTTGCCCATACATATAATCTAAATGTGTATCTCCCACAGTTATAATATAAATTATCCCATACATTATGATATTTCAAGTTCAACAACAACACAAAATTTAAATGTTTCGCAACTTAGTCAATAAAGGTCGCGGATCTGATTTTGAGTATAAATATAATTTCGATGAGAAATTTAAGCAAAATTTTTCAAAATATAGGTGTTCTAAAATAAACAAACCGGTCACATATGTAAATTATATATATATATATTATATATATATATTCACCTTGTTAATTCCTCAAGCACTCTATTATCCTCGATAGGGGAAAAAAATTATCTTTGTTATTTTTAATTTTCATAAAGCATATTACAATAGACAGTTTAAAAGGTGAATTTTAAAATATTTATAAATTCCAAATAAGGGTCAAAAACTGTCCATAGGGGTCAGGATCACCCGCTTCCCACCTTTTTACACCCTTGTTTTTTTTTCAAGAAACAAATACTAGAAACAATGGTTGTGATAAGATCATTTTATTGTTCGAATGAGGCCTTAGTCGCTGGCCGGAGAGTCAAAAAGTAATTCATTTCAAGCGCCGGCCGAACCATCTATGAGTGCCATGTTCGGATCCGGGATGGCGTTGATGGTGCATAGGAGAACGGGTGAAGAACAGGTGAGGTAAAATTGACTTGGAAGTTCAAGATAAGTTTGAGTCAAAGCATAACTGACTCCATTCGCTTTAAAGGCCGATTCACACAGAACGCTAAGCTAAGCTATGCTGTAAGAATCAAATAGCTGAAACTATTATTTATGCTTTTTAGTTAGGAATTCTCCATTTAGATATCATATTCTGAAAAATGACACCTTAATAATTGTACAAGTGGCAGCAATAAGCCAACTACCGAGTCGAAGGCGGCTGCGTTATCTGATAACTCGTGATTTTAATAAAATCACACATTTGTAGCCGACGATTTCCACACGTCCATCATAGACCCTGCCTTAACATATGAGTGAAGAATGCCCCTGGGCACGGGACGATTCCTGGATAGCTCAGTGGTAAGAGCATTGACGTACTAAACCAGAGGTCCCGGGTTCNATCATAGACTCTGCCTTAAAATATGAGTGAAGAATGCCCCTGGGCACGGGACAATTCCTGGATAGCTCAGTGGTTAGAGCATTGACGTACTAAACCAGAGGTCCCGGGTTCGATTCCTATATCCATGTGTCATTTTTCAATTTTCAGAATAAGCTATACTGTGCTAAGGTTTCGTCAGTTTGGTTTAACACTCATTGCTAAGCTAAGCTATGGTTGCTCTTTTCTCTCTTGAATTCACTGTGGTTTTTTTCTGGTTTGCTCCAGTTATGGCGTTCCCCAAAATGTATTGTTTATGAGCTTAGATAATAGTATTGAATACTGAGGAAGATAAGTTGCTGCTTTTAGCAGATTTTTGGAAGAGGAAGAAAATGTAGGATGTGCGGGTTTCGCTTGTTCAATCAACAGTTCCATTTTAATATAAAAACACTTATTAAATATAAAACCTGGATAGAATATTACTTAAATACACTTGAAACAAACTGAAAACAAAATTTCAACACTTCTTTGATTATTTTCACCAAACCAGCACCGAGTCTGTTCAACACGTAGCCAAAGCTGCGTTACGCGGATGCGCGAAGTAAGATGGCTCAAGATGGGAGATGGAAAAATTTCCCGGCCATCAATCGGAAAAAAACATAGCGCGGCAAGGCATAGCTTAGCTTAGCTTTATGTGTGAACCAACACATTTAAATATATGGTCCACTATTTTTCTCAACAGTTGGCGAAGCAAATCTTATCTTAGCCTTCAATATGAACCGGCCTTAAGAGACTGTTCAATAATTACTATAATAGTTGTAGAACTAATAATACAAATCACAGTCATATAAGATAGGAGGAACCATAATTCAGTCTGGTGGAGAGCTTTATAAACCCAACAAAACAAAGTAATACTATTCCAGTTTATAAGAAGCTTTCTGAAAAATAATGGTCGGATAAATGAAAGATATTCGTGATTTGAAAGCTGAAGAGAAACAGACATCTTCATTGAGTTTAAGGAAGGGTTGAATCGGGAAATGGAGGGGGGGAAGGAGAGTAGAGATAAAAAGAGAGACGTGGTATAAAAAAAAGGGGGGGTGGGAAGGAGGGGGTCCAGCAAGAAGTTTTAATCTATTACTGTGCCTCCATCAACCCAAGTGAGATAAAATAAAAACATGCCACACTAAGTATATAACTGGCGTGCATGCAGACGTTAAGATGTTGATAACATAAGTAGACAGCTCCTCGACTCAATGGCGGATGCTTGGAAAGGCACCACCACCACCAGTTAAATAATAAAAACTGTTAATGTGTAATAATACCACGCAACTAAGACTGGTACAGTCGCTGAAGAGTACGTAGATATGTTGTGATATTTACAAGTATGCTAGATGCTTTTAACTGCAAATATAATTTCATGTGGTTCGTTTTAGTTTATTTTTCTCTCCTTTCAATTACAGTTTCAAAGTTTAATTTGTTTTAGTTGTTTATGGTTCGTACACTAGCCACGAGGACAACTCCAAATTTTGAAACTTGCTTCGCTACAGTCTAGTGGCAGGTTTAACGACGCCGCTTACCTCATCCTGTGGAGGTAAGTCGAGATCGGATTGATTGTCCCTGGTGATGTGGTAATGTATATTACTCAGCGAGTTGTCGAGCTGTAGAGTCCAGTTAAAAAGTATTGGTATTAAAATGATTAGGAAACTTGGGTACCAAAATATTAAAATAAATTTCTTTAAAAATAGAATTTTTCTTTAGATGTGATTTTTTTATTTAAATTAGTTAAGTTGTAAAAAAAAATTAGTATTGTAAATCTTCTTCGGAACAAGATAAATAAAAGTCCGTTGATCCATAGCACATATATCTGTTTAAACTAGGTAAACAAATAAAGGTTTGTTTTTACAAAATTTGATTTAATGCTGTTTTAGAGCAAACATTGATAGCATAAGTGCTGTGCGTATGAAGAATCGGAAGAGGGCTATCAGAAGGTAAACAAACAGCTTAGCATTATTAAGCAGTTATAATGAAGGAAGGAAACGCCCAGGTTCCAAAAGTTAGGGGAAGAAAATATAAAGAGCCTAACGAAGTGGCAATGTCATTTACGATCACGTCATCATGAGGGGAAGTAACGCTCAGATACAAAGCTATGGGAAGAAATGGAGTGTCAAGTGGTAGTAAGCAAGCTACCTAGATGGTGAACTACTCAATAGTCTTGCCGATACGTAAGGGAAGGAATTGTTCAGGTTCCAATAGTTGGGAAGGGGAATTCCAAGACTTGTTGACTTGAGAGGTTATTAAAAAAAAACCATGTCTAACTAGAGCCATCAAGTAGTTGACAGCATCTTCAGCAAAGTCAATAAGGATGGAAGGAATAGGGAAAGAAAAATAAAACGCACCGGACTCAACCCAAGGGGGTAGGAGATAAACTCTTGTATGAGAACCCTCCTCAGTGATATAGGTTGTGATAAAAGCCCCGTCTCTGAAATATATCCAGAAATGTCTGCCGTTATTCAGTAATACTATTTAAACATACAGTTAAGTATCTCAATTAATCTTAACAATTCCTGAAAATTCTTAAATGAACTTTAAACTAGGGAGGGGAAAACTAAACACAAAAATATAATTGGAAAAGGTGTCCTGGAAAAGGTTTCCTGGAAAAGGTTTCCTGGAAAAGGGGTTCGATATGAAGTCCATTAACTGAAAGCTTCCCTTCTTCACTAAGTGAGCTATCCAGATAATTTCATACAGCAATGGTTCAGATGAATTATATTCATAAGTCGGAAGAGCAGTGATAGCTTAGCTTAAGGTGGGGACGGTAAAGACGCGATAAAAGGGCAGTGTTTTCGCAGTTTTTATGGCAACACATTTCTTTGGTCAAAAGAAATCAAATATTGGTTCAGTACAAACATAGAGTTTAATTTTCTTCACATGATGACCTTAACTGTTCTTGAATATCTGTCAAGGATGTCCTGGAAATTTAATGACAACCTTTTTCTCTTCATTTACAAAAAATTGTCATCTAATGCTACTATGATCATGGCAGATATTCGAGAACTGTTGAGGTCACCATTTGAAGAAAATTAAACTCTATGTTCGTATAGAAGCAATATTTTATTAATTTTTGGCCAAAAAAAAAGTATTTTCTATAAAAGCTGCAAAAATACTGGCCTCTACTCCCTACATCTGCACTTTAAAAAATATAATATATACCAGCCTATCAAAAGATATGTGAGCCAACTGATATATTTAATAGAACCAGTTTAAGGTGAGGTTGACGGTATCGCGAGCTAAAGTCCGTATCTCGGTAATTTTTATGACAAAATATTATTGTGTACAAAGTAAATAAATTATCTCTTCAGTAGCTATGTTTAGTTTACTTTCCTACATATAATCTCAACAGTTCTTGATTTCCTCTCATAAAAAATGCTACATTTTAACAGAACCCTTTTTTCTTTATTTAAAAAGTGATGTTCAAATGTCGCAATAATTACTATATGACAGGTTGAGATTAATTTATTGTTTTAATACTCAACTAAACATTGCTATTGAAGCAATATTTTACTAACTTTGGTTAAAAAATTTATCTTTCTATGAAAAATACCCAAATATGACACACCTTAAAATATATATATATATATAGCCAGTACAAATTACAAGTAGTTTGAAATTATTTTTAATTTTCACACAATCCTAAATAAATAATTGCGGCTCTAGTTTTATGATTAATCTGTTGCTTTTTAAAAGTCAGGTTTACACAGATCGAACAACTGTGTGGAGAAACGCGTTGAATCTGTCAACAACATACGTCTTGAACACACCGGTTTATTACAAAGCTCGAATCCTTCAAGTGCGGTTAGTTGGCCTTGTGACGTCACTCAAGGTCCACTTCTGTCAACAAAATAAAATAACTGTCTCATAGTGTCAGGTTACCGTTTCCGTGTCATCAGTGACAAGGAGGTCGATTGCTTGGTTCAGGGACCTTAGTTTGGTCTCGAGCAGATAATAGTCCTATAATTATTTTATTTGTAGAGCTTATAGTGCACATAGCCAGTAAAGTTAAGTGTGTTTAGTGGCGTTGATTTTGAAGCAGGAGGCCGGGATTCTATCTTCACCTGGGATAAGTGAGGGTGGACCTTTTTTTTCTCTAAATTTTGTTTTTTCATTCTCCCTCCAGATGAATGATTGTGAATTTAATTTGCATTATTATTTAATAACAATGGTGGTGTATGGATGAGAAAGGTAAGATGTATAGGAAAATTACCCGCACTTTCATGGAGAGGAAGAGGAAATCATTTGGGGAAAATACTTTCAGGACACCCAGAGTAAATTAAAACCTAAAACCAGTTTAGACTAGCTTGACGTTTAATTCGCGTGCCCAAATATGACGTTTACAATAATTTGAATTGAGCCGCTTCGGTTCCCACGTAGTATAGCGTGTAAAAACAATAAACTGGACCACCGATCACAAGGTTTTTTTTAAAAATAAATGATCACTTCATCTGCCCTATCCAAATGCGGGTACGTTTCTTCTCAATTCTACCTCTATTATTAAAACATTAGTGTAAATATGCGGATAGCCCGAACAGTAATACTCGATAAACAAAAAGTATTTGAATTGCCCCCGACTCATTGCCAGAACTGTACCTTAGCATAGATCAGTATCGTCAAGAAGGTAG
>CABFWB010000126.1:223799-262750 GCA_902151455.1 Timema bartmani | reverse complement strand
GGGGAAGGTGGGAGGGTGCCAAGGGTAACTCTCTCCAACCCGCCCGTCAGGTCGGAGCGTGGTCGATTCGACCTGGCGCCGAATTAGTTACGTTACATGATAAACTTGCCTTGTCGAATAACGTTTCTTATCCATTGGCTGCATGCACTTGTTTGGGGAAAAAAAAATCAAAGAGAGGTATCTTACAAAATGATTTGGAACATCATAATAACAAAAATCGGAACCTAATTTTAAGAATTCAAAGCTTAAATTAACATAAATGTAGTGTGCTATTCGGAACTAATCCTATACGTGTCAAATATATGAGCTTCAGTATTTAATAATGTCACCCCTTGTTCAATTGTTAATTTATTCTTCCTCCCTCCCTCTTACGTAGTCATGACTTCTCAATTTCAATTATTTTTTTCACTACATTTTATCACCCGTTCGGTTCATAAATATATGTGTATATATATAACGATTATGTGATAACATTTTGAGGAAATGTGCATGCATTTGGGTGGTGGGAGAGTGGGAAACCATTTTGAGAAAACCACCCTTACCTCACCAGATCGGTATTCGAAACCCAATCTCCTAATCATCGGCAATCTAGTTTATTGAGGGAGTGACGCCTTGGGCCATGTGACCATAAAAATGGGTCGACTTCTCAAATGCCTCAGTTTTAAATTATTTTTATTTTTTTAACCAATTTCAACTTATTATTTATGTTTATGACCCTAATAATCGCTTTTGTGTCGACTCTTCTTTCAACCAAAATGTCAATTGTATTTCATATATTTATAAATTTAAAACGTAATTCACGTTAAAAAAAACTATTTTTTTTTCAAAAGAAAAGTTTTGATTTTTCAATATTCGTAATAGGCAGCCTAAAAATCGCATTTTTGGCAGTATACGCTTGTAAACGTCCTTCCAATGCAGTTGATTTTGTCAAATCCTGATTACAGGACAAAACGCCGGACCTCCTCGGGCAAAATACGTAAGTAGTCCCATTTAATACCACTTAACCAACTAAAAGCTCCTCATTTCTATTCAGGACAGGGGGAAATAATTGTCCCACATTCTCTAAACACACCCACTTTAAATTAACTAATTCAATATTATAATGTACGGCATATCAGATTAGATTATACTCGTTCCTACGTTATGCATTTAAATTACTGAAGAGTTTCGAGCAAGGAAAAAGAAAGTTGATATTCCTCCATAAAGTTTAGGAATATCTTCCTGTAAGCTCTTCTCACTTCTTGGCTTCAAAATTTACTCTTCATGTGTAAAAGCTATTTAAAATCACAAGCGAAATGATTATAATAAATTTGAGGATTATTAAAAAAATACACTAAAAGAGTAATACAAAGCTTAGGGTATTTATAAATGTATATAAAGATAAAGGAAATCTACCAATTAAATAAAAATCTATAACACGAAAAGAGTAAAATAATAAATAAACATTCTTAAATAGTTATAATATATTTTGTTTTAGTACTGCGTCTTACTACGTTCGGGTTATCGGCTTATGTACTAATTACGCTAATGTGTTTTGCGTGGATGGAGAGTGGAAAATCATTTAGCAGAACCACCCTCAGTACATCCAATGGGGATTCGAACCTTGATCTCCCTGTCATCCGTATTTTACTCTATTGAGAGTGGGATGCTTTAGCTTAGACCGTTCAAGCACTGAAGTTGTTGAATTTTTATTGCGTTAACATTTTGAGTAGCTTTAGAAAACTAACGGGTGTGCCTGACTTCCTAATAATTGTACTGGACTCCATACCAATTGTATCTAATCACTTGGAACTTTGACAGAGACTCAAACACGAGACCCCATAGATTTTTTTAAAAAATCTACTTATAAGCACCCCGCCTGCTGGACTAAACGTATTTTAATTACGTAAATACCCACTTCAGTACTCGTATGGTAAAAGGCGTCAATCTCATGTTAGACTGGCCTGTTGATGACGGGGAGATCAGGGTTCAAATCCATGTCGGGTCTACTTAGGGTGGTTTCCCTAAATGGTTTTCCACTCTCCTTACACGCAAATGCGGGTATATTACCTCTAAAATTCTTTCTTCCTCATCCCTACCCCATTGGAGTAATTATTATTTATGCGTATAACCTGAACAGGTAGTAAAACATGGTGATGAAAAAAACCGTTAATGGGGTAGTTAAGATTAAGGTAGAATTTAGAGAAAAGTTATACATATTTGCGTGTAGGAAGAATGGCGCTGTACTTTTATGGAAAACCACCCTCGTTACACCCTATAAGGATTCGAATACCACCCCCTCCAGCACCATCAAACAAGATTAGCCTAAATAAAACTGACGTCTAGTCTACGTGCCCACCGATACGGATGGGGACAATTTTAAATGTAAAAGTGGAGAAAAAAAACTTAAATCGTCAGGTTCGAAGGAACTGCACCGGTGGGCACGTGGGCAAAGGCGTCAGCTTCGTCAAGTATTAATTGTCAGTTACAGGAAAGTCGGGGTTAGAATCCCGTCCGCATGTCCTTCTGGTGATTTTTATCTAAGTGGCTTCCCACACTACCTCCACTAAAATGCGGGTGCATTCTTTGTCAGTTACAGGAAAGTCGGGGTTAGAATCCCGTCCGGATGTCCTTCTGGTGATTTTTATCTAAGTGGCTTCCCACACTACCTCCACTAAAATGCGGGTGCATTCAATCTCAATTCCACCTTACTCAACCCAACCAGATTAGTGTAAATACGGATAACCTAGGCAGAGCATAGAGCACAAACTTTTTTTTTAATGCCAAGAGATCCAACATCTTAGCTAAGTCGATAGCGTGTCTGTCTATTGAGCCAAGGGTCCCAGGTTCAATTCCCAGTATGGCCAAACAAAATATAATTGGTGAAACGTTTTTTAATGCCAAGAGATCCAACATCTTAGCTAAGTCGATAGCGTGTCTGTCTATTAAGCCAAGGGTCCCAGGTTCAATTCCCAGTATGGCCAAACAAAATATAATTGGTGAAACGTGGGTTTACCCTTTCACAGTAATTCGATTTAGAAAATGCTTGTCAAATAAAATTTAAAAAATTAATCCAAGGTGCAACAATATGTCCCAAAAGTCAGTGATACTATTTGCGAGTAATTTGCTGACACGGCCTTATAATAGGAACAGTCCAGTAGTAAACCGATCTTTATCGCGTACCGCAGCATTCTTTACACACCAAGATCAATTTTAGATTCCGTTCAATTTATACCTTCCTAATACATTACATAATGCGAGGACTATCTCACCTCTTGATCAATATCCACGCCATATTAAAGGGGTGGGGGGGAGGGCGACATTGATTTATCATTCCATTTAGCATTTCAAAATTATTGCCACTTTTTTTTTTATAATACCATATTTATGAGATAATTTTTTTGTCTTTTAAAAAGTCTTATCTCATACGCCCATAATGGTTTTACATTAACGTCTCGCTTGTGATCAAACTCAAAACGCCGTAGCTCCTCAGGGGGAATCCGGAGATGAAAAGTCCATGTCACACGTGGCTGAACCAAAGAAAAGCTCACGCCTTGTAATATAAGACTCCACCGAGGTATTTTAAAACATCGAGTGACATTTCCCACACTATAAAATGGTAATTAACCTGAACTATTACTGAAACACCAGACCAGGACCAGCACTTAAGTGACATAAACGGTAATAATAATTAATCAATTTATTTTCGTTCGGGATGTACTATTGTGACGCGAAATTTGATTTCTATCCATTAGGTTACTATCTTGTTCTTAAATCGCCACTGTTAGGAAAGATTCATTGGAAATAAATTACAATCAAGTAATGTGTTATGAAAAAAAAACTAAAGGCGCGCGGAGGAAAATAAGGTATAGTAAAGGAAGTATTGTTCTTTTTTGTCATTTTGTTTCATGAAAAGAAATATATAAAAAAAAAATAGGACGTGATTTGTTTGTCGATTGGCTGTGAATGGCCAAGAAAGAGTGCTGTGGGCTGCTTGAATATGGCTACTGTGCACTTCACATGATTGTACAGTACGAGCAAGAAAATAAAAAGTTTCACGACACGAATTCGCTGCCAAGACTTCGCTATCGACACACTGTCTCGTGGCAGCCATTACTCAGACCACGTCAAAAACTTGATTTGATGGGAGTGAATCTAATTGCTCGAGAAATAGTTTGCCCCTCCGTCGTTCGAAAAGATGCGCCAAATACAGCTGGAAACGTTGTTTCGTGACTGCGAGGTTCTATTGTTCAGTTTCCTGATTGGGTTTCAAGTGTATCTACGCCTTGTAAACTTGCAGAGATTATCCCCTTAACTGTTTTACTTCTTGAATCAATAATCGGGGGGCGTTCCCATAAATGTATGCTGTATAGGAATAAGATTAAACTGCTTGATCTGTGTGATGGACCGAGGATAAAGGTGATGGTGGGAAAGAGAGGGTAGATATCAATTTTTTTTTTAAGAGTTAGTGTATCCGTCTGAGTCCGATTATCATGAACATTGCACGATATCTATCACACGCAGAGGTCTGAAATTTTAATGTTAGAAACCCCTGTGCACGGACATGTGTACCTTGAAGACAAAATTTTAAAATTTTGATAAGAATTTTTTGATTAATTAAAAACAGAAAAATGAAATATAAACGCTTCGAGGAAAGTTTTACTACTACATTTCATACAGTTGTGCAATGCGGGTTATGGTAGAATCTGTGGATAAACAAAAGGCTGGAATTTTAAAATTTTGATTTTTCTCTTTTTACGCTTTTTACCCTCTTAATCCATTTTACGCTTTGAAACGTTTTAAAAAAGATTTGATTAGATTAACTTTTAACTCTTTTTATCCTTTATGCTCTTTTTGATAGTTAATTAATTAATTAATGTGAAAAGGTGTAAAAAGTGCAAACAGGGCAAAAAGGACAAAAATGGTAAAGAGTACATCTAATCAAAAGGCAATATGATCAAAAGGGAAAAAATTTCAAAAATGTCCAAAAAGACTGAAATGTAAAAAAGATAAAAGGGCAGAGTTGAACAAAAATAGTAAAAAGTGCAAGTGGTAAAAAGAGCAACAAGTAGATCTAATTAAAAGAGTATATAGGTTAAAAGGGGTAAAATAACTAAAAATGGCAGAAAGATTCAAAAACCGCAAAAGTGTCAAAAATGCTTAAAAAAATGGTAAAACTGTTAACGGGGTTAAAAGGATAAAGAGAGTAAAAAGGGTAACGAGGACAGTAATGGAATAAGGTAAAAAGGTGTTTAACTTTAGAGTAAAGAGGGAAAAAAGGTTAAAAAGGTGTAATAAGTTCAAAATGCTTAAAATACTTAAAATTGGTGAACAGGGTGGGGAAAAAGTAAATGGTGGCATTATATGAGAAACAATTTAAATGCGGAGAAAAGCTCAAAAAAATGCAATTATCTTATTTTTTTTTAATATGTACGCTCTCATTAAACGAGAAATCTAGTCTCCAACGAAGTAAACTTCCTAATGTAACGGAACAGGGTATGAGAAGGAAATGCACCAGCATTCTACTGTAGAGTGATCATTCGTCCCCGATTTTACCGCAACAGTCTCGGATTTTAGCCCATCGTTCCGCATCTATAAAAGTCCAGGAAAATATCCCGTATTTTGAAAATCGTCTTGTTTTGAATACGCGCGTACAAAGTTAGAAGCTATGGCGAAAAATGTCATAAAGCAATACATATTTTTTTAATTTAAAAATATAACATTTGTTACCATATATTCCGATGCTTCAAATCATAAGGATGTCCATTTATTTGCTACTCTGATCCGATACTTTAATTTTAAGTAAGGGATTCAAACCAAAGTCCTTGATCTGGTCTATCTTCCGGGTGAAACACCGGGAAAGATTTCCAATTCACTTTTAGAAATAATAGAGGAAAACACGTTTAAATGATGTTCCTGTTCATTACTTACTTACTCTATGGCATTAGGAATTCGAAAGTTCATTGCCACACTTACATAAGTACGCCACCTAGCCCTATCTTGAGCTAGTTGTATGCAGTCCAACTCATTACACCTTATCCTATCTTGAACTAGTTCTATCAGTCCACCTCATTACATCCTATTCCTATCTTGAGCTAGTTCTATCCAGTCCACCTCATAACACCCTATCCCTGTATTGAGCTAGTTCTACTCAGTCCACCTCATAACACCCTATCCCTATATTGAGCTAGTTCTATCTAGTCCACCTCATAACACCCTATCCCTGTATTGAACTAGTTCTATCAGTCCACCTCATTACATCCTATCCCTATCTTGAGCTAGTTCTATCCAGTTCACCTCATAACACCCTATCCCAATATTGAGCTAGTTCTACTCAGTCTACCTCATAACACCCTCTCCCTATATTAAGCTAATTCTACCCAGTCCGCCTCATTACAACCTATTTCTTTCAGGTCCGTTATGTTATCCTCCCATCTGCGTCTAGGTCTTCCCAATGGTCTCTTCCCATTGTGTTTGCCAGTCAATACTCAGAACAAGGTTCTAAAATCTCTCATTCGCGCTGCATGTCCTGCCCACCGTAATTTGCGAGGATTGATTATCCTAACAGTGTATTGTTATTTAGTACAAGTTACATAACTCATCGTTGTAACTATAATTATTTTTTAATTTTTGTCCCGGATTGACGTGAGTAGGAAATGGTCACACTATACTATCGGGAAGAGCTAAAAACAAAAATGTGATTTTAAAAAAAATTAGTCAAGGCAACTGGTCGGAATCGAACTCCAGCCTTTCAGACAAGAATCAAGGAGGAAAGTCGTTAGGCTATATTTTTATTAGGAATAATCAATCTATTTTTTCTAACAAATTGGTTTGATCAACACACGACTTACCATCTAACTTAATTTTAGAACAGACATAACATTAAGTCTCCCGGGCGTTAATATATAAAACTTTGATAAGGTAAAGCATCAATTTCACAGCTGATAATTTTTCAGCCGTATCGAAAAATTGGACTCGGGATCCTATAATTCAGTAGTCAGACACGCCACCCGACGGAACTAAGGTGTCAAGACGGCATATCCTCCAGGAATCCATGTCAAACATCGAGGCTTATCTGTGTCTCGGAACATGTGCAGCATTTCTGTTCAGACTGTACGCTGCGCGCGCGAGGCTGCGCGAGATTGGGGGAGGGGGGGTGAGGTGGGGTGGAGGAGTTACAGGGGGGGGGCGTGCCGGCTCGAGTAGCTCCGGTAGCAGCAGTTATTAACAATGCTGTGCGCGGTCCTCTCTCTGTTATTACGGTAGCTAGCGGCGACACTTGTTGTAATAGGGCGCGGGTGGTCGGAACACACCTGCTAGAAAAAAAAAACCATCTCCCCAATACAACTACCTCCCTTCGTCCCATAAAGATACGCAACAGGAAGGCGATTAACCGCAGTTATTAATGATAACATCGTTCCGGATGACACACTTCTTTATACGGGCTTGCACTATGCAAAATAAAAAATCCATTTTAACTTAGATCTAACGGAATATTTTAAAATAATAACGTCAATGCATTTAGAACAGTAAATACATATATACCATTGTTTACCATCTACTGCAGTGATTCCCAACCTTTATACTTTGGAAAAATACACATATTTGGTTCAAAAGGGGTAAATTACAAAATATACGTGTAACTCAATGGGATTTATAAATAGTAATTAACTCATAATTTTGAATAAACTATTTCAAGAGCATTTATTGTATATTTCTATTTACTAATTACCACTGCTCTTCGGTAATTAAACTTGGCTTATCCACATTCTTACTAACCTCACTTTTAACTTTATTACCGGCAATATTCTCTTCGTCTTCTTCTGATACACGAATTCTCTTAACATATATATTCACATTGTCCAAAAAGTATGAACAGACCAACAAAAATCAAACTTTTGCATAATCTCGTGGAATTCCAGTGTTCCGCAAAACCCTGGTTGAGAATCACTAACCTACTGTGTAGTTTTATCAAATAAACTAAGGTTTAAATGATCAGAAAGGAAGTAAATAATAATAGAACCTTTAACGGATATAGTGGCAACTGAAACTATAGTTGTGTTTAATCTACAAAACGTGACAGTTAGAATGTTCGATGGTAGTGTGTCATAAACATGAATAAAAGTAGGAATAAAATAAGTCTTCGAGTATAACTTCGAAAATCACTGAGAATTGCAATTTAATCTGTCTTCCCTTGTCCTCCACCTTTTATCTACACACATACACATGCTACAATATAAGTAATTACAACAAATATACAAGTACCCCTGTCAGCATAGTTAGTAAAAAATTATCAGACATAATTATATAGTTTAATTTTAAACAAAAATGTTGGTGGCATAAATACTTTTAGAAAAATATTTTATTGTATTTCTTAAAACTGCCGTTTGATTAATATGGCCTCTATGTACAGTTACATATTAATAAAAAGGGCATTTTAGAAAATTCAGATATACTTTTTTTGCAGCCAGCATTGATATAATTTTACTAAATTATTAGGTTACGGTATGTATTAATTACGTATAAATGTGTTAGGGATGAGGAAGGTTGAATTTAAAGGGTGAGTACTCACATTTGCTTGGAGGGAGAGTAGAAAACCATTCAGGATAAGCCACCCACAGTACACCCGAACGGAATTCGAGCCCCGACATCCCTGTAATCGGCATACTAGTCTGTTGCAATAGTGACGCCCTAGACCACGTGGCCATCGAAGCTGGTATGATTAGTGTTATTTTATAATCTTTATCGAAAGTGACAGCTACAGATCACATAATATATTATATTTGCTAATACATCACATGACACATTAAAGTAGAGCTAGCAACTTTATTAGCTGTCAGATAATGTTCTTCCTATGAAAAGTGGACTTCACATGCCTATGTTTGGCTGTGCTCGGATAGGCCTAGTTAATTGGACCTGTACTCGCCGAGGCAAAGCGCACTAAAAATCTTTAAAATCTTAATTTCTTAACTTTGAGAATCTTTTTCTCGAATCCAGTTTGGAGATCTGGCCTATCTACTGGGTGCGGCCATTTTAGAGACCACTATATAAACAAGGTATTCACGGGGCTACAAAAAAACAAGACGAGTTAAGTGCCTTATGAAAACCACTCTATTCCCCTTATGTGATGTACTGTACTGTCGACAGAGGTGTGAGCAGTGTTATATACCTTCACAGGGGCAGCCTGCAAGTTGCCAACTTTGAACAGTGTGAAAACAAAATCTTCACTTTGGTTTATATAGGGGGCGTGGGCGTAAATTAATGGGTATCTCTAAATATTGGTGTCATTTTTTATATTTATTTAAATTAATTGAAATGCGGTCTCATATATATATATATTAATATATATATAAATGTNATAAATAATCTTCTGTTAACAGGCAGAAAATGTTTATAACTACGGCACTGTATATATATATATATATATATATATATATATACAGTGCCGTAGTTATAAACATTTTCTGCCTGTTAACAGAAGATTATTTATCACAATAACTAATAAACTAGCTTAACCTAGCGTTCAAAAGACAGGTCAAGCATTTTTCTTTATGGACATAAGTTCGAACCCATCCACAAATTAGAAAGTTTTGATTCCACTAAATCTATGAACAAGACCTTTAGTGATATTTGCATATCATTTTCAATTGGACATCGGTATGGTTATAAGACCACGAAATAAGAAATAAAAACATTATGTTCGAGCGCCTGAATCCTGGAATAAATTGTGGTAATGCACCTTTTTAGCTAAGGGCTTCAACAGGGTGAACCAAGAGCCCAATGGTGGAAGAACTGAGGAAGGAGCTGAAGGAAGATGGAATGGAAGAGAATACATGGAAGGTGGGGCAGGATAGTAGAAAGTGGTTGGAAGCACGAGGGGGGAGGAGGTCGACGCACGAACTAAGGGATCCCTGATCGCCAGTTGATTGATGTAAGTAAGATAAGATAGTTGTTAATAAGGTTTATATAAATTAATTACACTTCATTAGAAAAAGCTTGGGTAAAGTTTAAATTACATAAGTTTAATTGAAAAATCTGTCCAG
Source organism: Timema bartmani (assembly GCA_902151455.1). Taxonomy (NCBI): domain Eukaryota; kingdom Metazoa; phylum Arthropoda; class Insecta; order Phasmatodea; family Timematidae; genus Timema; species Timema bartmani. The sequence goes on along the minus strand of CABFWB010000126.1, from coordinate 252,728 downwards.
ACAGGGGCGGGGCTAGTCCCTGTCCGGGAACATTTTCAATTGTATAGAGTATTTATAACCACTACAGTTTCTCCACGTTTATATGTTGCATCCTCTAAAAAGTTATTCCAAAGACGATCCGACCATAGATAGCAAAGCTCAACAGAAACGGGCCAGCCAAACAAGACCCCTCCATTCTCCTCCCCGTGTGACACTAGCTTGGGACGCCATTAGGCGGAGGAGATAGATAGGCCGATACCGACCAACTCCTGACACTTTCTCGTCTCTACATGAACTGGGAGGTGTGATAAGTCAATGGACCGCGTCAAGATCAAGATACGAGCTCCCAACAAGCACATCATGTTGGCACTTAATTGCAGAGCGCATTCTACTTTAATTAATTCTCTGGTTATATAGAAAGTACGTAGAGTCATGATTTCAGGTAGGGGGTGGGGGTGGGGGTAAAAATATGGTGTTTGAAGAAGTGGTTATTGATTAAATTTGTTTCGCGTCATATCGAAGTTGGGAGGGACGGACGGGATGACACCCTAATGTTTATGGGCATTTGAGAAATGTATTGCAACGGGAGATTGCATTAATCAACAAGATTTTGGTGTCTACCGTGTTTCAGACCATTTTGTCTGCTAATGGCCAATAATGAATGTGATTTTGGAATTTTTTTACTGGTTTTCCTTTTAACTAATTAGTACATCAAAGGCTTAACCGGCCTTGTGGTAAAATGGTAAGATCACCTAATTGGTGAGATAGAGGTCCTGTGTTCGATTGTCAGCTGGTACCGTGGGATTTTTCTCGAAAAGGGAATAATTCTTATGGTCACCAGGGTTTGGTTGATTAGGCTTAAGTTAGGTTAAGATCTTCATTGGCTCCATCCCGTCATACTCACTATCACCATCCCCTTATCTTATAGGGTATGGTAGGAGCCTCCACGAAAAAAATGTGCGAGTAGTACATTCGGGCGTCCCCTTGGCAACGATACATTTATTAGTAAGTCTATTGACTAATCTTCCCGCCAACTGAGCTATAGATTGATGTAGCCCAGACACGCCATTATTATTATTAGTATTATTATCATCATCATCATCATCATCATTAAAGGATTAGTCTGCTTGTTGTGTTTGCTCTAATATTAAGATAGTGTACAACTATGTATTTTATTTATAGGTTTGGAATGAGTTCCAAATATCATAAAGAGGTCCTGAGAGTCCAACAAAACGTCCCATCTTCAAAAAACAGGATGTGGCCTATTGAGAGAGCAGTATTAGATGAGAAACTTTTTGAAGATTGTCATTAAATTCTAGGACACCCTCAACAGATATTTAAGAACTGTTTGTATCACCATGTAAAGAAAATAAAAGTCTATGTTCCTACTGGAAACATATCTGATTTCCTTTTACTAAAAAAAAGTTTTGTTATAAAAACTGCAAAAACACCTTTTCTCGAATTCCTACCTTAATCATTTACTTTTAGTTTCCTGATGTTAATAATGGAATAATGACATTCACTCTTGATGTGAAAAGTTAAATGACACAGGTTATAAAGGGGTTGGGACTATATGTCTACTTGGTGATGCATGATGGATTAAAAAAGGTAAGAAAAAAAAGAGTTAGGTGTTTTATGGATTACTACTTATTCTAACAAATAAATGTTGAGCTATCGTTTCTTCTCTTACTAGAAAGTTATTGAAACCGTTCATGCTTTTAAGATCGATAAAAAATAAGAAACACAACTTTGAATCACGAAAAATAGGCATGTTAACATTTGTTATTGTTGAATTGGCATTTATTAGCAGTTGAAAGTAATACTTTGCAAGTTTTTGGTAGCATTTATTAATTTTTTTTACTAGCCCTTAAGAGAAGAAAAAATATTATAAAAACGTAGAAAATAGGTCCCGCTAGGGTGGAAAGAAGGTGTAAGCTAAGGCAGTACAAAAATATTTACTATTGGAAACAGTAAGATTCTACAAAGGCAGCCAAAGAACCCAAAAAAGTTAACAAAACATAGCCCTTATGAGTATCAAAAAGCCTCGCTTGGAGAGAAAGTAGGTTCAACAAAGGTACTAAAAAATATTTTATTTTGGCGGTAACTAGACTCAAAAAGTTCAATCTAAATGGCCCCCAAAGAAAGCAAAAATATTCCGCAGTTTTTAAATAAAAATGATTTCACGAAAAAATAGAAAAAATGTTATTAATATATCCTATCTTCGATAGGAAAGGTGGTGGGAGAAACAGTTACCATGAATCCAGTCACCAAACCATATGATATGCAAAACCAATAGTGAGTTGTCGTTACTTTTGGCAGTCAAAACATTCACAGCAAATAATTTGTTTTTAATTACTCTTTCCAGTTTTTACATTATTAAAACACGAACTTACGAGAAACTACCGTTCAGATGTTTCTTTTTTTGTGGAGTTTCAAACGAGATCTTTTAAAATGCTACATTCTCTTCATAAATCAAGATGGCGAGCCAGCCGAAACAAGGGCGGTTGATGACGTTATACAAACAGTCTTCGGTTGTGTTCTTGTGCTGTTTGTAAAATAAAAACTTTTTATTTTGAAACTAATATTTAAAATGGTTCTTTCTCTAAGTAAAAAGAATATTTATTTATTTTGGTGACCAGTTATAAGAAGATACAAATGTGAATATAGTTATTTTTAATTTACTATTTAATGTACTATAATATTTCTTGTTGCCATAATCCATGCAACCACGAAACAAATAATAATGTAATAGTTTTAATAATATATTTTGTTCTTTCAATAAGTTACTGAAGCGCCAATTGTACAGTACTCATTTAGAAGAGTATTAGAATCGTTTGATAACACTTTTTATTGATAATAAAATACTACTAAGAAAATAGTAATCATTGACCAATAGTTTAGCACCAGTCACTTTTAACCAATGTTTGCCATTAATAACTTTTTTCGCGAGCTGTCACCACCTCTCCTACCGTAAATAGGTTATCGTATAGTTGCAAAAAGGTTCTCGAAACGAAAATCGAGGAACACACTAAGCAAGCTATGAAGACCAGAAAGGGTGAAAGGAGAAGGAAGGTCCAATGAGTCATTAGTTGTCGTATTGTCGTGACACCAAGCAAGTTGAGACGAGGCAACAGATTACCTGGACTGACAACAAAAACAAACCCTCTAAGCACGCTAATTACCTGGTCCGCTCACGATCCTCATCAGCCAATCACAGCCCCAATACCACCCACTAGGCTCCGCCCCCTGGTGTTGCCAGGTGTCTATTATTCACTTCAATGCACCAAACCGATGAAACGTCACAGAATGTTTTTATTTTTAAAGGTTGGTGAGCTACTTTATATTATAAATATTATACTCCATTCACGGTAGGAATTAATCTCTGAAAGGCCTTTTTTCCTACCAATATCCTACTATATAATAGCTTTCTGGTAGGGAAAAAGGCCTTTCAGAAAACAATTCCTACGCTGAACAGACAGTACAGATGTATTATTTTAAATACAATTTGCTGTATGTTTTTTTAGCAACAACACGTTTTACTTACCGTTTTGATCATACGCATATGAACCAATTAGGCTAATATTTTAAGGGTGAGGACGGTTGAATTTAGAGGTGTACCCGCATTTGCGTGGAGAGAGTGTAAAACAATTTGGGGAAAAACCATGCTCATTACACCCGAGAGGGATTAGATCCCCGATCTCCATATCATCGGCAGTCTATTATTTTGTGAGACGAGGGTTTGACAACCTTTTAAGGCCCTGATCGACCTATAAACTTATCAATCGTTTCTCAACTCTAATTATTTTTTATTTTTCCTCTTATATTTATTTGTTAAACTAGACCCTTCCTTAAAATACTTATGACCCATCCCTTCTAAAAAAACTCCATGGCTTAAAGTGGAATGGGGACGCGAGAAAAGTTAAGTATTTTTTTGCAGTTTTTATGGCAAAACAATTTTTTTGGGCAAAATTAAAAAAAATTGCTCCAGTATAAACATAAAATTTAATTTTCTTCGCAAGGTGACCTCAAAATTTCTTGAATATCTGTCAAGGGTGTTTTGGAACTTAATGACAACTTTTTCTCTTCATTTAAAAAGTTTGTCATCTAATGCTCATGATGGATATTCAGAAACGGTTGATACAAACATAAGAAAAAAATTAAACTGCATTTTTGTACTGGACCAACACCGTTATCGAATAAAGTGCTAACATTTGTGGATGGAGGGTGTCGTGTGCTCAGCACAACAAATTATCCGGCCATTAATCTCAGTTTTCTAGGCCGAAGCCACTACTTATTTATTGAAGTAACTCCTCATTTGTCCTCACGAGAATTAGTTTGGCCCCGTTCCAGACCCACTGATTTACGGAAAAATTCTGGAAGCGCTGGGTATCGGATCCGGGACTCCTGGATCTTGAGTCAGGAACTCTGAGGCGGTCTCCTAACCTTCTATAAAAATGTATAAAAAATATGTATATATTAATATTAAACTATTTCAATTTTTTATAACATTACCGATAACTGCTCAAGGTTATTTTGGTCGATATGAAATATTATATGAAAGTGCTGGATATATTTGCGAGTTTTTAAAAGACTCACAAAGGTCGACTTTTAATGACGATGTAGTTTTCTCCCGCGATCTACAGAAGATTGACGTGAGATCGACCAGTTGCCGATCACTGCTGACGGCGCTGACGGCGCTGCTTGTGGGCGCTAGTAACGTTCTCACAGTATAAGCTGGAAGCTTGTGAGTTGAATTGTAGGTTTCATACAAAGATGAGCTCCAGTAAGGGTGAATTTTTTTTTATAGCGTTGTTTCCAAAGTTTTGGCTGTTAAAAAAGTGGGCATTCACGACATAACTAAAGGTAAAGAAATGTATGGGAAGTATCAACATCTTTTTACAAAAAAACATAAGGAAGACAGTGATAGGGTTTTTAAATACTTAAGAGTAACGAAATTAATAAGTCAATGTCAATTACTTCGCTTTCCGCCATATTAAATTCAAACACTTAAATTTGGTTTATGAAATACCATATTTAAAAACAAAGAACTTAATAAAAATCAATTATGTACGTGTGCTGGGGGGTTCGGGGTTCAATCCTCGGTCCCAGCACAGATTTATCTGATTACCAAACCCTTCCTTCACCTCTGACAAGATGTGTCTTAATCACGACTTGTGAATGTGAGGAATGCCAGGCCTCCCCCGTGGTTCGGATTCCACGTTAAACTATAGGTCCTCCATTCCATCTCACAATCACTCTATCCATTACACATTAGCGTAAGTGCGTACAACCCGAACGGGTAGTAAGACGCGGTGCTAATAATAATTATTTACGTTCAACACAGAACACGACTCACGCCAAAAAGCCAGCCAGCAATGCCTGTGAGCAGGAATACACAAAACATTCCTGCTAGCGGATGAACGCAGACTACCTGAGCGCAGACACAAGCTCAAGCGTTTACTATGCGACGTGTAACTTAATAGTCTACAGCAATATATTCCTGCTTGCAGATTTCCGCTTGTCGGCGCTTGCAACCAGCAAGCAGGTAACCAGCGTTCACTGTGCGCGTACCCTTAGATCAATGCTCTCCAAACTACGACCCGTGGGCCACATCCGGCCCACCACAAGATTATATCCGACCTGTTCCAAGATTTTATCAAAAAACAAATTGATTGTTTCTCTTCGTTATTTATTAACCACACAGTTTATTTGACAAGTCCAATTTCTGTCCGCACGCGTGCCTACCTCCCATGACACCAAGCCAGAGTGCTGTCGGAATTGCAAACCTTCATTTTCAGTCACCGGAGCCATTCCTTATACCGACAACAGAACGGCTTGACTGTGACGATTTTTAGGTAGTTCCAAATCACCCGGCAGAGGGTTATCAAAGGAAAGTCTAGAAAGATGTAACCCAATTTAAAAAGTAATTATATTGACTAGTAATTATAAATATTATTTATTACATATAAATTGATTCATTTCTCACAGAGAAGAATCAACGTCAATCACTTTTATCAAACACTGACTGGCCTTGTATGTTGAAACAAATTTGATTTATGATCTATTTGCGCATGTCAAGGCATTCAGGGCAAAAATAATGCTACTTGAAGAACAGATGAATGTTTCTTTGGCCCGCAAAAATGTGTAAAATATATTATGTGTCCCGCATAGCAAAAAGTTTGGAGACCCCTGCCTTAGATCATTCGACCACCGAAGCGGGTGTTTGTTGTATGCACAACATATGGACATAATTCAAATGAACTTTGTGTATTTTTGATTGTCAAATATAATATCATAACATACTTTTACCGATTATTTAAGACAAGAGTTGAGCACTATTGAATTATAAATCCACCCCGGTAAGTAATCAGTGTCTAGGGACCAGCCTCGGTGGCGTAGTTGGTTAAAGCACTGGTTTCATGTTGAGCTAGACTGCCGAGGACGGGGAGATCAAGGTTCGAATCTCGGTTGGGTGAACTGGGGGTGGTTTTCCCCTAAATGGTTTTCCACTCTCCCTCCACGGAAATGTGGGTTTATCTCCTCTAAATTCAACCTTTCCAATTCCTAATCCTTTAGCGTAATTAGTACTTAAGTGTATAACCCGAACGGGTAGTAAGACGCTGTACTAAATAAAAAAAAAAGTGTCAAGAGTTTATATTTCTTGTACCTAACATAATTGTTTACAGTCAAAGAGGAGAGGGAGGAAATCAGGAACACAACTTTAGCCCAATTTAAAAGAGAATGGTGACATTTGGAGGGAGGGTGCTCAACCTATCATCTGTGTTGATCGCAACATACGGCAACAGCGCACGGGACCAATGAAGACGTCCTCCGGGGAAGACAGGGAACACAAGAGGAAACAGGATAATGAAGCTGTAACACGGGTTTGGGTGATGCCAAGAGGAAAGGAGTCGAGTAGAGTAGTTAGAGAGGTGAAACGTACAAGAACAACAACAACAAAAAAAGAGAGAAACGAACAGACTAATGAATGCTTTATGTAAATAAAGTGATACTTTTTTTACAGCTACAAGAACACACACAAGAGTTACCATTTTGATGATTTGAACTGCTACTACACTAGTTTAACGTCCCCCAAATATTGAACAGTTTATTTATGTTTTTATTTTCTGCGAGTCATCTCACTACCCGGCCGGAGCTATTCGAATTTAACTACGCTTAGTGGGATAGGGTTGAAGGAATCAGAATTCGGAGTAGATGTGTCAGCATTTGCGTGGAGTAAGAGAAGGAAACAATCCAAGAAATACCACCTTCAGTACACTTGACCATAATTCTAGCTACGACCTACTTTGCTTTCAACAAACCTGACTAGATGAGTCTGGCGTTTAGTCTGTTTGTCCATGGATACGGGTAACGAATGGCTATTCAGAAGAAAAGAGAATCGTGTGGAGAGCAAGACCCCAGAAGGCGCTATGCTAAAGTGTTATGGTTTAAATTTCGGTTGGGTCAACGTTTCTTAGAGCCATTTGTTGAGACCAATATTGTCGCTCTTCCAACCCCCATAATTCGAAATTTCTTTTATAATGCGAATTTAATAAGGAAATGAAAGAGGGAGTAGAGGAAAAAAGACCAAAATATATGCGTTGAATGTATAAAGTATAGATAGGCCTGCAGTTAACGACATTGGTCTAAGCTTACGGGTATTTAGACGGGCTAACACGAGGCAAGCTAAGTGAGCAGGTTATTGGGTAGCTTTTATTGGGAGAAAGTAGCACATACACTTTAATGTACGTAATAAGAGGATTATCTGAGAGCTAGAAACATTAATGGATCTACTTTCACGTACTCATAAGCTAGGGCATATAAGCTGCTTCTGTCACCTTTGATAGATATTATCAATAACCTATAAAATAACACCATTAATATAGTAAAATTTCATCAAAGTTGACCGTAAAAAAAGATGTGTTTCTTAAAAGGTTATTACTACCAAAATCCTACTGTACAAGTACTATTCACACACAGTCAAGTATTTCAGACAAGTCCAGCTGTAGCCTCCACGCTAAACATTCATTAATAGTTGTTTTTTTAAATATATATAAATTTAAGCATGCTCACCCCTTGGTTTCAGAAAAGTGCCAATTAATGCAAGTTTACGTTTCATTTTAAAATATTATTCAGTGTTCATAAGAGCTCTAACATGTTAAACAAGAGCAATAAAATAATCCAAAGAAATATTTATCATTTGATTACTGTAGTTATATCTCAAGAGACAATTAATAAAGCTGTTACGAAAATATGAACGGGGGAAGATTTTATATATTATTCTCAACTCGATTATGTAAAAATTAGTTTTTAAGTACAGTGGATTATAGTTATAGTTTTGTTTTAAAAACCAGTGGGGGAAAAAAGTTCATTTTAATGTATCAAAATTTATTTAGAGTGTTACCTCCAAATAAAGCTTTTTAAAAGGTTCCCTAGTGCGAATTAAACATTGCATTCTAATATACAGTTAAAATGTTGTTTATACTGCTCCACAAAATCTAGTGTGAGCCATGTTTGTTATGCAACGGACAAAGAAGCTGGTAAAATATCTCGTTTATTACAACAACGCTCTTTTTTGCGTTTTATGACCAGAATAACCACATGTTTACACTAATGGGAAGGAAGATAAGCTTAAGAGGAAAATAGGCTTTAGAGGAAGATAGGTTGTAGAGGAAAAGTACCCCCATTTGCATGTAAAGAGTGGGGGAAACACCATGTAGGAAAAAAACACATTCGGTACATCCAGCCGGGATTATCACCCAAACCTTCCTATCCCCGGCACACTAGACCACAAAAGGGTGACACCTTAGCCCGCACACCCACCAATGCATGTCACAAGGATTATTTAAGAATACACTTAAACTTAATACTGTGATAAATAATAATAATAATAATAATAATATTTTCATGGAATAGATTTTTTCCCCATTACATAAGGCTTCCCGCAACTGTGGTCATGTGGTCTAAGGAGTCGCTCTTGCGATAGATTGTATTGCCGGGAAAGATAAGATCAGGGTTTGAATGTCAGTCGGGTCTACTGAGAGTGTTTTTTTCACGTGAGGTTCTTACTCTCCCTCCAGGCAAGTGCAGGTATATTTTCTCTAAATTCATCTTTATACCGTTTGTGTGAATATTCGGATAGCTTAACTGGTAGTATGAAGTGGTGTAAAAAAATCACACAAGGCTGGTGTAGTTTTTATATTATTATTGTTATTATTATTACTATCGTCATCATCATCACCGCATCTTAATAGCTGTTCGGACTATACGCGTGTATGATCATTACTCTAATGGGGTAAGAGTTTAGAAGGAAGCATTTTTTAAAGGTAATCTACCCACATTTGACTGGAAGGAGAGTGGGAAACCATTTATGGAAAACCATCCTTAATAAACTCAACCGTGATATGAACCCCCTTGAGGGTACGCGAATACATCTTATGGGCCACGTAAAATTTAATATATATTTCTCATTTAAAACTTAGAAACACATTATTTTGGACGTAGATTATTTTATTTACTTTAGATGTAGATTATAGAATATGTATAGCTTGCATTATGCACCAACAACTCTGGGGGTACGAAGTTGAAGATAATTTATATCTCGGAGTTCGCTAACAAAACTACCTTGGACCAATCGGCCAATAAAGCAGGTCCTGGCATAATTCATGCTAAAAGTTGTACGCAAGCTCTTAAAAAGTGATTCATCCTTTCGATTCCAATAAAATACTAATAAAACTAGCCTATTGCAGCGTCAAACGCCCACTTCAATTGAAAGAAACGGTGCCATAATTCACCCTCATGACCAACGCCTGTATAAAACTATCAACATCGATGTTGAAAATAAAAAAACAACACATATTCAGAGAACAAAAGAAACAGTGTCGAGAAGTCTAATATTGAATGAAAGCAATAATTTGTCTCAACATATTTACCGGTCTTGATTTACAACGTAGTAAAAGTATTCCCCGAGTTAAAAGAAAAAAAGTTTTAACTGCAGCAGCATGTACCTCCCATCAATATTAGAAAGATTAACTGGCTCACGAATGTATTAGTACAAAGCAATATGTTCACGTGTATTAGGATCTTGGAAGTAAGATCGGTATCTGTCAGTTACAACAGTTACTAAAACTAATTTAATATGTCCATTCGTCAAGTCATGTGTTCAGCAGATGTGACATTCAACATATAGTATAAATTCCGATAAAATGGTTCTAATAATTTGGTAAAATGTTCTCAATTTTAAAGTACTAGTGTTTGAGTTTTTAAGGCTTTCTTCTTACCAAAATCCTAATAAAATTCTTATTCAACTATTTTATAAATGGTAGTTGTATTCAAAAATAGTTTTTTTCTACTTTCTAACTAATTTAACAAAATATATAGCAAGAAAATGTTATAATTTAAAGGAATTTGGTAGTACAATTGTCATATAAAGAAACTTTTGGAAGATATAAACATATTTTTATGCGGCTAAAATTGATAGGATTTTACTCTACTCATACTTTTCTTTTATAGATGTTGATAATATCGATCAAAAGTGAAATCTGCTTTTCACATTACTTGACGTATGAATACGTGAAAGTAAATCTATCCCCTTTTCTAGTTGTCAGATAAGGCCCTTCCTATGAAAATTGGACTTATCATTTTCTTACCTGAGAGGAGTATAGTTTTTGTTTTTAGCACCACGTCTTACTACCCGTTCGGGTAATACGCTTACGTACTAATTACGCTAATGGTTTTAGGAATTAGGAAGGTTATATTAATAGGAAGTTTAACCACATTTGCGTGGATGGAGGGTGGGAAACTATTTTGGATAAAAACCTCAGAACATCCGACCAAGATTCGAACCTCGATCTCCCCTTCAACGGCAGTCTGGTCTACTACAAGAGTAGCGCGTTAGACTACGCGGCCACCGAAGTGGGTTAGGAGTATACTTCAGGGCGGAAACTCAAATTACGCCTGGGATCATTTGACCACTCACTGCAGCGGGTTATTTGATTATTATTAATTAATTACATGCTAGTAAACAGATTTTAGGCAAACAAGATAGTTTTTGTATTTACTAGAATATAAAAGTTTATAACCTAAAACTTGTTAAAACCTTTTTAGAATCAAAGTCATATTATATTAATTAAAAAGTAAATGGACTTATTTTCTGCAAGGCCAACTTTTTAAAATATATCCCAGAAAATACTTAAGTGAGTAAAGTGTATAAATAATTATCCGTTCTTCTTCTTCTAAATCAATAACCCGAAGTTTGGTTTGATGTGCTCTCTGTCCATTTAGAGCAGGACAAGCAATCATCCTTTCGGCTGGCTAATGCTGCCTGCACTATCTGGTAGAAATCCCATGTACCAGGGGAGTTTAGGAAGAGTGTTGGTTTTCCGTTGCCTTCCACACTGAATTTCTATTATCGAGCTCGAAAGGGCCTGCCAATTTTGCCGTGAAAGTTATTTTCAACACTTGACATGGAACCGACTGCTTTACTTCCCCTCCAAGGGAAGTTGTGCTTCGGATTTTTATTGATCAAGAAAAATCCATCGACCTCGGTTGGGTTTTAACCCACGAACATAGGGTCCTGAGGCGAGCACTTATCCCAAAACCACCGAGGTCGACAATTCCCAGTTATAACGTCCTAAATAATTGAGTTATAAAGGGTTTTAACTTATTACATTTTAGAATATTCGCTTTCAGTTTTAGTTGATATAAGTTACAGTCCAATTCAGATAAGAGGAAAAAATTTTGATGGTTAAAAAGATTACTATAACAGTTTTACTACATTCATAGGTCAAATCACGTGATCTGCTGTTGACACTTTTCATAGATACTATCAATACCTATTAAATAATAGTAATAATATATTAAAATACTATCAATGTTGACCCCAAAAAATATATATTTGTATTGTATAAAAGGTTCTCCCTACCAAAATCATTATATTCCCAAAACAACTAGATTGTAAGTCAAATGTAAATATTTGTTGTTAGGTGTCATTTGTGCGAATAGTTTAATTTTTTCCATCAACCAAAAAAAAATCTACTTGCGTTTCCTTTTAGTTAGTTTATTTATAATGAATTATTATTAATTTTAATTAGTTGAAACACTACACCTGGAGACGGGAATCGAACCTTTGGTTAAGTGCACCAATGCTCTACCACTGAGCTATTCAGAATTTATCTTATGTTCAGGGTCATTCTTTTCTCGTATTTTAAGAGTGTGCATCAAATGACCATCAACTCCGTGACACAGTCGGCTAGAAACTGTAAATTTACACCAACACTATTGCACGTGGATAATTTATGATTAAACATTAATTTAGATAAAGAGTCAATAGAAGTTCCAAATGCTGAACATTATTGAAATATTAAATAATATTTGGGTAAAAACTGCATTGAAAAGGCCGTTTTTGAACATTTTATAATGGCTTCACAGATAAGCATTGTGCACAGATCTTCAGTCTGTCATAAGAGGGACATACTGTAGTTATTAACAAGAAACTTTGTCACTTTGTACCCCCATCGTCCCCGCGGAAAGAGCCGGGAGCTGAGTTGGGCCTGCTATGATGCACGAACGCTCTTAAGGCTGGGTCTGTGGTGAACGTATGGGAACCGTCAGCTGCATATATGTGAGCGACCAATAGTATTGCGAGCTATCAGATATCACAACTATCTGCGACTAGGGAGGGCTGTCAGGTATACAATTTTTAAATAGAAATTCCAATGAATATCAACACACAGGTTGCAAATCATTGGAATTACGGCACTGTCCATATGAAGTCATTTGTGGCGTTATAAATTCAGGGTTGCCACTATTTTCTTAATAGAAAACTCCCTGTGCTTCACAGGTTTTCCAGACAGATAGTTGACTAGTGTAGAAAAACTAAGTTTATGTTTTTATAAAAAATACTAATGAGGAGTATTGCTATTGGTGTTTATAAAAAGTACGATTCGACTTTGATGGGGGAATTTAAACTGTTGTTACGTAACTCTTTTTTTTAGCACTACGTCTTACCACCCGTTCTGGTTATACGTTTATGTACTAATTACACTAATGTGTTAGGGGTGAGGAATTTTGAATTTAAAGGATGTGTACCCTCATTTGCATGAGGAAAGAATGGAAACCCGTTTAGAGAAAACCACCCTCAGTACACCCGACCGGGATTCAAACCCCGATCTACCCGTCAATGACGGTCTAGTGTATTGTGAGAGTGACACCTTAGACCATGGGGCCACCGAAGGTCTCTAATGTTCCATGAAGGGGAAAAAAGGGGAGGGAGTGGAGGGTAAAGCATGTAGGCCTATTCGATTCAGCGCAGCCTACTAGTTTTTCAACTGAATTTTACTTCTATACAAAAACCTACTATTTATTACAGTCTAGAGTCCTAAATTCACAAATATTTCAATGGCTTTTTAGGGGTTTTTTTTGTTGAAAATACCTGTGTTTTCCCGGTTCTCCTGATTTTTCAGGTGTGTGTTAACCCTGAAATTAAGAGATTACGATTGTCGTGTTGTCTGGCCGATTATATCATAAATAGCTTTGACAATGACAAAAAGAATCAAGGTCAGATTTTTATTTTTTAAACCTTTTTTTTAATTCACAGAATCACATTGCATGTCACTCATTACTAGTTTCGAATGCAACTAAACGCCACGTAATGAGTAAAAGCGGACGTATGCATCACGATCATAGGCATACCCGATTTTTTTTTACGAATGCACATGTCTGACAGCTATAAAGAGCTACATTATCCACCGTCAATCCATGTGACCTGAAGCTGTCACGTTTGACGGATATTATCAAGACCTAAGAGATCATATTAATAATATACTGACATGTTATCAATATTGACCGCTAAAAATATGTTTGTATTTTCTAATAAAGTGCTCCAAATATCCATTCGTAAGAAAATCAAGGTATAGAGTGACGTATCCCAGCAAGAGCATCCGCTGTCTGCATGCCTGCATTCGGGAAAGATAGCGCATCTCTGGCTGGGTGTTTATTGTTGATGGCAGAGAAGCAGCAGAGGTTCTTTCATTGGGGCGTATCTGAACCCCCCCATCTTGCGTGGCAGTACAACTGTGGGGGGGCTCTGCCCTACCCACCTATCTGCTGATTCCATCACTAGATGTCGCCACTGCAGCGAAGACAGACAGCGTAGTCTACTTGCAAGTACTCAACTTCTTCAAGCGCATTCTTTGAGAATTGAGCCTCAACTTGGTTTTTCAACTGTAGGAATGGCAACTATAACCTTAAAAACGGCGACAGAATTGTTCAGATTTTCCGACTCCTGAGTATTTTAGAGTTAAAGATAAGAATATTGTAGTTTAATAGTAGTAGGACATTTTGATCCATTTTTTCATGCATTTATTGTAGGCCTATTAATAAAAATTGATAATGTACCTAGTTTTTTTTGTAGTTATTTCATGTGAAAGGCGGTCCCCAAAATTCTAATGTCCTTAGATCTTCTGTATCCTATACAATAACACTAATAAAACAGTAAATAAAAATCAATTTTGGCCGCAAAAGAGTGTTTTTATTTATTTTATAAATAGCTCTTCCTATGGAAATTGTACTGTACATTTATTAATGGATGAAAATAAATTCATGGTGTAGGCCTGAGATGAAGTCTCTGAAAGCAACTGTGGCAGACAATTTCTTAACATATTGATGCACGGGTGGTTGTAATTTAAAACCAACGGAACACATCTGATTTGGTAAAAGTTCTAAGCTTGCCTCATATAGATTAAAAAGGTATTTTTTGATACGTCTTATTTAAGGAATGCTTTTGATTTAAACAAGCTTTTTTTATGTATTTTTAAAGGCCAATTTTATATGAATGAAATTGCAAAAATTTTGAGAAACAAATTATATAATTGTATTGCAGTGTTTGATGACATAGATTACAATTATTTTTGGAGGACTCCAGTTAGTTATAAAACGCCAATAATAAAAATGAAAGAACTATTAGGGCTCTTCTACAAACTACGTAACGCTGTTGAGCGTTGTGTTACGTAAAACAGATCTTATACTTAAATTAGAAATGTCAAAAAAAAATATTTTTGTTCATGTTTTCACCGTTCCTAAAACATAATTATACATAACTTCTGATTCTTAGTAGTATTAAATCTGTGTCACTCTTTTATTATCACAAAAGCTTCCGTATGAAATAATGATATTCACTCTTGATGTGAAAGGTTACGTAACAATGGTTGGAGGAGGGAGGGGTCTAGCTAAATGTCTACTTGGAGTTAAATGGGGTAGAGCGGTGTAGATAAGGTTAAGAAAAAATCGTTACGTGATTTGTGGACGACCCCAAAGGTCCGAAACATTTAAAATCTTAGCTTTTGTTTGGTTTGGTTTTAAATTTTAGATTTAACACCGCACAAAATATAGCTATTCATAATCCATCAAAATAGCTTATTTAAATAAACGGCACACGCCATAAGAAACTTAATTCCTATGACCGATTAAAAAAAAAGTATATGAAAATCTAGATACATGTAAAGACTGAATAATGTCCAGTTAAAAGGGTTGGACTCGGTAGCTCTGTGTCTATATATGATACTTGATTGTCACAACTATAACTATACGCTCAGTAAATATGATCGCGATACGGTGTAATTGCACGGCATGGAATGGAAAAAAACCTTATCTTTTTTATTTTATCTTCGCGTTCATCTGCATGAGCAGCCTTCACATGTCCTGATCCAC
Source organism: Timema bartmani (assembly GCA_902151455.1). Lineage (NCBI taxonomy): Eukaryota > Metazoa > Arthropoda > Insecta > Phasmatodea > Timematidae > Timema > Timema bartmani. Next base: position 237,041 of record CABFWB010000126.1, on the reverse strand, counting down.
GGCCATTAAGAATCAGATTGTTAATAACAAAAGTATACCATTTTCACAGGTAGGCCTATAGCACTTTTTTTTAAATAATATACCATCAGTTAAAAATTATCCATGAGCTTATGTCATTTTTTTTTTAGAACCACGTCTTACTACCCATTCGGGTTATACGCTTAAGCACTAATTACGCTAATGGATTAGGAATTGGGAAGATTGAATTTAAAACAAGTGAACCCGCATTTGCGTGGAGAGAGTGGAAAAATATCTAAGAAAAATCACCCCCAGTTCACCCGAGCGAGATTCGAACCTAGATTTCCCCGTCCTCGGCAGTCTAGCTCAATTCGACTAGCGCGTTAACTAACTACGCCACCGCGGCGGGTGTAGTCATATTAATTCATTGTGTAAAATTATAAAAATAACTGGATCTTATTTATTCCATCAATGAGAGTGCTTGTAATAAGAATGCAAAAAAACGACAACACCAAGTTTGTTTTTCCAATGCGTCATAATTCCCGTTCAGGAGAACCATTTAGTAAAACCAGCCTAAATACGCCCAAACGGGATTCGAACCCTGATCTCCTCGTCGCCAGCCTTTCAGTCAGAGTGACGCGTTAGATCACATGTGTAAAACTACCTCCAGTTCACCCGGCCAGAGATTCGAGCCTAGACCTGCACGTCACCGGCTACCCAAGGCTACCGCGAGACTGACGCGATACCGCCGATACGCCATGCGACCAGCGCTGTAGATATAGAACTGTCTAAAGCCGGTCTCACACTATTCGCGAATGCAAACGAATGTTCGTGTATCGGGTGAGAGTAGTGAGTAGTGAGTATTGTGGGAGGTACACGAATGGCGAATGGCGAATGTTCAATCGAATATTCGGCATTCGAGCGGTCTCTTTGACACGAATCAAAGGAAGTGAATGTTCGCCAATGGAGTCTTGGCGAATATTTGAAACGCTCCCACACTACAATTCAGTCGTTCGTGTATAGTTGTGTACACACTGGGTACTGTACTAGTTATATCGTTTTGAGGTTCTTGTAGAATTGTCAGGTATTTATTTATACAATATAGTAAGTTGTAGTGTACCATGTAACGTAACTCTAAATACTAGTTTTATTTAATAATCTGATAATTGTTTTGCTAACACCAAATAGCTATGCCGACTTATGTTTGATTTGGTATCAAACTTGGTATGGACCCAGATACCCTAGAACACGTTTTGAGAGGTTTTGCAGCAGCAACCGCAGTGATGTTATCCCTCAAGCGGTCCATTGTGCATTGGATGGCGAATACCGCCGAAGTGAATTATTTGATCGAATATTCGGGGTAGCCATTCGCGAGAAGTGTGTGAGGGTCCACATAAGGCGAATATTCGAGTAGGCTTTATGACAGAATTGAGTGACGAATGTAGGCGGACATTAGGGCGAATACTCGTCGGAAACATTCGTCCGCATTAGCGATTAGTGTGGAACCGGCTTAGTAAAGGTTCTTCAACCGTCGGGTCGGTTATAGATTTATAATTCCGGAATTCAAACCAGTCTTTCAGGCAGTCAGTTGGTTGGTCAGCCTTTTGAGTTGAACTCTCTCGATTATGGTCGACCATGCGATTAATGAATAGAGATGGACAACTGCTACACGATATGAACAAATATGTCCCGCATGCTTGAATATAAACTCCCTCTTTAATAAACAATTAAACCTTCCTAAGAATGGGTCCTCTGACCTCTATTTAACATTCCAATTTTCATAGCAAGACCCTTTTATAAAATACAAATATATTTATTTCGCAGCCAGCATTGACAACATTTTACTGAATCGTTAGTGTAATTTTATATGCATTGATAACATCTTTCAAATGTGACTGTTTAAGATAACATGACTGGACATATGAACATATGATAGTTGATCAAGTAACTTTTATAGATGTCAGATAAGGCCATTCTTATTAAATTTGGACTGTTCAAGATATCCAACAGTTAGGAAAGAATTGAGGGTCCTCATGAAAATTTAAAAAACATTCGGAATCCGATTAATTTGTCACAGTGACAGATTTTTCAGATAGCTTAAATGAAAACATTGACTGACGACGGCGTCCTATCCCATCCTACCATGGGAGCGTATAGAATATACAGCAAATATTCGAGTTTCATGGATTCGTAAATACGCCAGTTGTGGTACTTTGACTAACGACTAGCAAGGCCATCTAGTTTGCGCCACTTTAATCATAATAGAGGGCGTTTCTTGTAAGCTGTCGCACAGCTTATAGTGTCATCGACTTTTGTTTGGTTTTATCTTAATCGCAAGTATTTTTAGTAGCCTACTTATTTTAAACAAAGAATAAAGCTTTAATCATGGGGTGGTCACTCTTATAGAACTAATTGATCCCGTAAACTAGTTAGGGACACCATAGCTAGGAACAGCTTGCAATGACGTCACAGAGGAATGAATGCGTATGCGTGGGGGTAAAGTCTATAGAAAAGGAAGTGTTAAGTCTATCACCATTACTGTTTTGTTAGCAAGTTGTCGATTATTTTAAAGAAGGGGTAAAGCGAGATTTTCTAGATTTTACATTTTATAACGTGGTTTATTTATAAAATAATGGGTTTAGTTACATTTGATTGAAATCTAAATAAGAATTGATTAATTAACATTCCGCAATAGAAAATGCGTTGTGTTCCAAGTGTAACGCCCCGCTTCGAATCTTTTAGCTCGCGGAACTAACGCCGCGAGTGCTAGTGATGTGGTTCTACTTGACAACATTAGGCTGGTTTCACACCAACGAGTCCCGAGTCGAGTCTGACTCACCAATTGAGACAGGTACATATTGTATTTGATAGCATCGGTGAGTCGAGTCACTCCGAGTCTAGCCGAGTCAAGAGTCCACGATGCGGCAGGTTACAGATTTCGTCCGTCTAGCCGAATCAAGAGTCCATGATGCGGCAGATTACAGATTTTATCAGTCTAGCCGAGTCAAGAGTCCATGATGCGGCATATAACAGATTTTATCAGTCCAGCCGAGTCAAGAGTCCATGATGCGACAGATTACAGATTTCGTCCGTCCAGCCGAGTCAAGAGTCCATGATGCGGCAGATTACAGATTTTATCAGTCCAGCCGAGTCAAGAGTCCATGATGCGGCAGATTACAGATTTCGTCCGTCTAGCCGAGTCAAGAGTCCATGATGCGGCAGATTACAGATTTCGTCCGTCCAGCCGAGTCAAGAGTCCATGATGCGGCAGGTTACAGATTTCGTCCGTCCAGCCGAGTCAAGTGTATTATTTCCACGTTCTTTCCAAGGCTAACAGCATAGACACTTAATTGTTCTCGTTCAAGAGAATCCTTCGATTTATAACCCATCACATCCCGAACATCGGGATTGATAGAAATGCAGTTTCCGCTATTTGGAAACAAATTTTAAAAACTATCAAATGTGCATCGTTTCACATTAAGTGGGTAAATCCACATTAAGCGACATCTTTTTAGGCGTCTACGCCAGCGTCTCCATACAATTGTATTTATAGAAATCACTAGGATTGCATCAATCTTGCACGAGCTGTTTGATCAAAACTAGTGGAATCAATTACTCGACTCACTAGTGTGAAAGGCCCTTGACTCTTAGAGTCAGATTGGACTCGACTCCATGAGACTCGACTCTACTCGGGACTCGTTGGTGTATAACCAGCCTTAGAGTGGCGTTTCCATACTTATCCCTTTTCTATGGCTTTAACACATCCTAGAAAAGTAAAAGTGATGAGAATAAATGTATTCACTATGGTAGTAAGAGGCAGATTATAACGTATTTAACCTTTAATTGACTTGCACGGTTTTAGAACTTGCGTGGAAACCTTAGGAACGAATTGACCACGAAACTCGAGGCAATACTATATAACAGTACAATTAATAATGTGATTTTATGTTATTTCTCCATTCCGATAGTATTAACTTATTGGATTCCATAAAATTAGAACCCACAACATCAACTATGATTGGAAATAAATCGAAATGCTATTCAATGAGAAGAAAGCATATTTTCCATTTCCTGTAAGGAAGCTTCATTAAGATGAGAGTGTAGGATATACTAGAAGAGGTCAGTGTTTTTGCAGTTTTTATAATAAAACACATTTTTTAGCTAGAGTAAATAAAATATTGCTCCATTACAAACATAGAGTTTAATTTTCTTCACACGGTGAGATCAACAGTTGTTGCATATCTGTCATGAACATAGCGGCAATATATGATAAAATTTGTAAATTAAGATAAAACGTTGTCATTAAATTTCAGGACATCCTTGGTCAATATTTAGGAAATTTTGAGGTCACTGTGTGAAGAAAATTAAATTATATGTCTATACTGGAGCAATATTTTATTTTGGCCAAAAAGGTTTTACCACAAAAACTGCAAAAACGCTGTTTGTTTTCTCGCATCCCCTTCCCTCTCACCTTAAGTGCCATTTAGGTTTGTGGCAATACCATAATTCCCCTCTAAACACATTTCTGGGTGCGCTCTGATTACATAAATCATTCCTCTCTAATAGAACATACTGAAAGGTAGTCTAGGAAACAAACACAAACTAAGGCAAGAGTGAAATAACGATCTGTGCGACTCTTCCCAAGGATCGTGAATGTGCAAATCTGTCCGTGTGGAATACATTTGAATGAACGGATGTGGTTAGCCGCTAGGCGGCGGCCTTGGCTTTGAGTGAGTGCTGGGCTGCTGCTTGATAAGAGATAAAAAAAAGTGCAAAACCTTCTCTACAAATCTTGTGAAGAGAAAATAAGAGATGAAGATAATATACGCCATTAGAATGAAAGAAAAAGATAGATAAAAAAACGCATATAAAAAACACACACAGTGTTATCTGTTTTATTCTTTCCTGTTCCCTTGTAAGACAAAGATAAGGTGATAAAAGAATACTGGAGGATGAAGAGGAGAGGGTTGAAGCGTTATCTCGGCTAAATATCACGAGTTAGACGGGGAGAGAAGGGAAAGGATGTGTGTGTGAGAGAAAGAAAGAGATGACTGAAAGCATCGTTATCTTCTAGAAACAAGGCTTGCGACCCCTGACTCTTTCAAGGCAGGTTCAAATTAGTTTCTTTTGGGGCACAGTTAATACGGGCAGTTTCCTACTCTCCTACATAGCGCGTTCCCAAGAATGCGTTGGAAAATCTAACAATACAATTGTTACGTTTAATAAAGAGGGTTCTGGATCATACCGAACTGGGGGTTGGAAAAGGGGGGATCTTACCTCCACCCCCCCAAATTCCACCAAACCAAAAGTTTTTTTTAACACCACGTCAGTCTTGCTAGCCGTTCGGGTTATACACTTATTTACTAATTACGATAGTGGTTTTAGGGATGAGGAAGGCTATATTTATAGTAAATATACCCGAATTTGCGTGGAGGGAGAGTGGAAAATAGTTTTGTAAAACTCACCCTCAATACACCGGACCGATATTTGAACCTTGGTCTCCCCGTCGTCGGCAATCTAGTCTACTGAGAGAGTAGTGCCTTTGACCATGAGGTCACCGAAGTGGGTGAAAGTATTGTTCCTCTATGTTTAGGATTGTAGCTTACAGTATTGGAATATTATGAACGTAGCAACACCTTATATCCCAATTATTATTTTATTTTTTTAATGTAAAAAAAAGAAGCTACATAACAATCTACATTTTTCTGTTGTAGGACTTCACCAAGAGCCATTACTGGTAAATAACCACCATCCTCCTAATACCCTAAATAAATCTCTATGTACACCCTAAGCCCAAAGGGATTGATCCTTTACTAGTGAGCTGAAAATATGACAAAATCCTAAACGATTGTTTAAATGCTGAAATATAATATTTGATATAACTCTATCATTTCACACATGTTTTAAATTTTGTTGTTTCATTTCAAGATTAATTGAACATACAAACGAAATGTACCATAGTTCCATCGTACCATCGAAATGTACCATCGTTCCTAGGTCCAAGAAAATAGAATACATAGCAAAGTTATCTACTCACCCTGGTCGCCCTATTTGACCAGCAACGCAACGCGCCCAGCACCGCCGGATACATACTTTCACAAGTCAACTCTCTGAGATGCAGAATTAGCTTCGCGACTGCGTTTCCAAGACCCGCCACCATGAGGCACAAGAATCGGCGGAACCAGGGAGACTGTTCCGCAGGGATGGAGATGCTTCGAGAATCGTCTATTTTGCTCCTCCGAATGTTTTCCAACCCTCCAGCGCGTGTGCTACCCCCCACGTGTTTCCTAAACCCCCGCCATCTGGGGATGGTATATAAAGTGTCGTTCTGCCAAGTGAAGCGCAGTCTTGGGACTTGTTCGGTTTGAGCTAGGTGTGTAGCGTCGAGCTACGAGACGTAGAGATGGTATAAACAAAATTCCGTTTCAACTTAGAAGTAATTATTAAACTTATATTTATATTTTTTAAACTTCTTTTTGGACATATTATTCAAAATTTTAAATAAAATTTTTTGTTAAGACGCTTTGTTGGAAGACTTAAAACGATAAGATACTATTTTTCCACAAAGATTCTATAGTTAAAATATACCTTTAAAACGTTCATGTTTCTTGTTTGATAATATTATTCCAAAGACCTTAAGTGGAAATATACTATAGTATTTACATTTTCTTGTTTGATAATATTTTATGGGAATATTTTGCCAAAGACTTTAAAATGGAAATATACTTCTAAACTTTCATTATTATGTTTGATACCCTTTGAAGGAAAATATGTTTCCAAAGACTCTAATATTGAGATATACTTCAGTACGAACTTTACTATAATACAAGATTTAATCAAATTAAAACACAATGTTTGTTTAGTATATAAATTCTGTTAGTCATATATTTTGAGCTGGGCCTTCATGCCAAGTTTAGCATGTACTTATTATTTGCCACTTAAGGTCTTAAATTAATATTTTTTTGGTAAAGTAAGTTCCCGAAAGTTATGAAAACTTTCAATAGTTCTCACTATGTTTGAGACTAGATGAGGGATATATATTTTTATTTGAAGGTATCTTGCATATATAGGGTTGTTTATGCAGAATATTAGGAGTTAATCTTGAGCTTGTGTTAACCTTGGGTTTCTTTCAAATTAGTAAGATTTAATTCTTTGATTATCTTTGAGTGCTGTTAACCTCTGGGAAACTAATTTATTTTTGGGGACTTAATATTGTTTTAGTGTATTCATGATGTATATTGCCTCCTAATAAGTGTGTACAGATACTTCCAAATTTATTATTCGAACTTTTAAAATATAGTTTGTATGGTTAGTTACCTTGAGGAACTTAAATTATAATACAAAATAAAACTTAAATATTAACTTAGGCGTACTTATAATTTTTCTTTAGCATATAATTAGGTTCTATATATTTAAATATCACTTCCTTGGATGAAGGATCTAAAATCTTGTTATTTGTTGTCACAGTAACTAATGCTTAAAATTAAATTGCAAAAATCACATTCATCATCTTCTTTAATTTTGGCATCCCTGTCTTATTCTATCTATGAACAATCTAAGGTATTAATGCTTCACTTTTACTTCAGTTGATGAGGATGGTAGTTGTTCATTCTTAGTTTCCGCAAAGAGGTGAGTATCGAGTCGCTGAGTGACAATCATTAGTTATCAGATCATTTTTACTCTGTTCGACTCATGCGCCCCACTCTGATTATTTGCTCTTTTTTTTTCTATATTTTGCACCGTCAAGTCATTTTTGGTTCGGAAGGAGGTTGCAGGAACTATACTAGATGTCAGGAAAGGCACTCCCTATGAACATTTTCCTGTAACTTTTAGAACAGTATGATAAGGTCTAACTGTGACGATTCTACTAGATAGATGCATGTATACCTCAGTTTTAGCTTATGTGGTGCTGACTGACAGCTCACAGCTGACTTCTGACGGCTTTAAAAAGCTACCAGACCAAATTATGTATCCCTATGCCGAACCATATGATCTGCAAAAAACATGTCTTTAGCAGTTGTCACTTCTGACAGTCAAAATTTAGGTATATACCTAAATTTTGACTGTCAGAAGTCAGCTGTGAACTGTCAGTCAGCACCACATAAGCTAAAACTAAGGTATACAGTAGCCCCATGGCTTCTTTGGTGTTGATTGACAGCTCACAGCTGACAGCTGATGGCTTTAAAAAGCTACCAGACCAAATTATGTATCGCTACGCCGAACCATATGATCTTCAAAAAACATGTGTTTAGCAGCTGTCACTTCTGACAAGTCAAAATTTAGGTATATACCTAAATGTTGACTGTAGGAAGTCAAGCTGTGAACTGTCAGTCAGCACCAAAGAAGCCATAGGGCTACTGTTGGTTATACTTCGATACGACAAAGTGTACCACGGATTTGTTTTTAGTATATTTTTTGTACAAACCTAATAGAATAAATAGTAGAACGTCTTCTTCAACTCGTTTCACAACATATTAACGCGCCTTCATCTCTCTGTTCTACCATATCCTGTCTCACGCCACACAACACTGTCAGTGTCACCTCGGTAAGAAAATAAGACCTTACGATTCTTGTTTTAATATGATAAGAAAGGTTTACTGGTATGCACTGTAATGTAGCATAAGATATGCAATATAAAAGGATTTATGAGAGAGAGAGAAAAAAACTTTGTGGGAAATGAAATAAAATACACTTTTGTGAAGAATATATGATGAATGATAAAATATGAGAACTTTGAGTCCTTGATTAACATAAAAAAAAAGTTATTCACCACAAGTTGTTCACATCAACTTCAGAATGTAAATAAAATCTCTCTGTTTCATTCAAAAGTCAACTCTTTAGTAAGTACTGTTTTATTATAAAGAAAAACTTATACGGTTTGATTTGTATTAAAATGTGTAGGTAAATAATCAACAAAGAGCCTATTACAAAGACAACATTCACTGTGTAAAAATTACTATATTTCACAAATATTTGAATTACACACTGAAAGTTACTCACGAACTCTATTTATATGCACATTTTGATGAGTTGTAAAATTTCCCATTACTATTAACTATGAGATATTTGGACCATGTTAATTTGAGTGGATAAAAGGCGAAATGATACAATATAAAATCTGTTTCATACTGACTTAATTTTATAAAAGACGTAATTACATGATACATATACTAAGGGCCAGTTTCATAGTCAGATTTAGTACGCCTCAAGTGCAGCGCTATACTAAATACAAGACGTCACCTACCTGAAATTGAATGGAATGGGCCAGTTTCATATGCGAGACTGGCCCATTCCATTTTGGTCTAGGTAGGTGTCGTCCTGTATTTAGTATCGACTCGCACTTTAGGCGTACTAAATCTGACTATGAAACTGCTGGCCCTAAGCCTAATTCTATCAAATATTTTACTAAAATTATATACGTGTAACATGTTAACCTCCTACAAAAAAAGGAATGAGATTATACTTGTATAACACTAATCTCCTAGTATTAAATAGATAATGTAATATTTTACCTTTAAAGTCTGTGCGATATACCGTACCATTTATTTAACATAGGTTTGAGAACAACTATTATGTCTAGTAAATTCCACGAACTGTCTATTGCAATAAAGTTACCCTGAAAATAATTAAGGAAGCTCACATTAAAATATTATTAAAAATAACCCCTTAATCGTTACCCCAAAATGAATTGTTTTTGCTCAAATAAGGTCAATAATAACTTACTTCTTCACTAAACATATATCCTGTTAATTAAAAATGGTGACCTGGTGGTCTAGAGGTAAGGTGTCAGACTTCTGTGCTGAGGGTCCGGGGTTCAATCCTCGGTCCCAGCACAAATTTATCTGATTACCAAACCCTTCCTTCACCTCTGACAAGACGTGTATTAATCACAACTTGTGAATGTGTGGAATGCCAGGCCTCCACCGTGGTTCGGATTCCACGTTAAACTGTAGGTCCTCCATTTCATCTCACAATCACCCTACCATTACACATTAGCGTAAGTGCGTATAACCCGAACGGGTAGTAAGACGCGGTGCTAATAATAATAATAATAATAATAATAATAATTAAAAATAAATTATATTCCTCTTGAATACTTGATAAATTAGGTTGTTAGAATTAATGTGTAGTTCGGGAAAAAAAACCATACAAATGAGACGAACCCTTAAAACTGTGCATTATCATTTGAATTCTCTTAGTCTACATTATTATTACCATACAAATAGAGCTACAATTATTTATAGCTCTAAAGTCTGTTCAGCGTAGGAATTGTTTTCTGAAAGGCCTTCTTCCCTACCAGAAAGCTATTATATAGTAGGATATTGGTAGGAAAAAATACCTTTCAGAGAGTAATTCCTACCGTGAATGGATTATACATATAATGTTTTAACTTTCATTTATCTCAAAAGTCTGATTCATCTTGTTCTTTTTTTTTTTATAACGTAGATTTTCCTGGAAATAAAATACACAAAACGTAACTTTGAAAACTCTTAAAGACTTGTATATTTTGTCTTTTGAAAGATAGGGGGGGAGGGGGGGAAACACCACCAGAAGATATGATACGTAAAAGCTTCTTGTCCCGTATCTTCCATCATAAGCCGAAGTATTCTTTCAAAACTCTGGGATGAAAGAATTTATTGGGACATCTTCAAAGACCATCAGATTTGATTACATTCAAGTATTCTCTTCGAAATACGTCTTCTCCTTCTTTGAAAGAGAGATTCTATCAGCGAGCAGGTACTTCCCGTGTATATTCTTACAAAAAAATTTTGATCGCATCGCGAAGTATAAATAATAGTCGTAAGTTGGTTTTAAGATTGGTTATACTTTCGTCAGGTATATCGCACACAGCATAAGTCATCACAGGCTTTAAAAAGATTGTATTTCCTGTAGTGAGAGGGTCAATGCTCGAATCTCTGTAAGAATAGCCTGAAGGTAGTTTCCATGTGCTGTTTTTCAATATGTATTTTCCCAGTCTTACTTAGCGCAAGTGCGGGTACATTTCCTCTAAGAAAATCCTCCTCTTATTCCTTTGATTAATCCGTTTTCAACCTTTGGTTTATAAATGCATCAAACATCTAAAAAAAATCAAATCCGTGGATTTGTATAGCTAAGGGAAACATTGATAGTTTACTATATATAGAATATTTCGTTTGTTTGTATAGAAAGGTATCTAGCTTGGCTTACTTTGTTCTACCATGGCGTGGCTCAGGGTGGCTCAACATTTTTCATCCCAAGGGCCAAATATGGTCATCATTTTGCACCGCGGGCCGAATATATATTTAGTAATTCCATAAATTTAATATAACCCTACAAACACTTAATAAACAATTATTTTCAATACTTGGATTAAATTGTGTTTTTGGTTGGTAGAACCTTTCAAATTTTACCGCCAAACAAATTTTATTAATATTCCAAAAATATAATTATATTGCAATATGAACGCACACACTTTTTTTTACAAAAAAAAAATTAGCATTATAAATATACATATTTTATCAAGCAAGTAAATTAATAGTAAAATGTAATCGTGAGCTATTTAAAATACAGAATTTGTTCTTTGTTTTATTAGCTGTTTCACAATAACCACCTAGAGTTTCCCTTTAATTTCCCACTAGGATATTGTGGGCGTCACATTTTCAGTGAGCGCGGGCAATGTTTGGCCCACGGACCACCAGTTGGACTACACTGATAATATTAAGATAAAGACATAGTGCAATTTGTTAAGGTAAGACTGCTTCCTTTTAGAGTAAAAGGAATATATTATTAGTATATACTATATCCAACTATTTAATTATTTTTTTTAAATAATATATTTTACTTAGGCCTAATAACAATTAAATACAAAAAAATATTATTGTATTCAAAATCTATACAGTAGGACATTAACTATACAAACATAACATAATGGTAAGTACAACCATAAAAAAAAATCCCGCTAAGTCTAAGGGCCAGTTTCATAGTCAGATTTAGTACGCCTAAAGTGCGAGTCGATACTAAATACAGGACGACACCTACCTAGACCAAAATGGAATGGGCCAGTTTCGCATATGAAACTGGCCCATTCTATTCTATTTCAGGTAGGTGACGTCTTGTATTTAGTATAGCGCCGCACTTGAGGCTTACTAAATCTGACTATGAAACTGGCCCTTAGGCTTGATTCACACGTTCGCCGAAAATAGAAAGCAGAATCTGCCTCAGTGGCGCAGCAATTCACACTCTGTATGTTGACCCATGATGCATTGCAACGCTAACTTAAAACAGCTGATTATCAAGATATTTTATTTTATAGTGGATAAACACATATTTTAGATCATTCTCCTGATGGATGTTTTCAAATTATAACAGTATGTCATGGGACAATCCAATACATTGATACACACGCTTTACATTAGTGGATCATTTCAAATCTCCTCAAAGAGGCAAACCAAGTTGTCTGCTTTCTTCTGGCTAGAGAGAGCATACTCACTTTGCTCGTTGGGGGTTCCGCCCCCAAGCCCCCAGTGTATTTTCTTTGCAAGTGGATGTAAACTAATGTAATTTCAGCGTTGTTTTGAAGGTAACAACTTAAAGTTACCGGTATTGTATTCTATATACCACACTGACTTTAAAGTTGCTCCGTCATTTTGAATTTTTTTTGGAGGGTAAAAATTCAAACTTTTAACTTTTTGGAATTTTCCCGTCGGTTACAGGCTAGAAGCTAGAAGTTTGCCAAATTTCAAGTTTATAGCTCATCTTAAAGTGGGTATACATTAATGTCAGTGAGTGAGTCAGCCATGTAGTTTTACAGTAGTATAATACGTTGTCAAATGCGCATGCGTACTGATTTGAGACGGTTGGTTTTAAGATTTGATTGGTTCTCTTGTGCCCAACATCTCAGGCATAGTGGATGAAGTAAAGGTGAGTTGAACGTTAGAGGAATAGCTCGCGCCGATTAGGCGAAAATCTTGTGATTGGCTTAGAGCTCGTCACGTGACCACGTTTCTGTTACGTGTGAATCCACAGTAAGCGCGATAAAATTTGCTCAGAAACTGATTGAACAGATTTATTATTAATAAAGAGATGTTTAGGTAGATGGATAATGATGAAATAGTAACAAACTTCTCCAAATGAATTGTCGAAATCTATACAAATCCTAAATCGAGTTTGACTGACAAGCGAATCAGTAGGCCGCAACACGGAGCGATGTCGGAAGAAACCTCCCCGCATGGATCTTTGCCAAGAAATGTTTGCCTGTTCTGATTTGTATCAGTTTCAAATCTCCCCCCCCCCCCCCCCCCCCCC
>CABFWB010000126.1:212861-223689 GCA_902151455.1 Timema bartmani | reverse complement strand
CCCGAAGTATTCCTAGAGACAGCAGAGAAACACAATATTATTCTTGGACTGAAATACCCTCGTCGGCCTCATCAAAACGTTCAATCTGTGTATCCCCAAGTGCCAATAAGATTACCGACATCGCTCGGGCTTGTCCCTGCAGACTTACAGATCGCAGTCGTGAATTCGACAGTTTTAGACCTCACCTGACTGCTAGGTCTAATATAGTCCAATGTCTATAGGAAGAGCCTTTTAGAAAATACAAATATGTTTGTTATATCTACTATATCTACTTTCACGTTAAGTCATGTTTACTGCAGTTATTATTTTTAATAGATATCATCACCCACTTCGGTGGCTGCATGGTCTAAGTCGTTACTATCACAAAAGACTAGACTGCTGAAGACTAGGATTTCGGGGTTCGAATCCCGGTTGGGTGTACTGAAGGTGTTTTTTTACCAAATGTTTTTCCACTCTTCCTCCACACAAATGCGGGTTCACTTCCTCTAAATTCAACCTTCCTCATCCCTAATACATTAGTGTAACTAGTACATATGCGTGTAGCCTGAACAGGTAGTAAAACGCGGTGCTAAATAAATAGATATCAATACATCAAAAATATGGTAAAATGTTATCAATTTTGGCCACAAAAATAAAGTTTGTATTTTATAAACGGTCCTTCCTTTGAAAACTGGACTGTAGTACGTTGAAACCCGAGTAACCGCGTAACATATTGCAAACCATACGTCGCTTCACCCTCTTTGTTGTCAAGGTTGTCAGGTCCCCGCGTGATCACGATGATTACACTCGGGTCGAAACATACACATTACCGTCGGGTGAGCGATATCGCGCACGTCAGCTGTTTCAGAAGCGTGACACAAGATCTTGCACCCCGCTGTCCCAAGAGCTCGCACCTCGCGAGATACTCAGAGGAATACTGACATAGGTCAGGATTATAACACTATAGAGGTTGGAGCTCACTTGCAGGGGAAGTATTCCTCAGTACATTCAGAGACACCTCTAATAGTTGTGCCGTTTAACTTCGCAAAGACCTTCTTCCATGGCCGCATGGTTTAAGGCGTCATTCTCGTGTAAGACTAGACTGTCAATGACAGGGAGATCGGGATTCGAAGCCCGGTTGGGTATAATGAAGGTTTTTCCTAAATTGTTTCCATTCTTCCTCCACATAAATACGGGTAGACTTCCTTTAAATTCAACCTTCCTCATCCCTAACTCAGTAGCGTAATTAGTATTGAACAGGTAGTAAGACGCGGTGCTAAAATAAACACTTCGCAAAGAAAACCCGTTGAGATCTTCTAGAATGCACCCAGGAAGACATATTCTGTTCATATCACATCGTATCGATTCGTTTAGTTTTTTTTATTGTTGGCACACCCTTGTCCATATCTCACCAAATCAGGTCATTTCTTAATTTTTTTTTTTATGGAAATGTGGGGGTGAATGGGGATAGACTCAAATCGAGAATATTTTCCAAGCCGATGCGATTAGGGTCAGCGGAATTGGTGGGGTGGGGGATTAGGAAGGGCATTCCCCCTCACCTGGAAATAATTTGCCCCTTGGAATAAATCCCTTCCCCAAAATCCCCACAGCTGTATTTCAAATTCCCTCTCTTCCTATATTATCGATTATGAAGCTGAAAGATGACCTTAAATCAAACTCCAAATTACTTCTAGAAGCATTTAAGTTTCAAAAATTTGCTAGAGAAAGCCACTTCTAATAGCTTCCATACTCTAGAGGCATCTAACTCCCAAAAACAATCAAGCATGTGTGCTCCAAATAGCTTCAAAGGGCAAAAAAAAAGTCTAGGAGACAACCACTTTAAATAGCTTCTAGATAAATCTATTTTTTTAAATTCAATTCAAGGACTACTCAAAATAGCTTATATAGGCATTCAATTTTTAAAATAAGCTGGAGGAAGACCACTTTCAAAAGCTTCTAAGACCATCCAAATTTCAAATAATACATGGGAAAGACTACTCCAACTAGCTTATAAAAATAATTTAATTTCCCAAAATTAGTGAGGACTACTTCAAATAACTTTTATAGATTTACAATTTTCAAACATTTATACGCTTATATTTTCTTGTAAAAACAAACTTCCATCAAATACACAAATTCGTATTAATTCCTTGAAAATAATATTTCATGGAATGAAAATGAAAATATAAGGTAATTTTTCAAATAGTTTCTGTTTTTGTACAAACAGTATTTATTTTAAGGTTTTGACACCACAGCCTTACTATTTTACTTTCCACCGAGTCTAACTGCCCATCCAGACTTTCTGCACTATGATAGGGTAGGGATGATTAAGGTAGAATTTAGAATAAATGTACCCTAAAGTTCGTGGAGGGAGGGTGGGAAACCATTTAGAAGGAAATACTCAATTACACCAGGCCGGATTCAAATCCCAACCTTTCATTACTGGTATAAAAAACTATAAGAGCTTTATACTAAGCCCATATGCTCACCTGCGAAGGTGATCCTACTATCAAATTATAGAAATATTAACTGGGCACTACCCGGTAGTAGCCTTTTTTTTAAAACTAATATTCTTCAATAAAAAACATTTTATATTAAAAATCAATATGCTTTAATCCTGACTAAAGTGTGGCGGATAAGTGTCAATTTTTTTAATATTTTGAAAATTGAAAAATGACACCTGGGTACAAGAATCGAACCCAGGACCTTTGGCTTAGTACGCCAAGAAGTAGTTCGATTCCCGTGTCCAGGTGTCATTTTTCAATTTTAAAAATATGATATCTAGATAGAGAATTCCTCACTAAAAAGCATAAATAATCGCTTCGGCTATTTGATTCTTAAATTGTTTTTAAGTTAAAACCTCGGGCACAGCGGGTCCAATTCAATACATAATTCCAAGGAGGAAAAAAAAATAAGAAAATTATAGATGTAGTTAGAAGTATTTGTATTGATTATTTTACAACTTTCTCTATCCACGTTTAGAACTGATAATTTAACCAACCTTATTTGAAAGAGTGAGACGATTGCTCTCGTTTTGATAGACATGCTCCACAGTTTATTTATATATAATAATGAAAGAAGGTGTAATTAAGAATATAACATTTAAATAAATCAATCACGACTGTGCAATATCTTTCATGCCCTTTAGGCCAAATTATATTCAAGAAGTGCCACATTTTTCTTTTTTCTAAGCTAAGGAACCAATAAATATTTCTCCCCGCGTAACTGCCCTTATCACCAACAACCATCCATCCAATCTCAACCGACTTAAAACACATTTCCTCTAAAAACTATATATATATTTAAGTGTTTACCCAAAAACTCCCCAAGAACCAAAGCTGCAAGATGTTGATACGTCACTAGCCGTCACCCGTGGGCATGGCCCCGCAGCGTTTTACCGAGAGACTGGTGTCATGGTGGTGTGGGGGTGTGCGGTGGTGGGGGGTTATAGGGCGTGCCTCTGCAGCCATTGACAAGTCATAAAACAAAGAGACTGCTGAGACTCACGACTGTTTGCACGATGGCCGCGGAATGGCATCGTAAATAATATTTACAAAATATTGACGACGGTTCTCTCGACGCTTGGCGACGCTTAAATCAAGGTGTTTTGTGTATGTCTTTAACGGGGAGTTAAGAAAAAGTTGTGGGTGTTGACAGGGAAGCGTGTAAGTACTCATATAGTAACAAAGTAAATAGCTGTTAATTAAATATTAGGATCCCCCGTTACTTTGAAGACGACTTAGATAATTTGGTGTTGGTATGGTTAGGATTCTGGTAGGCTTAGGAAATACAGAATAGCTGTTTTGTAATCGACCGTGATAATATTTTACCATATTATTAGTGTTATTTTATAGGTATTGATACTTTATATATATAGTGACAACCTCAGATCACATCACGTGTGAATATGAAGTTAGTTTAAGTAAACATACTCAAGGTTATGAGATATTTACTAAGCGATACGTTAAGCACATGGGCTATATACGAGTATTACATCGTAAAGCTAGTGGGAATAAGAAAGGAAAGGTAGGGAATTTGGGAATCAAAGAGGAAAAGAGCCAGAACTCGCCTGGAGTGAATAGGAAACCGATTTAATGGAGAAAAAAACTATCTCCAGTGCATTCGGTCGGTATTCATACTTGAGTAATTATTATTCTACGAAAGAATAACATCAACATCAAACTAAATGTTATAGGCTTATTGTTATTCTTCAATCAATGTTTATCTCACGCCAGTAATTTTGTTTGTTAAATACAAGTTTATGTTTCACAAAAACTTCATTAGTTTTAAATTTGTTTGTCAAAGGATGGGATGTTTTTAGCATGTACAATCTATTAGTTGTCATTATATTTAAAACTGTGTCAAACAAATTAATAAATATTAATGAAGTTGTAGTTGTAATTTCAAATGTAGATTTTGTAAAGAAATAATTATGTATGTTACTATAAGATTTCTACGATAGTGCGACATAAATGATAAAAAAAAAGGGGGCAGAACTCTTAAAGTAGGGGCCCAAGATTACATTGCAAACGTGAAATATTTGTTCTGAGATAAGAGATACCGAATCAATGGACATCTGTTTAAACGACAAAGAAGATCTAAGAAAAACCAAGTTTCTTATCAGAGGAAGGAAACTTTAATACATAGTGAAAAAAAACCAACCAGAACGACAGTAAATATAAAAAACAGTGCCTGTCACTGTTTCTTTTTCTAGATATCAAGTTTCAAGATCAAAAGTATTGATTTAATGGGCTTATCACAGACTTAGTGAATCACCACACTTTTCCTACGGTACGAAATAAAGCCTCGATAGCACAAGAAAAATATATCATGATTTTAAATCAAGTTGCGTTTCGAGTATAATTCATGCTCACGAAAAAAAATGACCTTGGCATGAGCTAATAGTATTTTTTTAGATATAGATTCGCAGTCCGACCAATAATGTACAACTTTATTTTATCCAATTAATTATTTAAACTCTGAAATAAACATATTTTTAATTCATGCAGTAAAATAAATAAATAAATTACCCTAATTAGATTTTTTTTACTCTCACATCCAACACCATGGCTATTAACGGCAAAAAGAGCCCCAACTGGTTTATAATCCTATCAAAGGTCCCGTGATCACTCGTAGTTTCTACACTCATACTTTATTTTGTCTATGCATCATATTGGCCTATTTTTTGTTACTTTTTTCACTACATCTTACAACCCGTTCGGGCTATAACCGCTATACGCTTATGTACTAAATTAGGCTGGTGATTTTATGGATTAGTAAAGCTATTGTACTCGCATTTGCATGAAGGGGGAAAGGAAAACCACTTTGTAAAAACCACCCTCAGTACACACGTCTGAGATTTGAACCTCAATCTCCCCGTCATCACCAGTCTAGTCTACTGCGATAGTAGCGCGTTAGATCATGCGGCCATCGAAGCGGGTATAGGTATATTTATTATTTAAATTAGATTTTTCGTCAAATACTTATGTCCCCACCAACCTTTAGAGGAAAAATATAGAATGAATTTATACCAGTAGTTAATAAAATGTAACTTACATTTTCATATTGAGCCTTTTAAAATGTCTTATGATAATTCTTATGAGCAATCAAGGTAATTTTTGTCCTACTCAAATATTATTTGCAAGTATTTTACTGTGTATATTTGCGAGTTTAGAAGCCTCAAAGATTTTTTTTTATTTATTGAAGAGGTAGTTTTCTTACGAGATAGACTTAAAAAGCCACGAGATCGACCGGTCAATCACGATCATCCAGTTACCGACAAGGGTTTCCAGCTTAAAAAGGTCCGAGGGCCACAATTGAATCCTCGAGTCTACTGACGGGTCGAATCGTAATCGTCTAATGAGTGAAAGGAAATTGGACACACCCGGATACACAAGTTATTATAAAAATATTAAATTGTAATTGAGTTTAGTAATAAATGAACATCAGTTGAAGTTTTCATGAATGTTTCCCACATAAGTCAACATTTTCCGTTTCTCAGCTAAAAACATTTATTATACTACGGTACATTACTTTTCCAAAAAACATGATAGACCGAAAAAAAAAGAGAATTGCGGGCCGCCAGTTGGAAACCAATGATCTAAGAGGTAAGGATAAGGAAGGGTGTAAATAAACTGCACTTGCGCTGAAGGAAAAAGGATAAAAACCAGGCTGATAAATCATTAGCGGAAAACAATCCAAATTGTGCACCAGTCCGAGAAACGAACTTCAACTTCCTTGTCTCTGGCAATCCGGTTTGTTAGGGGAATGACGTCATATAACATGTGGCCACCTGTGCGGACAATCCCCACTTGTTCAGTTAGTACAAGAAATCAGATAAACCCAATAAAATACTGGGTTAAGAGTATACAATGAGTAATGTTTATCAATACCCAACAATTTATTAAAAAATATTAAACATAAAATAAGCGAGAGCATATAATAAATTGTGGAACTAAGACCTTTTCTTGAAGTTAAAAAGTTATTTATAATAGCGCTGCATTAATCCACCACATAAAAAGTGATAAAAATATATTTACAAGGTGGACATATTATTTATAGCTAGGGAGGGATAGAATCCTCAAATCCTTAAGGATATTCGAGATCCAAGGATTCGAGATAAAAAATAAATTGATATATATTTTTTCAATTGGAATTTGATTTAGATATATAATACTGCATATTGATGGTTTCAACCACAACATAGTCGCAGGGAAAAACTTAACAACCAGACCCCAGGACATTAATTTAACACTCAACTGAATATGTGAATTTTAAAACTTAAATATTGCATTTTATCGACAAACAAAAAATTTAGTTATTCTTTCTACTTTATATTATTATTATTATTATTATTATTATTATTATTATTATTATTACACCACTACAATGTTACTAAACAACTAGTATTGTCAGTAGTTTACAGGTATATGTTAGATGATAAAGCAAGAAAGTTTGATAAATAGTGTTTATATTTATTTTAACTCTCCTTTAACAGTAAAATTATTTGAGTGAACTCATGCCTTTCTCATCCCCTTCAAGTTTTCTGAGAAATGGACCTCCCCTTAAGACGCAAGACTAATAAACATTTCTGGCTCATAACTGATAGCATTGATGAATATAAATAAGATGAGTACCAGCTTTCCTTATCTCGAGCCGAGCACGAAGAATAGGGTGGGGTAAAGAGGGACGGGGTGGCTATATTTCTGCGGCGGATGGATATTTAGATATTCTAATAGTGACCGATAAGGGAAAGAGGGCTGGCGGGCGGGCGGCTGGTTGGCTGGCTGCGATAGTGGCGCTGCCTAGCGGTGTGAGATAAAGACGAGGGAGAAGCGTGGAGCTTGGCTGATAAGAGAGCCTGTGTGCTAGACGGGTTGCAGAGATATTGGTTTCCCCAGGAGAAGTGGAGGAAGGAGAGTGTTTTGCACTGTACTCTGATATAACGTCACGTGACTTGCTTAGAGAGATGGTGTAGGGGGAAGAATAAGAAATAATAAGGAAACAAACTCTACCGGCGGGAAGGTGGTCTTAATAAGAATACCGCTCACTGCGGTTTTAATCAATTCATGCTTCCATAAGAAGGAAATTAAAGAGGGATGAGGAACATGGGAAGTGTAGGACCAAAATGTTGGCTGGGAGGAATGTTGAGGTTTACTGACATGGCTCTGATGACACTTTACTTATAAAAACATACTCTAATTTACTAATAATACTACAAAAGTGCGTCAAACACATAAAAATCAAACAATAAAATAAGATACTGTCCGATTTAGATGAGAAGGAACTTTTTGATCAGTAATAAAAGTTGCTAAAATAATCTTCATTCGTACGTAAAGTATTGTGTCACTTTTTATCAATAACATGTGGAATAATACTAATAATAATGTAAAATGTTATCAATGGTGGCTGCAAAAAATTGTGTTTATATTTTTTTAATGTTCCTTTTAACCAAAATCACGTAAATAATCCGAATTTGAATCCAGCACTTTAAATAACGAACCATGATTAGAATAAAAGTCTTGAATTGAATTAATAACTAAACTTTTCTGCGCATCCAGCTGGATATATATATTATATTACATTACTATCCAAATTCTTTAAGTTTAGTGTTTACCTCATAAACATGTAGATAAAGATAGTATAATTGATTTAGATGTATTTTAATTTATGATGAAAGCTAGCCTTTTTAAAGAAAATTTTAAATTTTTTAAGCAACTTGAGGTTAGATATAAACAAAAAAATTATATAAACAAAATAATGTTTTCTTCCAGTAGAAGAGGGTGGTGCATTAAAAAATATATATACTTGTTGCCAATCGCCACAAGTAGCGAATTTGCCGTAAAAGAGTAGCAAGTTCGAGTTGGTCAGCTCTCGCAGTAAAATATACTTTTTATCCCTGATGGCTTGTGCTGGTTGTAACTTGACAATTTTCTGCGTGTCATTGAAAGAATTTCGCTTTCAGAATGAGTCATTGACTCAACACTAGACTACCCTACCGTCCACTACTCCCCTCGTCTTTGTGATTTCAACGACTTCAAATCTGCATTTAGATTCCCGAGTGAGCTATTCCATTTTGATATTACAAATTTATTTTTAAAAATCCACCCTTCATTCCTTAGACTAGCGCGAGCTTGACGATGTTTTGCTTTCTCTTCACATTCTGGAACACTTAATAATTTACCAGAATTCTTCAGTCACATATACTTGGAAATGTGGAAATATATTATGAACGACAACGATCTCCTAATTTTAAAATCAGGCATTTCGAAATTATTACCCATGTTTGGATCAACGTGGGTGTGTGAATCAACGTTCTCTACGATGAGAGTCATCAGGTAAAAACACAGCTCTCGAATTGTTGATGTCACTTTGGAGGCTAAAATGTGCTTGCAGTTCAGATAGTCAGCCAATGTTGCTGCAACATGTCTGACAAAAGGATTATAAAATTTTGCATTAAATTGATTGTCTTACATTTTCAATTTGAACAGTTTTCATAATTTGCGTCTGAGGAAGTTGCAACTTGTAAATGAGTAATCAAAGTGTAAATGTTTGATATAAACTGGTTCAAACAGTGTGTGTTGTTTTAAATGTTCGATTGAGCAGTCTAATCTTTCAATTTTCACATGGTGTGGCGAATTTCACTTCTCATTCGCCACACATGTGGCTACATTGAAAAATATGTTGCCCACCTCTGTTCTAAGTTGTCCCTCTCGCAAGTAACTAGACTGCCGATTACGGGGAGTTCAAGGTTAGAGTCATGAAAGGGTGTATGTATTGAAGGTGACTACCTACAAGGTTTTCCACTCTCCCTCCATGCAAATGCGGGTATTCAACATTCCACATCCTTAAAAAGTTATAGTATTAAGTACATATGTGTATAATCCGAATGGGTAGGACGCGGTCCTAAAAAATAATGTCAGTGTACCCGCATTTGAATGGAATGTATAGAAAACCCTTTATGAAAAACACATCTGGCAAGGGTTTGAGCCCCGGCATCCTGTCAACTGGTAGTCATACCAAACGAGGTTGACACCTTAGCCCACGTGCCCACCAATGTAGCTATATTTTTACAATCTTAGTTTTTAATTCACGTGAATATAAGGACTTTTCCGACGCGGTAAAGAAGACTAATGATGAAGGCGCAGTAAATGGGGTTGGATGCACTTGACAGCTAGTAGTGCTTGTCCCCTAAACCTACAATGTCGCTAAGTGTAGCACAGGTGGGTGCTATGCGCATGCCGCTACGCGCACATAGCCACCCCCTAATTTGCATGTAGTAAGAAGGCGGTGACCGTATACGTTATCAGCCCAAGTTACGCGGACGTGCTCAGAATATGACAACGCAGCCCTTATATAACACCAGGAAAAACAACACCTACAAAACTGAGTTAATGTTTCATTCAAAGGAGCCAGTTTGAAATATTACTGTATTACATTAATTCACCATTTTTCCACACCGCGCAGAAACAGATAGGTAGTAAGATAAATATTAGTTCACCCTCTGCAATAAATATTAACACCGTACGAACTATTACACAATTTTTTTCCTAAATTTTTACCTCTCAAATGTTTGGAAGTATATTTTAATACTAGCAATCCCGCACGTCATTGACCGTGACCCACTGAGGTATAAGAATTATAAGACCCCCCCGCCCCCGCCCCTTTCCCGTACGCTCCCTATGGTGCCCAATTTGCCATTTCTCTGAAACGTAGTTCTAAACCAGATTAACAATATTTTATCTAAAAATTTGTTAATAATAGCCTAATTAAAAAGCTAATTAAAAATTTAAAAATCCGGCCTTGAGGTGCATTCGGACCCCCTTCCGTCCACCTATATTAAAAATTTCATATCTCTGCGTGTCGTAGATTTGGCTGGGCATCGCACACAAACAAACAAACACACACACACACACACGCAGACAAACACTTACTTTTATTATTATATAATTCCCTACCCCGAGTGAATAATGAAAAATCCTAAAACCTAACAATAGTAGCGAAAGCATAATTTCAGCTTTATAACTTTAAAGCAACGCTTTTCATCCTATCCCGGGGGAATTTCGAAAAATCCTGAAAATACTTATTAGTGATTATAGTTACCTACTTACATGCCAAATTTGAAGTCTCTAATAATTATAGTTACGGAAATAAGTCAACTTTAAAGCGAAAATATAAATCCTCTTTATTCCCTATCCCGTGGGAATTTCAAAAAATCTGGCCTTATTCCTTATCTACATCAAAAAGGGAACCTCTGTGAAAAATTTCAGCTTTCTAGGTCCAAGGGTTTGGGCTGGGCGTTGATGAGTCAGTCAGTGAGTCAGGACTTTTCTTTATATATATATATATA
>CABFWB010000126.1:194040-212856 GCA_902151455.1 Timema bartmani | reverse complement strand
ATATATATATATATAAAAGTGTGTGTGTAGTTTATTTTCATTTGTTTGAGGTATTTAACGTTCAATTTCTGAACCGACTGATTATATCAGAACACGATTTATAAACCGTTAATTTAACACTGTGAAATGATAAATTTTCGGTTATGCCAGTATTATAATCCGGGATCCTTAATTCAGTAGAGACAGGCTATAGACTGAGCTAAAGTGTCAAACTTTTGCGCAATTTAAAAATGAAAATGCGTAATAAAGAGCCAGTTTTGTGTTTAAAATGTGTTTAATGAATATAAAATACATTCACTGTATAATATAATATACTCAATTAATGTGTGTCCACTTAAGTATCCTCTACAATCTATCCACGTTTGTAAAACACATTCATTTACATCCTGTATAATAAAGGGTGTTTTTTTCGTCGGGTCGGTGGAACCACGATTTCAAAAAAATTAGTACTCTCAATATCTCATCATCATTAGGTCATCAATCTTGAGATTGGCTTGCTACAGCTCTCCACTTTTGCCCGTCCTGAGCCAATTAAAAAAAAATTGTACCTTCTCCTGTCAACATCGTCCGAGGATTCATGTACTCCAGTCGTACGCACCTGCTGCTATAGCTATATTCGTCAAACTATCATGTATCAGTATATGGCCTAACATGTGAGTAAAAAGTAAAAATAATATCACCTTAGTACCTTGATGATATTATTATTATGTTTTTAGCACTACGTCTTACTACCTATTCAAGTTATACGAATATGTACTACTTGCAGTTGGTGAGTTAGAGATGAGGAAGGTTGAATTTTAAAGGGAGTATACCAGCATTTGTGTGGAGGGAGATTGGAAAACCATTTATGAAAAACCACCCCAACCAGGATTCAAACCCCGATCTCCTTGTCGTCGGCAGTCTAGTCTAACACAAGAGTGACTCGTTAGACTACGCGACCACCAAAGTGGGTCCTTAATATTACAAAAAGAAAATAATAAAATCCTAAATAAACAATAAAACTCACCTCATTTTTTTCCCCCCATACTTTATTTGAAACACTTTACTTGAAACAACGGTGTGATTGTTGGACTATAAATCTTGTGCTTTCAAAATTGTTGACAAATGTGTGTCCATGAGCCATGATTTATT
This sequence comes from Timema bartmani, assembly GCA_902151455.1. Lineage (NCBI taxonomy): Eukaryota > Metazoa > Arthropoda > Insecta > Phasmatodea > Timematidae > Timema > Timema bartmani. The sequence goes on along the minus strand of CABFWB010000126.1, from coordinate 211,725 downwards.
GGGTACTTGGTTTCATTCATGTGAGAAAACAATTTTTGACACACATGTGTGCTGCCAAACATTATACAAATTGAGAGACCAAATTAAACAATTTTTGGGAATTGATCAATGTCGAAGAAAGAATATAAATTTGGTATAGAAACCTCTTATTTCTCCAAACTATGCCAGATTCCCAAATATCACATTTTCAAAGGTCGTATTTCTACGACGTTTATATATATAAGAAAAAAATAGTCGGATTCGTTGGTATTAAGCTCAGTTCATGAAAAGGTCCGCGAGCCGCAAGTTTGACATCCGTGAAAAAAAACTCTAGTAAAATACTAGAATGCCAGTAACTAAGAGGTCGAAATTCGAATTCTGGCCGGGTGCACTGGGGTGAATAAAAAAATCCCTTATAGCTCCACAAAAATGCGAGTATATTTCCTCAAAATTATATTTTTATAATCCCCTAAATAACAGTGTAAATATGCTGATAGTTCCGGAGGATGGTAGAGCCACGTTTTAAAAAAAGTAGTTTTTTTATAAAAATTGCAATAAAAATCATAAAAAAAAATTGTCTTAAAAAACTTCCAAAACCAAATTCATATATTTTTCTGTTGATGATGAAACGCACACTAGTTTTGGTAGTTTTTAAATAGGTAAGCAAATTAACAATAAAAAATCGTTTAGTAATTTTGTTTTTATGGAAACTTGAGCAGAATAATTCTGGGTTCAGTCTCGTGAACTAGCCTTCAAGACAGGTAAGGGTGTCCTCACAGAAGGGGGGAAGGGGTATTAAGCTCTACAACCTAATTTATTATCCTATATACATAACTTTTTTCAAAAATAGATTCCCTTTTCTAAAAAATAAAAGCAAGCTCACAAACCAACCATTGATCCCACAAACTAAAATATTGTTGTATTTAACAGTCACAAAAATTACTGGAACTATTTTCATGTATTCATACGTCATGTCATGAGATCTTCAGTTGTATATTTTTATGAAATATATTAATACCTATTAAATAGGCCTAACACTAATAATATCGTAAAAAATAGTAGTAGTTGTGATATTTTTAACTGTCAGACGTAGTAGGATTTTGGTACGAAAATACAAACATATTTGTTGCGCTCAGCACTGATAACATTTTACTATATTATTAGTGTTATTTTATAGGTACACTATTGTTACTTGCTAAATTAGGCAGCTGTACGTCACAAGACTGGCGTATGAATACATGAAAGTTGTTTTATTAACTTTCGTAGCTGTCAGACACTGTTCTTCCTATCAGAGTCCTAATATATATATATATATATATATATATATGACTGTTTATTCTCTAATGAGATCAATTGTATATTTGTGAGATTGCTTGGTCGTATTAATGCTGTGTCTTAAGTAAGATTACAATTGTTAACGAGTTATAATTTCCTTTTTGGGGTAGTATTCGAAATGAGATGCGTCGACATATTTTGTTAAATTCTTAATACTGTGCGTTGTGATGGTTTGTTAAATATTAATATAGAAAATTTGACTCAAACTGACCCCGTGGTATAGGGGTCAGTGCACCTGGCTAACAACCTGCGGGTCCTGAGTTTGATACCCACATGGCACCATGGTATTTTTCAAAAAAGGAAAACTATACCAAAGGTCATAACTGTCTGGTTCCACACCCTCGTACTATCACCAACATCTCATCTCATCGGGACATGGAAAGCGCCTCCAAGGGGAAAGGATGTGCGGTTAGTACATTCGGGCGTGCCCTGGGCAAAGGTACAGTACTACTGGCTTATTTTCCCACGAATTGGGCTACGAGTGATGTAGCCAAGAAACGCATGAATACAAAAAAATTATATGACTATGTTTCGATATGTTACAGACACACAGAATATCAACCATGTAAAGTGTACAGTGTGTTCGACGGGCTATGGTTGGTGGTTCAGAAAAGACCGAACCACCCCCCACCCAACTCATCCACTTTGGAAGGTGGGTTCCAGACTAGCCTAGGTACGGTAGTGACACGAGTTTGTCAAATGTGCGGTACACACGTGAGCCCGTCCTTCTACCCATCCGTGATATCCGCACTTAATTACACATATATCTAAATGATGAGGAAGCTAGAATTTAGAAGAAATGTTAAGTATAGATTGGGAAACCATTTAGGCAAGTCCATGCTCAAGACTCTCTTGCTGAGATTCGAACCCAGAAATAACCGTCACCGGCAGTCCGGTGCAACACAAGACAACTAATGCGGCTTAGAAAAACTTGATGTGTTAACACACGTGTCCATCTATAGGAGCTACTATAAAAATAAATAGGCCTATAACGTAAGTATATTGAGGTACGTGTTCTCCAACACCTTTGTTTCTGACGCATGCGCTAGGTAATCTTATATGGCATTATTTTAATTTATTTTTGACACCGCGTCTTACTACCAGTTTAGGTTACACGCATGAATGTACTAAATTTCGTTATCAAGTTAGGGATGAGGAAGGCTGAATTTAGAGGAAGTTCTCCCGAATTTTCATGGATGACGAGTGTAAAACTCTTTAGAAAAATAACTCAGTACACTCTACCGAGATATGAAACCTGATCTTCCCGTCATAGGCAATCCAGTCTAATATTAGAGTGACGCCTGCTTTAGACCATTAGATTACTGTAGATGGTATTAAATCGGCGTAATCTCTTCGCCCCCCCCTCCCTCATCCCACCCTTTCAACTAATAACCCTTGGATGGACCGGAGTGCTGTGGCTACCCCTACCCAGAGAGCAAAGTTTTGAGAACTTGGCCCAGTACGCTTTATCTGAGCGACGCGACGCATACCTAAGAGGTTTTATCGTAGATCCACTCAGGACCGCGGTCGGTGGTAATCTCAAGATATACTTAACATGCTTCTTCACTTGGCCTATCTTCTCTCCTCCAGCCTCTACATATCTATCAACTGTCTCTATTGCCCATTATTCCGTTTCAAAGATAAAGTGCAGGGTCCTCTATACCTCAGATTTAACCAGACAACAGTTCCTTAATAAACTTGGTTTTGGGTCTGTACTTACCAATTCAGACAAAAACAACCTTTTTTAAATATATGTGTTGTGTATGGCTAGGTTTATTTTACTAAGGAGAAAAAAAAAAAGAGTTTTTNAAAAACAACCTTTTTTAAATATATGTGTTGTGTATGGCTAGGTTTATTTTACTAAGGAGAAAAAAAAATGAGTTTTTTTTTTTAATCCAGAGATTTAAAATACCAGTTTGAATTGGCCAATCAAGGTGGACGACTTTACGAGCAGTGAGTTGCGTTAAGGATGACTAGAAATCAAACATTATTTAAGACGCGGTTTATTATTATAAAGATTACTTACAAAAAAAATGAGGATAATTGTATGAACACATCTCCATAGAATTTGTTTTAAATACTTACATTTTAAGTTATATAATATTAAAAAACTCGTTAAGAGATTAAATTAGCTAATTTCTAACGACATTCAACGTAAAATGTATAAGCTATAAAATTAAGTAAATAATAAGAAATCCTATTAAATTTCTTAAAATAAGAAAATTCATGTTTTAATAATATAAGGACAAAATATAGGATTTTAAGATCATTGAGGATTTTTTAAAAAGTGTTTCGAAGCTTCAGAACAGTTGCCAAGCTAAAGTTAGCTACACGGGGCCTGACCCGCACCTCAACGCACTGAATGTTCTAGCAAGTGGCTACACGAGCCGATTGGGACGGAAAATTCGAATGTATGCGCGCGCCCTTACAATCCTGCCATCGAAGGTCGTTTTGTGGAAGCCATTGCAGAAAAAAAAATGTCAGAGTGTTAGTGATCCAGCTTCATTTGTTCCCGAATTATTACTCTACGAGTGGTTAAATTAGTTAGCATACACTGCAAATCAAATTTAACAAAAAAAAAATCCCAATAAAATTCCCCCCCCCCCAAATAAAAATAAAGCCCAAGTGGTTAGCATAAAAATAAAGTTCGGAAGCTACCGAACACACACGGAGACGCCCGAATAGTCATGTGTCAGCACCGTCATGCGGTCCGCATCACACCGTAAAAATGCGGATCTTTTGAAGATTCGTCCACTCCAGTGCGGGCATTTAAATACACGGATAGCATGCGGTATGGATGCGGTAGCAGCCAAACTTTTTTTTTTAAAACGTGGTGCCATGGACCCCGCCACTGGTACAAGCCGGATCTCCACAAGATCCGAGATTTACGGTGCGGTGTGATCTGGGTTGGCTAAGTATAACCTTCTCTCATAAGATATTCAACGAAAGAATGAAGGGGATATATCAAAGGATGCCGTCCTGGTAAAAAGATTTAGAAACACTAGCACAAAAGATGAATTATGTTGCATTTATAAAAAATGTTTCTTTAACAAATATGCACCCATATATATTCAGCATCCAGTTGGTCGAGATAAAAAAAAAGTTAAACGTGATATGCTACCTGTTCTTTATTTACTATACACAGCACCGAAAAGCATTCAAAACTATTTGTTTGCCAATGAGAGTAGCTTAGATCACTCAAGTCTGGGATAAGCATTCGTTTTTACTGTGAAAAGAATCACTAGATAATGGAGAAACAAGGTTGGCATAAAATTATACACGGTTTTGTTTAATCTTATTTTATTCTATATTTTCAGTAATTTGGGCTCAAATTAACGTTACAAAAAGTAATCTGTATTACAGATTAGGCTTAGTGGGTTTGTTGTAAGTGAAATATATTTTTAACATAAATAGGAGAGACATTTTCCTAAAAAAAAAAGATCGTGTTCTTTGTCCTGATATTCGTCTGGGTTGTCCACATATTTACCCTAATGAGATAAGGATGGGTAGAATTTAGAATAAATGTACCCGCACTAACGTAAGTAGAGAGTTGGAAACAATTTAAAAAGAAGAAAAATTGCCTCAGTGCAATCTGCCGGGATTCGAGCCTTCCCATCAATGTCAAATCAGATAAAAAGAGAGTTTCGCCTCTATCCGTGTAAACTGTAACCAGCGGTTTTTGTATGTATATAAAACTAAAGGAAACGGAAGTAAACTTTTTACCGATTATTTCTGTCGTTAGACTATTTATTCAATAAGTAGCAACCCACGTCACTTTCGCATTAGACCGGACTTTCAATTACGGGGACATCGGGGATCAAATGTTGGTAGGACGTGGAGATCGGGGTTCGAATGCTGGGTTTATTGAGGAAGATTTTACCTAAATGTTTTTCCCAATCTACCTCGACGCAAATGAGGGTATACCCACTATAAATTCAACCTTCCTCATCCCTAACACATTGGCGTATTTAGTGTATACGCGTAAAACCGAACGGGTAGTGAGACTAGGTGCTATTTTGAAAGAAAAAAAAGAAAAAACGAGCCCTTTGAAGGAACCATGACAAGTCTAGTGTGTGAAGCGTGTAAGGCGGAGTATTCTATTGCTCGCAGGTGAGAAAGTACAGTAAACTTGTCAACTGCACGGTCTAAGCCACTTCCGTCCGCTAGAGATGTTAGTCTACCACCAACAAGAAGAGCAATGTGCACAATTACGAGAGTTCTTTATCTGAAAGGAAATATATTTCCACGAAACTCGTTGATTCGCCCTTTAAGAGACAACACACAATTAAAGCGAGCACGTGTTACGTCGAGATGGCTATCCACGGAATGAACGCACTAATTTACAATCAGAAATGTAGGTAATTGTGGTAGAGATCGCGAAAATTCTTAACGTGCGAATTATTAACCGAATGGACGAAGTGTGTCGTCATAGTTTTCATAGAGATTGGTCGGGACGACATTTATGGCTGGAACTGTCAAGGTATCGAATAATCGACACCTGACTGCGACTCTAGGAGTCACGGATTCGATTCCCGACTGATACCTTGAGTATTTTTCCCGGAAGGGGGCCTACCTCGACGGTGACCAGGGTTATTTTTGTTAATTAGGCTTAAGTTAAATGTTTCCAAACCCTCATACTCCCTATCACCATCATCTAATCTCATCGGGACATGGAAAGAGCCTCCACGGAAAAGATGTACGATTAGTACTTTCGGCCATCCCCTTGGCAACGGTACATTAGCACTGGCTAATCTCTCCACAAACTGAGCTACAGATTGATGTAGCTCAGACAAGCAAAATTATATATATATATATATACCGTATCAAATTTGTCACATAACTTTTTTTTTTTGCATCGTGGCAGAATAACCGTTCGGGTTGTACGCTTATGTAGCCTACTAATAATTTATACTTACGTGCTAGGGATTAGTAAGGTTTATATTTAAGGAAATGTACCAGCATTTACGTGGAGGGAGAGTGGAAAACCATTTAGGAAAAGCCATCCTCAGTGCAACTCGGCCAGAATCGAACCCAGATCTCCCCACCTTCGGCAGTCTAATCTATTGTTAGAGTAGCATCTTAGACCATGCGGATACATAAACTGGTTTTAAAATGTTTATGAAATCATTTTGCACTTACCGCATCGGTGAGCACGCAGACAAAGACGTCAATCTCGTCTGATCTGGTTTGCCACCGAAAGAGAGTTCCGGCTGGGTGTATTTATGAGGGTTTTCCCCCCTTTTCTCCACGCAAATGGTGGTGCAGTGTTTCCTCTCAATTCTTCCTTCCAAATCTTTATGATATTAGTGTAAATATACCGGTATCCCGGGAAGGCTGTTGTATTGCAATTTCTTAAACCTCTATTAAATTTAACTTTAAATTTATCTTCCAGTTTCTAAATAAATAAACATAATTTAAGTAGTTAATAATGAATTTTTAAGAGTTAGCGATGGTCAGTATGCTATGAGAGCCTTTTGATCTGGTTGAAGATATTGAAACTACTTCGAAAATATAAAGACGACTCACAAACGTGTGTTAGTATATTAAAACTAGCGTGTACCTCAAAGGAGATATAATTCAGCTTTAATCAAACGTCTATATAGTGTGATTTCCTGCAATATTCATTAAAATACATCAAAAATGAAATAATGAATCTAAATAATTGTACAAAACAATATAATATATTCTGAAAATTGAAAAATGACACCTGGACACGGGAATCGAACACGGACCTTTGACTTAGTACGCCAATGCTCTACCACTGAGCTATCCAGGAGTCGTCCCGTGCCCAGGGTCACTCTCCACTCATATTTTAAGACAGAGTCCATGATGGACGTGCAAAAATCGTCGGCTTTATTCACGAGCTATCAGATAACGCAGCCATCTTGATTAATAATAATATAGCCAACTATTATTAAAACAAGGCATTTGTTTAAAAATGAGGACAAATGTTTGTCAAATAACTTTTTTGGGGTACATTCATAGCTTCAGCCCTATCAATTATCCAGGTTTGATCCGAGGGGGAGGGGGGAGATGTACTACTCCTGAGCACACAAAGAACCATGCAGCTAAAATCAAAAGAAGCCCCAATAATAAACTCAGGAACAAAGCGTCAGGCGAGAAGAATTAGAAATACAGCATCAGGTGTCATTTTTCAACAAACATTTAAATTAAATATTTTTTGCTTGGGAAAAAAACTGAAAATCACGATGCATTATTAAAAACAAATCGCATTTCTAAATTAACCGGGAAAATAGGTGTAAAATTCAACAATGTATGTTTGCATGCTGAAATATAGAACTTTTAAGAAATAAGTTAGCTCTGTAAACAAAATGTAAAATGTTTATAAAAATTGTGTTTTTAATTAAGTGACAAAAGTGAGAAAAGGTAGGCCTACTTGTTACTAGTCTTGAAATAAAGCCTGTCTAAAGTGCAAAATTGTTTGAAGATTCAACACTCGTACATTATGATACAAGAATAATGATTGAACCAATACTTTACAACAGGGGTCAGCAAAATGTCAATTGCAATAGACCGGTCAATCTAGCAGCAATTTTCAGTCGATCACGTAAGAAAACTATATCGTCACGAAAAGGCAAGCTTACCTTGCATTATTCGATTATGGTAGAACTTATAAGGTAGGGCCATAGTGTAATCCGTCAAGGTAAGACTGCTACCTTTCAGGCTAAAGAGAGTGTACATTTTATTAATTTCATGTATGTTCTATAAAGGCAGGGACATAAGTATTGAAGGAAATATTGAACTTAAGGAAAAAATACAAGATGTATAGAAAGTATTAAAAGTAGAGTTGAGAAACGAAGGGTGATCGCGGGACCTTTGATAAATGTGAAAGTCGATCGGGGCCCAAAAAGGTTGTCGACCCCTGCTTTACAATATAAAAAAAACTTCTCTATCTCAAAACTTGTTTATGAGACAGACTATACTTCTTGCTTGAGTTGATTTTCGTGTTTCTAGAAAACATCCAAATAATAAGAAAGAGCAATAAAAATATCTAAAACAGATTTGTACCGGGATTAAACCCGAAAGGCACGTCAAAATATCCATCATTTCATCTAAGACACACACACACACGCGAACACACACAAACTCCATATCTTGGGTAAAGATCTCATACTCGAAATCACCCCCTCCCTTACCTCCCCACCCCCTCTTCAAAGTTTTGTCCATATGGAGAACAATGGACGATCACCGCGCGTTTCCTCTGCCCATATGTTGCTCTTACCAGCCTAGCTGCTTATTACAGGTACGGCGGAACCCTGCGATATCGTATCGCCAACATATCCTACTGCCTACGTAAACTCGTCGTTCTCATATTGGCTCCTACAAAATACAGGCTTGCTCACTTTTCAAGATGTCCAACCGAGATTACAGAACATACTTCGTACTCTTAAATTATAATCTTGTAAATGGCTACATAAAACTAGAAGTTACTATCTTGATTTGTATATTTTTTTGTTTTTTTGTTTTTAAAGCAAGAGGCCCCCAAAAATTTGATACGTGTATTTTCTTCCAATACTTGTTTTTATGTTGTTTCAATACACGAGTGAAAAAATATGTATCCATAGCTTGTATCGACAATGAAAGAAGAAACACGAGTCACAGTTCACTTAGTGGGGCGTTTACACTATTCAACTTGAGATGATAACCGCTTCGGTGGCCGCATGATCTAACGCACTACTCTCGCAGTAGACTAGAGTGCCGATGACGGGGAGATCAAAGTTTAAATTTGTCAGGTGTACTAAGGGAGGTTTTTCCATTATTCCTACACGCAAATGTAGGTAAACTGTCAAAAAATATAAACTCCCTAACCCCTAAAACCGTAAATGTAATTAGTACATAATTGTAGAGCTCGAACGGGTGCTAAAAACGCCGTGCTAAAAAAAAAGTAGCTATCAATTACAATTAAAAAGCTGCGTTGTAGGTTTAACGTCAGTTGAATGCTAAAAGTTTAAAATGGGTACAACATTTGTTGATTCAACCAGTGTGTTGTTGAATTCGGTTTGAACAGGGTCCACACAGTTCAATCTAGTTTCAACTAGTTTTTAACCTCTTGTTAATCAACTAAAGTTGAATCATGTTAACGACTCTTAAGGTATATGGGAAATATTGAAGAAGAAATGGGAGTCGAACCAAGAAACTGTTGGGTATAGGAAGAATATAAAATTAATCATTTTAAATTAAAAATATGATAGGAGCGTAGAATGAAATTTAGCTTATCTGTAATTAGTAAGTAAAAATTAGTGAGTAATAGACGTTTGAACCTGCCTTATTACCACATTATAGATATATTAATTATATTCTATGATTTATTTAAATGATTATGTTTACAGTTTTCGGTCGTGAGCTTATACAGATTAGTGGAATGCTGTAATGGATATCATTTAATTCGTCAGTTCTAAACTAAATGTAAACTTAGGCTCGAATTCCGTATCATAATCATCATTGCATAAGAAGATATAAAATAATCTTGAGAGAGATAAGATGGCTAAATGCACATTGTGAATGATTCTATTTTAGTGAAGATAAGACTTCTCACTATATATTAACGCATTTATAAAATGTTTATACTATTTATTTATCGGAGCACGATTATGAAAATGTAGCACGGCGTAAAACTATAGAGTGCTTATGATATTTGAACTAGAACAGTTAGATATGAGCGAGCACTCTTTTCGCCTTTCTTTTCGAATGTGTTTAAGCACCTTCTCCTGTTTAAGGTGTTTAATGAACCAAAGTTTTATCTCCTTGCAATTTTTCTTACAGATTGGGGAAGCTTCATGTTCCCCCTCCTCTTTTATTTTTTCAAGGTTTTGGAAATTCTCTCCTTGTTTTCTATCTCCTTTTCACTCACTGTTAGTTTTAATACTTTTCGCTCTCTCCCTCTCTCTATCTCTCTCTCTCTCTCTCTCTCTCTCTATATATATATATATATATATATATATATATATATATCACTCTCTTCTGCTCTCTGTGGGATCACCTATATTTCTTATCTCACTTCTTCCAAACCCTTCACCCTCCCTTTTTTTTTCTGTCGGTAATTTTTCTCATGGCGTGAGCGGAACTGATTTCCCAAACTCTGGGTCGTTTAGGTAACAATGGTGGCGGGTATCTGCGACGCGGATCAGAGGGGGGTAGCAGCCATTAGGAGGTACTAAGCTCATTGACTACCTCTTGTGTTCGACAGCCAGCGAAATACTCCGCACATTCCACTAGGCTACTATCAAAGCACTTGGGGTAATTTATCAGTAACTAAAAAAAAGATAGAGAGAAAAGAGGTAAAGCTGTAGGTTTTGGAATATTTTTTTTTAAAAAAATACGCCAAGTTTGCCAAATTTCCTGCACTCTTTTGATTGTATGTGTGTGTGTGTGTGTGTGTGTGTGTGTGTGTGAGTTGATATAAGGTATCAGAAATGCTAGGGTGAGATTCTTTGCTCCTCTCTTCTTTTTTTTTCGGAGCGCATTTTCTTTAGCTCGAGGAGTCGTATCAATGATTTATTATTTTTATCTGTCAGAAAAACCTAGTAAGGGTCCTGGATGAAGATTATACCTACTGCCTAATGCTTCAAGTCAGTAATGATTCCCATTAGAAATACAGGCAGACAAGAGGAAGAAAAGGGCGCGAACAGAATTATGTGATATTGGACAAGTCATTCTTCCAATAACACAAATCACCATTCATTCATTTCCTTTTCATTTGAGCTTAGAAATAACATTTTATAAAACCTTTCTTTTCTGAAATCAAAAACAGAATAAAACTAATAATAGCATTAATAATAATAATTGCTGATCAAGTAGAGAGATAAATTTATAATGAAAGAGAAAATATGTGATTTACGTGTATTACTCAACCATAGAACTAACCCATTAACCTGAATTATAAACTGTGCACACATTCAAGGGGTTTAATTCGCAATACAAAGTGTAACTAAAAGATAATAAATATTGTCTAAATTATAAAATAATAAACTATAGACTTCAATTTAAATAAAGTTTGGTACTGTGTAAATTTACGTTCAACTAAATTGAAATGATACTGGCAGTCGATCAAAAAACACAAGAAACATAAATATAATATTGTTTGTAAACAATTATGTTTCTATATTTATAAAATAAATAGTTTTGTGTGTCGGTCTGTTATGAGAGTATCTAACGCATGCAGAGGGCTGAAATTAAAAAAAAAAAATAGTAGCCCCTGTTAACGAACATATGCACCTCGAAGCTGGAATTTTAGAATTTGGATTTTATTTTTTGAATTAATTAAAAAAACTGGTTCGGAAGAAATAAAATAAAGAGATTTTTTTTTGTCTGAAGCAAAGAAAAGCGTTGCCAGGGGCAACGCCGGGTACTTCTACTAGTATAAAATAAGAATCACAAAAAATTAATTAGGTTCAATTAAGAGATGAAATCAGTTTAAATTTGTTTTTAATAAATAAAGATTGTGTTGCTCAACGAAAGATTTAGCTCACATTATATCATGTAATAGTTTTGTAAATCTACTGATAATTAATGTAGAAAAATGGAAATAAATAGTTAAATTCACGTTTACGTTTCGTTTTTATTCTCACTTGCTGAGGAAACAAAATACAAGGCGGACATTATAAACGCAAATTGTAAATCAATTATTCTCTAAGTTCAAAAGATAGCTATAATTTATTCTGTGAAGAATTTGACGGAAAGTCACTTAACGTCAATTTTTTTTGTTTTGTTCTACTCTTAAGAAAGTTAGGTCCATATATCTTCATATTCTAGATTCAAAGGTCAGGCTATGCCCTAATCGGCCTGAAATGTTTGTTTTTCGTATACTGGGAGCTTGGTTTGACTCCCGAGACTAGATTATAAATACTACCTTAAATCACTACATAACGAACAAAAGGGAACAAAAAAAAACTTGTTCAAATATAAAAACTACCTAAAACATGTATAATCGTATTCAAATTATTTTCATTAAAACTGTGATGACATCTCGACAGAAGAGCAAATCTTATAATATTTTTTAACTCACCTTTTTACCAATTCAGTCACTACACCGCTCTGCCGCAAGCGACGAACTCGTCATCGCTGGGACCATTCAAAGAAGTATGTCGATGTTCTTCACACGCTTAAAAGGAAACACTTTAGGAAGTGGTATGTCGCCAACACCCCCCCGCGCGTAGAGAGGTACAAGAACCGGAAGATGTAGTCAGAGCTTGGTGTCACAGGAAGTTGACCGCTAATTTCATAGCGTCTTCTGAAGCGTCGTGGACGTTAGTAACACGGCGAGCGGAGTGTCGCGAGGTCTTATCAACTTTGAAAACATGGGGTGTGACCCCTTTTGTTGACTTTACACAGGAATTGGCGGGCTTGGGTGAGAGATATGGGGACTAGAATGGAAGTAGGGAAAAAAAAGGGGGAGGGATAACAACGATAGAAGGAGAGAAAAAACTTTGATATCTCGCGGTTAGGCTTGACATTATGATTATCAAAACAAACAAATGCATCTGAGCCTGAGCGATATTTCAATTGAATAATAAATCGTGGACGACCGCCTTGTTTTATTTTAGTAATATTTTTGATGTTGTTCATTTCAGTAGGAGCCAAATGTATTTAAATCTTACTTTTTTTTTACAATTTATAAAAGTCTAGAAATAATAATATAATATAGTCTATCAAACTCCATGACATGAGCCTGCAAGCGAGCTATACCGACCGAGGGGTCACCGCCGTTAGCGATGATCATAGTGCCAACATTTGTGGATGGAGGGTGTCATGTTGTTAGCACAACGAACCCTCACACCATTAATCTCACTTTTCTAGACCAGAGTCACTACATATTTATTTAATTAGTTCCTCATTTGTATTCACGAGTCTGCCTTTGACCCAATTCCAGACCCACTGCTTCACAGATACATTTTGGAAGCGTCGGGGATCGAACCCGGGACCTCTGGATATGTAGCCAATAGCTTTGACCACCGTTCATATTTAAATACGTCGTCACGGATCACCATCATTACAAATGCAAGGCAAACAACACAACAAAGTAGTGTGAACCAAAACACTAAATAAAACTGGAATTATTATCAAAGACATTCATCTTGGACAACCTTATTACTTTTTTTTTAAAGTAAATAAAATGGACAGAACACTCAGGCATAAAACACGCTCTGATTTATTATTTGATTATGATGATACGGTTAAGCGAGGAAGTACAGGGTCAATTAAAATATTTGAAAGATTGATTTAAAATATATTGTAAGAACACAGAAAGGTTTTGGTGCCTCAGCCCACCGTTAAAATTCCTGACAATCGGATATTCAGATGTCACAAGGAGGTGCTTTGTAAAGGGGATAAAACAGGACTTTAGTGGGATGTAGGGTCCGCCCTGTTGATATCTTCTTGGTTCATCTGAACAGACCCGTACCAGACCACTAATCCTCACTTAGCTCAAACCTTTAAAAAAATACATTAACAGACTCTTAAGACAACACCAGAGTAAGCAGCATGACGTGAGTGCACGTATGTTTCTGTTTGTCTCGAAAGAGAGAAAGAGAGAAATGTGATGTTTATCTAAGGCCATATTACACAAGGAAAGATAAAAAGAAGAAATACTTGTTGCTGGTAGTAAAAAAAACGTTCAGGAAGAACTGGTTTCCCCACCAGACTTGGCATTGATTGACTAGATTGACTTTTAGCAGGTTTTTGTTTTTTTAACGCTCAATGATTTTGCTTGTTCATCTAAATGGATATAGTATTATTTATAATCTATAATATGGGATATACTTATATAAAGCAACGATTCATTATTAGTGGAAAAGTTAATCATCACTGTTAATTAATTTTCTAACTCAAAATAAAATTATTTCTTCCGAAAAATGATCAGAAAAAAATATTGAACCGAAAAACAATTTTCTTTTAGTAAAATTAGGAGCGAGAGACAGGTTATGGAAACACAAGATACACCTGTAAAGAAAATAGTGGTAAGCCAAAGAAAATACGTTTTATATTGTTAAACATATATTATATAATGATAAAATATGTAATTATTGAACCTTTACTATCAACCCTTTCAGCTCTTGCATGAATTGATAAAAAAGAAATATCTTATCTTATGCTGCAATATATGGTGAATTAAAAGTAGTTATTTTTTCAGGGCGACCAAATTTAATGGGGAAAGATACCGTTTTGGAAACGCTTTGAATAAAATGTTTTGTAATAGTAGTAGTAGTAGTAGTAGTAGTAATAGTAGTAGTAGTAGTAGTAGTAATAGTAATAGTAGTAGTAGTAGTAGTAGTAGTAGTAGTAGTAGTAGTAGTAGTAGTAGTAGTAGTACGTAAGAGCATACCTGTATAATATGGTGGATGCAATTTGTTGAATAATAAATTATTGCGCTTGAGGAACATTTTAAGTCGCTTACACTACAAAAAAAACTGGATATCATCGCCGAGAAAGCTGCATGGTTACTTGGGCAGCAGCATTGTCATTTTATCGTTTTCGTGTGGTCAATCTCCACTCAAACACAATACAAGTTTAGCAACGCTGGTTAGTCGAGGTTGCCAGTAGCTCCTTCTTACCCCAACACACCACCTTCCGACATAACTGAGAGCGAGGAGATTTGGCAACCGTTAATTGAGCGATAGCGAAGATAAAGATTTTCTCCATAAGACCCGAAGTTCCCTAAGCAATGATATTGTTTGTTTTTTTAACACTTTTATATATTACGTTCATAATTTTTTCAAACCCAATATTTAACTTATACACGCATTTATTTAGACACATAACCGCTTCAGTGGATGAATGGCCTAAGACAGGGGTGGGCAAACTACAGCCCGACGATGGGATCAATATGGCCCGTGGGATAAATAATTTGAATGATTTGCGTTGCGAAACAAGCTTTTATCAACAAAACAAAGCTGTATTTTTTTATAAATCCATGCCAATAACATTTCCAAACTTGGTAAATCATGTCGTAAAATATATATGGCAATGCTTGCATCCTCATATACATACGCTCAAGTGTTTTCAACAATTAAACTTAGGAAAAGTGATCTTATAAACAGATTCAATAAGAGCATATGTCTTCTCTCTTGATAATCACACTCTCATAGTTTCACTCATCTCATACCACATCATATAAATCTTCTGAACGAACTTTTAGCACACTAAGCCACTAAGGTATTTATGATTGTTATACATTCTCACTGTATTTAAACTTATCAATGTCACAGTATAGTATGTTTGTTTATCTATTTTTTTAAATTAAATTTGAAGAAAAGTTAATTAATAAAAATCTTTGGCCACCGAACAATTTTTTTTAATAGGCCTTCCTGTAAATAAGTTTGCACATTCCTGGTCTAAGGCCTCACTCTCATGTTAGACTGGACTGCTTGAGACTGGGAGATCGAGGTTCAATCCTGGTCGAGTCTAGTGAGGTTTTTTCCCCCTAAATGGTTTGTCACTCTACTTCCATGTAAATGCAAGTATTCTGAAAATTGAAAAATGACACCTGGACACGGGAATCGAACCCGTCATTTTTCAATTTTCAGAATATGATATCTAGATGGAGTAATTCCCACTAATAGCATAAATAATAGCTTTGGCTATTTAATTCTAAATGCAAGTAGATTACTTCTCAAATACTTCCTTCTTCATTCTACCCTATTAGATTATGTATCATATATGCGTATAGCCTGAAATAACCGCAAGACGCGGTGAAAAAAGACATTTATATATACTAACAAAGATAAAAAAGAAAAAAGGAAATATCTCTAATAACAAAGAGAGTTTATACTATATGTGAAAAAAGTATATTAGTAACTAGGGAGGGGTGTGCGAGTAGGAATTTTTCACTTGGAGTTGAGTTCGGATCGAGTTTGAATGAAAACATCGAGTTTTTTTTCGAGTTCGAGTAATATATATAAATAGATGTACTATAAATATTTCAAGTTGATTTTCTGTAAAAGATCAATTTATGAATCATAAGTAAAAAAATAACATTAATAATAATGAGATTATAATGAGGATTTTTTGGGGGGAAAATTCCACAAATTCGGATTTTCAGATTTTATTTAATATACATTTTTCAATTAAAAAAAAAGGAAATATCGAGGGGTTCCATGTGCTAAGAAATAATATCTTTGAATTAAATCGATTAAACTTAGAGATTTTCGGGAAAAAAAATTACTAGTAGGCCTACTCAAATTTTTCGAGTTTGGTAAAAATCGTCAAGTTCGAGCAGCTACTAAAACTCGGCTCGAATTCGAATTTTAGAGTACTCACACACCCTTATTAGTAACGTAAGAAGCGTATAACCTGAATGGGTAGTAAGCCACGATTCTGAAAAAAATATATTAAAAAAATAACGAAAGACTAATTTATCGTCACGACTTGAATATTATAGTTGTAATATTGTAGTTTTCACTATATAAACACTCAAATATCAAGGTTTTTCAGAAAAAATCTTATTTATATATTTTTTCATCACTTTTCAAGATAGCGCCTACAGTCCATGTAGACTCAAAGTCCAAAATTGTTAAAATAAAATTGATCTAATGGCTTCAGGTTTGTAATCAATACTTAAATTATTTCAAAAACATTACTATGCATTACCTTAGAATGTTTATACTTCTTTTGAAAATACAGTTTACTAATTAAAACTTTGAATTTAAAGTAACAAGTATAATATGCATTTATAGTTTTGAAATTCAAAAATTCTACAAATAAAATGTTTCATGAATCATGGTAAGTAAAAAAATGTAATAATAATGTTTAGTTCGATACCTGATTTACTCATCACACACGCCTAAGCAAATAAAAGAGTTGAGAAATCGTCATGAGCATTTATTCAATCTCATGAGAAACTTTAGTAAATATCGACCGTATTAAATTAAAAAGTGTATGTGTTAAAAGTACACTTAAAAGCAATAGTTAGATTATTATTATTATTATTATTATTATTATTATTATTATTATTATTATTATTATTAGTACCGCGTCTTACTATCCGTTCGGGTTGTACGCACTTACACTAATGTGTAATGGTAGGGTGACCTGGTGGACTAGGGGTAAGGTGTCAGACTTCTGTGCTGACGTTCGGGGTTCAATCCTCGGTCCCGGCACAGATTTATTTGATTGCCAAACCCCTCCTTCACCTCTGACAAGATGTGTATTAATCACAATTTGTGATTGTGAGGAATGCCAGGCCTCCACCGTGGTTCGGATTCCACGTTAAACTGTAGGTCCTCCATTTCATCTCACAATCAGCCTACCATTACACATTAGCGTAAGTGCGTATAACCCGAACGGGTAGTAAGACGCGGTGCTAATAATAATAATAATAATAATGTAATGGTAGGGTGATTGTGAGATGAAATG
>CABFWB010000126.1:140619-165830 GCA_902151455.1 Timema bartmani | reverse complement strand
GGGGGGGGGGGGGGGGGGGGGGGGGGGGGGGGAGTCAGAGTTCGAATCTTGGCAAGTTTTACTAAGGTTAGTTTTCTTTTCAGGAAAATTAGGGTAACTTTCTCACCCTGCCCCATAGTGAGGATAGTCCGGACGGGTAGTAAGACGCGGTGTACAAAAAAGTATAAAGTGGAAGAGAGTTTATATTAGAGATGTGCGAAACTCTACGCTATCTCGATCATACGGGAAAAAAAAACTCTCGATACCGTCTCAAAAGTTAAAAATAAATCTCGAAAATTCAAAAAAGTTGAAAAAAAAAATTAAAATAAAATAACTGCCCTAAGAAATTTACAAACCAAACAACGAATTTATTAACAGTACAGACCCGAAAATAGTAATCACTTTTTCCCTCAAAACAACTTGGTTAAAAATATTGTTTTTCATTAACAAATAAGCTGTTACTATACTAAATTAAATTATAAATGGTATACATTGCAGCTATCAAACTTTTATTAGTAGAATTTAAAATAAGTATGAGTTAATTATATCTCAAGTATTTGAATGAACTCTAAGACAATCCTAAGCAAGCACCATCCCAAATGTCAAAAGGATAAATATTAACTATATATTTACTTTAATAAACATCATTTACATTTTTGTACTTTCAAAGGATGTGTTCTCATCTAGTTCTCGCGTCTCGAAATTTTTTCATATTCTCGTCTTGAAATCGTCTCGAATTGAAAAAGTTGTCCTCGCACATCCCTGGTTTATACTGAACTGTACAGCGAGTATGTGTCAAAACACGGCAGTACATCAACAGAGACACGAAGTACTTAAATGATAAGTATTTCTTTTTTAAAAAAAAGTGTACATTAAAATGTCTCCGGAAATGAATGTAAAGAATATGATACAATAGTTTTGTGTGTGCTGCAGATTTCATGAGTCGTTCCGTGAGCGCCATAAAACAGTGCCATTAATGAAACTGATAAACTGGGCGATAACCCCTGACGCTAGATGCTGAGGGTTGATACGAGCCAGGGTTGCTAAGCAACAATCTCCCCCTCTCTGCCTTGCATGGCAGGGGTCTTATCGAACCCAGGCCATCAGCAGCCAGGATATTTGGAGATGCTATCAACTTAACTAGCTTGGGATATTCATTAGATGTTATCTACGTTTCCAGGCATGGCCTTGTGCTGTACAGTCCGACAGGAATAACACCAGTCATCCATTGTAAGGCCGTTATCGCGCGCAAGAAATGGAGGGTTAGACTTGGAAACAAAGCGAGTTCATTAGCTTGCTGAGCGGGGATAAGGGGGAAAAAAAAGTTTCTTACAGAACCCACGTGTGGGAGAAGAGAGTCTTATACTGAATATATCTATTGAAAGTGGCACATTCAAGAATTTTGCCGGGTTTATCAATTATATTCAATCAAGCAGATAACACGCGTCAAGGGCTCGGTATAATTCTAAGCTTTCTCTTATTTCCCCCAAAGCAGAAAGAGAATGCGATTGAGAGATATTCACACGTCTCTGCACACTTTTAGAAATAAATCTAGATTAGTTATATTAATTACTAAAGAGTATAAATTTCATCGCAACAAAGTGTACAGATTTCCATTGGCGTGCACACTCAAGGGCGACAAATGTTAGGATTTATTTTTAGATTTGAAACGTTTGTTAATTTTTCGCCTAATATATTGCATTTCAAATAAGTGTCAAAAGTATTATTTAATACAGCACGAGTGTTAAGTGTTGTCATCAACACTTGAAAAATAAATTCCCTTGCGCATGATTTGCACTTCAGAACTAACTATTTCTTATTTCCGGTTCTACATAATTATGTTCTAAGGACTTATTTAATCCACAACCTGGCAGAAAGATTTTTACTGGCCATTTTCATGAGTAAACTAAAGCACAGTTCGAAAAATATGATAAGTGATGAGGAAGAAGTTTTGAATGCTTGTGCCAGATATTTATATTTTTTTAAATGATATAAAATCGTATAAAGAAACGGAAAAGATGGGAACAAAGAAAAGCTTGTTTTGAAAAAAAAAATCTGAAATGTGACGGAAGTGATTTGCCACGAGATTTAATTAAGGCTGATCAAAGATAATTCAAAGGTTTTCACCGCACGAGCGTGGAAAATTTTGAACAATTGGCCAGTTTGTTGGCATCCCGCTGTCGGGAAAGTGTAGGATTTGTGCGAGCAATCCTCTCCCCTTGAATGCATCCAGAGCACAACTGCGGCGAACATTCCTTATGATGTTTCCGCAACTTGATCGAGCCCTGGGTGGATCCTTTCGACCCATCGTTCAATTACAGCTCACGAGCTTGGTCTGGGTACACCTTTACAAATTTGAGTAGACATAACATACCTGAACACTATTGTATTATTTCCTTTTTATTTTATTCTTGAATGAGCCGAAGTGGCCAAGTAGAAGTGAAGCTGTATTGACCAACACAATAGGTCAAAATATTGGGATCAAGTAGAAGTGGAGTTATCCTGACCAAAACAAAAGGTCAACATGTTGTGACAAAGTATAGGTGTATTATCTGTGCTGACCAAGACAAAAGGTCAACATGTTGCGACGAAGTAGAGGTGGAGTTATCCTGACCAAAACAAGAGGTCAACATGCTGTGACCAAGTAAATGTGCAGCTGTGCTGACCAAGACAAGGGGTCAAGTTATTGTGACCAAATAGAGGTGGAGCTGTGCTGACCAAGACAAGGCGTCAAGCTGTTGTGACCAAATAAAGGTGGAGCTGTGCTGACCAAGACAAGGGGTCAAGCTGTTATAACCAAGTAGAGGTGGAGCTGTGCTGACCAAGACAAGGGGTCAAGTTATTGTGACCAAATAGGGTTGGAGATATGCTGACCAAGACAAGGGATCAAGTTATTGTGACCAAATAGGGTTGGAGCTATACTGACCAAGACAAGGGGTCAAGCTGTTATAACCAAGTAGAGGTGGAGCTGTGCTGACCAAGACAAGGGGTCAAGTTATTGTGACCAAATAGAGGTGGAGCTGTGCTGACCAAGACAAGCGATGGAGCAAGGCAAGCGGTATAACCTCGGGTGAGCGTATAAAAAAAGGTCTCACTGTAAAGACTGAGTAATGAGGTCGAGCTATGAGGCGAGTTAGATGGTATCGCGAAGGCTGTGTTATATAGATGTTATCTCGACAGTTGGCTGCTATGACGTAATACGATGGGGAGCGCAGATAAGACACACAGACCAACCGACGCTAGACTAGAGATAGTCACTAACTTGAGAATTCACTGTTTAATACTTCGCAGACAGACAGTAGATCACGTGGACTCAACGTGCCCTACATCAGCCGGCAAAGACACGAGGAAACACATTATTCTTACCTAATATAACGACTATTTTAACATAAATATCAAGTTATTTAACGAAGACAATAGTCTGCGCATCTGTACAATGAAATTAAACGAAAATCTATGTTTATTTATTAAATAGCACAAGGGCCTTGTATGATCAAACCAGCATCCTTATCGACTTAACCTGATATCCGTAGCTGCAGCTATTGTAATATCTCATACAAATCATAACTATACCTTGATTTTCTCACGAATAGACATTTGAAGCACCTTTTAGAAAACACATACAAATCTTTTGCTGTCAACATTGATATCATTATACAGTAGTATATTATTACTATTGTTATTTTAAAGCTATTGCTAATATATATATCAAAAGTTACAGCTGCAGATGACATAGATCTAATAACTTTTTCAGTCAAATATGTAAAGTTGTAAAAAAAAATTGATATAACACTAGTTAACCCACTTCAGGGGCCTCGTGGTCTAAGGTGTCACACTCGCAATAGACTAAGACTGCTGATGTCAAGGAGATCTGGGTTCGATCCCGGTCGGTTGTATTGAGTGTTGGTTTTTTTCCTAAATATTTTTCCACTCTCCCTTAACGCAAATCCTTTTAAATCAACCTTCTTAATCCCTAATACATTAGAGCAATTAGTACATAGGCGTATAACTCGAACGGGTAGTAAGACACCGCGGTAAAAAAAATACTTGATATAAATGTAATCCATAAAATTGATTTTATAATTTTATTAAATTATTCAAAAGTGTGAGGGGCATAAAAGAAATAATGTTGTATACAATACTAAAATAGAAATTAGTTTTTATAATAAGATCAGTAGTTTCATCCGCGATCCGCCATTAATCAAATTTTTAGCAGCTTTGATAGTATTTTTACGGATATCTCCATCCATGGAACGATATTTCCGTATTATTTAATCACTCTAACTAGGTAAGGATGAGGAGTGTTGACTTTAGATTATATACACCAACATTTTTTGTAGAGAGAAAATGTGAAACAATTTATGGAGGGTGGGAGGGGAAACACTCTTTAAGTACACCCGGTCGGGTTCAAGCCCCAAACTCCCAGTCATCGGCAAACCGGATTATACGTCTGACAAGCTCCAGAGCTTGACGCTTTAGTTCGCGGGACCCACAGCCGCGGGAGCTTTTGATAGCAATAAGTGCGCGACTAATTAGTACCAATTAATTATTCTAATCAGTACACTTTACCGGTGATAGGTATACAACATCCCCATCACCAGTCAACCAGTAGAGATGAGCATAGTCCACGTGCTTACCAGTGCTAATACTAATCTCATGCAACTGCCAGGATTAGTTGTACTGTTAGTGTTCCTGACTGGCCTGGGAACTTGAAGACCAATTCTGACCGGTTTTGCTAAGAATGTCACATAGTGTTGTTGTTTTTAGCCTCTTACAGTTATTATTATTATTATCAACCCGTTCGGGTTATACGCACTTACGCTAATGTGCAATGGTAGGGTGATTGTGAGATGAAATGGAAGACCTACAGTTTAACGTGAGATCCGAACCATGGTGGAGGCCTGGCATTCCTCACATTCATAAGTTGTGATTAATACACGTCTTGTCAGAGATGAAGGAAGGGTTTTGCAATCAGATAAATCTGTGCCGGGACTGAGGATTGAACTCCGGACCCTCAGCACAGAAGTCTGACACCTTACCGCTAGACCACCAGGTCACCTTTCTTACAATTAAATTTTCAAGAAGTTCACTTTCCTTACACTTGAAATGGATATTATATTTACCCTCCATATGTTTTTTTTCATCATATCCTACTAGCCCATAAGGCCTCTCCGTATATTTACACAAATGGGTTAGGAATGAGGGAGATATAATTTAGATTAAATGAGCTCGCACTAACTTTGAGAGAGAATAGGAAACCATCCAGGGGAGAAAAAAAAAACCATTCCAAGTACAGTCCAATTTCGATATGAAGAGCCTTCCCTATCTGACAGCTAGAAAAGTTACTAGATATACTTTCACGTATTTATTTATATAATTTCTTTCAGGTATTTAACGTGCACTTTTTGAACTGACTGATTATATCATCACACGACTTATAAACTAACTTAGATATATAACATACACCACATCCAGCCTTCAGCCGCTGATTAATCATCACTATGAAAAGGTAAACCCACATTTCATCAATGATAAATTTTTCGCCCGTGCTAGGAACCAATCCCGGGACCCTTAACTCAGTAGACCCATGGTACCGTAAGTAGACAGACATACTACCGAGTGAGCTAAGGTGTTGGACATCATATGTCAAGACATGTTATATGAAGCTGTCAATTTGATAGCCACTATCAAATCTATAAAATAACACTAATAATACAGCACTATGCCAGTAGTGTTGGCCACAAAAAATGTATTTGTATTTTCTACCTATGAAAATTTAAACTGTACTGCAAGGTTTTTGACTAAGACATTGGGAAGGATTATATAAACAGTCACTAAAGAAATCGTATTTTTAATTTTAAGTCGCTATCCAGGTCAGCAACTTCTTGTGGACGCAAAGTGTACAAGGACAAACAAAAAAGTCCTTCCCACTTTTTTTTTTCCTCGGCAACACCTTATTGGAGATAAACCACTCTTAAATTTACGTATCGTCCCTTCGATATATTTATTTTTTTGGTGTGTGCGTGTGGAGTGACCCAAAGTGTCGACACCTGTTACCTGACTACTGAAACACGTCTCGGCTTTACGAACATAGACACACGCCGTGTTTAACTAATGAGTTATCCACATGTGGCTATAAGGACCAGTATCGCTCGCGACTCTCTCACTTGGTCAACAACACACCGCAGGCCCCGAGAGAGAGTTCATTAATTAAACTTAACGATTCCATTGAACTGCCAGTTTATTTTCGCGCACATCGTACGAGTCAGTCAAATCGATTAGTGTCCAATAATAATTGGTGTCACCCCTTCCATCCATCCCCTGCCCCCCCCCTCTCCTACCCTCTTTTCTATCCCGTCCACAGTCCTAGCTTTGGCTTAATAAATCTCCCTGTCCAACATTTGTCTCCCCCGCACTCCCCTATTGACTGGCGCTATCCAAGCAACAGGTTGATTCGAACCGAACCCTTTATTAAACAAACACCACTTCTACCATGAACCCAAGGTGCTCCTTCCCTCATTCGAAATAACAAAATTCAAAATCGAACGATTGGACTTGTTAGATTTCCAATATACTGGCGGGTCTAAAATGGAAAAACATAGAAGGAACATTTAGAGGTTTTTAACAATCAAAATCCTTGATGAAATAAAGATTTTATATTACATACTAATGGCCAAAATAAACAAAGTGCCACTACCCCCTGCCTCCACCTTCGCCCAAATGTGTAGCCAGAAGGTAAATACGGATTTTTATAGAAAGCCCATTTTCAACAACCAACAATGATTGGAAGTCACTAAAATTTTGCGTTCTAGAAAAGGGTATTATTTGATTTATTAATATTATAAGGTTGATATAAAAAGTGACCATGTATAGCCTTCCAGTAAAACTGCGTTATTGTATCGTTTCGCTTTACATTATTAATTAAACGGACTACGAATGTAATTATAGTTGTAGGCCTAATATTTTTTTCTGCCATTGTGGCAACATGAGTTTCCAGTTTTCAAACAACGAACGGGTTTCCTATGAAAGTGAAGTTACTTCCCCAAAAGGTAGAAAAAATGGAGTGTGGCTGTGTCATGGACATGGCCGTGTGTTGTACGTGAATACGTTTATGTAACGGGTTATATTTTCCCCTCCACCGCGCACGATGCGTCACTGTTCTCGCTTATCGTAATGAATTCTTTGATCCTTTAGCCATCCAGTGGTATAATTTTGGATGTAGAGGATAGATTCGAAACTACAACGCCAAACTATATTTTTGATAATATTTTTTTATTCTAACACCTTATTATATTCACTGTCACTACTTTAAACTAATGTTTTATATACAATCGATAGATTTTGACGACAGCTGACGATTAAAACTTAAACGAACATCGTAGCTTCTTCGAGTCAAAAGTTATACTAATTGCAAATCTCGATACGCAGCAAAATAACCTCAAAATGGCGGCGCTTCCCCCTCCACCGCGCGCGATGCGTCACTGTTCTCGCTTATCGTAATGAATTCTTTGATCCTTTAGCTATCCAGTGGTATAATTTAATTTTGGATGTAGAGGAAAGATTCGAAACTACAACACCAAACTGTATCCCCCGATTTTATTATCATTAGGTTTTTTGGATTGCCCCCGTATGGTAGCAAATTTAAAGACGTATTCACGTCAAAAAGATGTATTTTTAAGCGTTATAAATTATTTATTGCGACTTATTGTATGCTTGTGAAGTTTTTTTTTAAAATAAGGGTCTGGTAAAATATAGATAAATTATGTGTTTATTAAAGGTTTATTTAAGTAGTCAAAGCCAACCATAACACTGTTAGTAATATTTATGTAGGCTAATGAATATATGGAGACATCGGGGATCAAATCCCGGGAGCACTGAATATGTTTTTCCCTATTTGATTTTCCACTCTCCTTCCACGCAAATTTGGGTAGCCGGTGGTGAGGAGATCAAGGTTCGAATTTCAATCAGATGAAACTTTTTTTTTCAAATGTGATTTATCAGCGTGGTTTTATCATCCTCACTCCACGCTGACGCGGGTGAATTTCTTATAGATACCCTTTTATCTTGCTTACCCTTAGATTTAGCCGCTCATTACTTTGGTTTTAAAAATAATAGCTCAAAAAACAAATCGTTGTGAACTATCATCAAACCTTATCCTTTAGACCTGATTTTAATAAGTCAAGAAACTCGTCAGTAGCATAAATGCATCACAGGCATGTAGTACATGCTTTGACATTTTTAGAGGAACATATAAGTTATACTAATTTAATTTAAAGAAATATTATAATAGATTTTCTCTCTCCACATCTAATTGGTAGGATTACCCACTTGGGTGGCCGCATGGTCTAACTCTAAGGCGTCACTCTCGCAATAGACTAGACTGCCGATGACCGGAAGAGTGAAGTTCGATCCCAGGCAGTAGTAGTGAGGGTGGTTTTTCCTAAATGGTTTTCCGCTCCCTCTCCACGCAAATGTAGATACACTTCCTATAAATTCAGCCTTCATAATCCTTAACACACGGTCTTCAACCCATGGCCCACCGTTGTCTTTTTTGCGGCCCGCCGGTTCATGAAATATATACAATTATTTCAAAAGCAAAAAATGACAAATACAGATCTATATTTCCCATAATTGAATAATAAAATAAATACACATTTTAAGATATTTTGTAAACTATTGTTGCCTTATACGCGAAGAAAAATATTACGTTTTTGTACAAATTTACCTTGAATCGGCAAATGACTAGTCTAGTAGACAAGGAAGAGAGTACTATTTTGGGAATGTTCTAACATAGTCGGGAGTGTTCTAACAAAGTCGTGAGTGCTCGAACATAGTCGGGAGTGTTCGAACATAGTCGAGAGTGTTCTAGCATAGTCGGAAGTGTTCGAACATATTCGGGAGTGTTCGAACATAGTCGGGAGTGTTCGAACAAAGTCGGGAGTGTTCACGTTCGTTCATCACCGCTGAGATACTCGGGACGTCAGAAGAAATAGAATATATTAAATGTTTAATCCCAATATTGTGGGTAGAGTATTGAGGCCCACTAGCCAGATACAGAAACTTTGGCCCTTGGACGTAGAAAGGTTGATCACCCCTGCATTAGAGTAAATAGTACATAGCCGTATAAACCTAACAGGTAATAAGACGCGGAGTTAAAAGTACCCTAGTTTGTGTGACTTGTCTTCCATTGCGGAGAAGGACGCGTGGCCGGACCGAGCCGAACATTACCGAACTTATCCGTTGTTATTGGAGGGGAGTGGGGGGTGGGGAGCGGGAGGGAGGTGCATACTCCATTTCAGGGAGTCACACCGGAACCAGAACCGATAACAGAAATTATTAACAGTTATTTTTAAGGAACCAAAACCGGAATAGGAACCCAAAACGTAAATTGCTTAAGAAATAGAACCGGAATCGATATATATGTTCAGGTCAATAAAGGTTCTTATCGATTTTAACTTTTATTGATAAATAATTTATAAACTTATTTTATGCCTTTTTTTCCGAAATTTTATTTTAATTTGAAAATAAAACTCTCCATCTTCTCAGGAGTTTTTGTGAAGGTAGGATGTATTTATTTTCCAGAGGGATTATAGAAGTATCAATGAACACATAACAGCAGTACGCACTAATGAGTTCAGACTCTTGATAAATGATTGTCACATCTTGTAGGAATTTCTCATTTTACTTTTTATGTGAAAAGTTTAGGAAGATATATTTAACTTTGAGTGAGAGCAAACATTATATCAGAAAGAGGAATACTGAGAAAAGAAAACCTGCCTAGTTGAACAACAGTCTAAGTCAACTAAATACGAAGACATTTATTTAAAAGTGTTATTAGTAAAATTTAAACAATTTAGATTGTGAATTAAATAGCCAAAGCTATTATTTATGTTTTTAGTGAGGATTACTCCATCTAAGTATCATATTCTGAAAATTGAAAAATGACACCTGGCCCCGGGTTCGATTCCCGTGTCCAGGTGTCATTTTTCAATTTTCAGAATATAATTTAGATTGTTATTGGATGGTCAGTTGGCTTTTAGGGCTAAAAGGAGGTGGGTTTGGTTCGCAAATTGTTAATATTTTCATTCAACCTTCAAATATCAAGTAATAAGCACGTAGTCTTAAGTTTGTGTTTATTGGATGTACTTAAAAGAAGTATTTTTATAGTTTTATTAATAAATGATTATTTGAATTATTTGATAGAAGGGGTGAAATAAATATTTCCCAGTGCAGAATTTTTATAAATGACACAGAGTGAAAAATTAAATCGAGAATATTGCCATCACATTATTTTAGTAGCCTGTTACTTAATCCTAAAATAACTGATAGAAACATTGTATAGCTTATTTGAATGTTTAAGACAAATAAACTAAAATAATATAGGTCCATACTTAGTTATATTTTTTTGTTCCCGATATGATAAGTAGCTGGTTTGGCTGCATAAATCCAGCATTAGTTAATTTAATTTGTTTACTTATTTCAATTGAAAATAAGCATAAAATAAAGTTTTGTATTTATTATTTTGAAAATAAAAATTATTTTTAAAGATTTTTTTTTAAACTCAATGGCGTCAGCCCGCAATCGAGCCAAAACAACAGAGTGACCACTGTCTATTGGTGAAGATAGTGCACACTTCTGCGAATATAGGCTGTCATGAGGTCAGCACAACAAACCCTCCAACCATCATTCTCAGGTTTCTAGACCGGAGCCACTACTTATTCATACAAATAACTCCTCATTAATATTGTCCTCACGAGGCTGAGTTGACCACCTTATAAACCCACTGCTTCACTTAAGGATTATGCTAAATTATATCTTAATATTATTTTTTAGTAGTATTCATATTAGTTGTAGTAAGGAGAAATATGAATTTATAATATAAGGAACGTACTTGGATGGAACAGCTAATTAGATAATAGCTAATTAGATTTTACAAGATTAAATGTAGATTAATGTAAATCACTTTTCATTTTGCTTATCAGCTATACCTATAATCTGAAACTACTTAAATATTGTACTTGCACAGATTTATATTTTTCCTTTTTTTATTATGATTTATTTCAGAACTTTACTACTTAACAATTTCAATGATGATTTTTTAGAAATATTTTTGTACCTGTTTTATTTGTCTTAATTTATTAATATATTAGTTTCTCAAAAAATAAATTATCTTCATGTTATGTTTCATATTTATATTGCTTAGTTGACCAAAGAAGTTGCACAAATTTATCTAATTAGCTGTTCCATCAAGTACGTTCCTTATATTATAGTTCTTAATATTATATTATATTTACAAATATTATTGACTATACATTTTTAAGAACCAGAACCGGAACCTAGTTAAGAAACATAAAGAGCAGGAACTTATATTTTTCTAGAACAAGAACTTTTAAAGTTTTGTTTGTTTGAAGAAGAGGAACAAGAACTGATAAGTATTTCGGTTCGACTCCCTGCTCCGTTTATTCTGAGAGGTAGGTGGTAAGCTTACCTTGATGGGCTAGCCCAGACTAGTGTTTATCAAAGTGTGGTCCACGGCGGCCTATCAAGTGGTCCGCAGGATCCCAGGAAGTTTATCAAAAGTAATGAATTGAAGAATGTTGATCTCACATATATCACAAACATTCTAAATTTGAAATGCAAAAGATTAAAGAAATATGGAATATCCCATTTTTCCTTATATTTTTTTCCTAGGTAGACACAAATAACATAGAAAAGGAAGCATGTACCAACCTTAAGACAACAAATTTGAACAATTATTTTTCAAAAAGTATGAGGTTTAGAATGTTAGAAAAAAATCCAACAACTACTACTTACTAATTCAATAGAATTAATTAATTATATATTTGTTTTCAACAAATAAATTAATTTTAGTGGTGGATGTGGCACTGGTAAGAGTTAATATTGATAAAATAATTACAAAACTAATTTGATTAAATTAATAAACATACAGATTTTTAAACAACTAAGACTCGCACTGGTCCTCCCTTAGACAATGGCTTTAGTCTCGTCTGTCAGCGAATGCTTGGTCGGACCCCTTCCGAATGGAGACGTGGCGCACAGACAAAAAAAAAAATTTGTTTACCCTGAAGACTAGCTAACACACCTTCCAGGGATCTACTTTCTTTTTTTTCAAGAGTATATCACCAAAGTTTGTCAGCTAGACATTCCTGTTCTTCTACTGGTAATCGCGGATATGTGACAGTCTTCTGAAGTTAGGGCATGGTAGGTGCGGATAATGTTATGATGATGGTTATGTGGTGACAGTAGAAGTATTAAACTTCGCTTATGACTAACCAGATTATAGAAACCATAAGAACAATTCTCCTTTGTGAAAATTGCCTATGGTAACGTCGGAAATCAAACTCAGGACTTCTAGGTTGGTAGTCAGGAATTCTGACCACTAGACCAAGAGGCCAGCCATTCTACTTATAAGATAGGGTTATAGTTGTCATCCGTCAATGTAATATTGCTACCTTTTAGGGTAACATGAGTGTTACGAGCATATTAAAATAAAAATTAGGTAAACAAAAGAAAAGGGGGGGATATGATAACAGCAATTAATTATTAATATAAAAGAGTTTAAATAAAAGAAATGTAGTGGTACTTACCCTTTAATAAGTTGTAAGTAGAGATTCACGCACAGTTAGTTAGTTGGTGGCCCAAGCAAATACTATATCCATGAAACAAGTAATTCCCACTCCACTGACACTACTGGTATAAAGGGGGAGGGGGACGGAGATAACTGGATAGGGGCACTACTTGTCATGTACTAGATTAGTTGTCAAACAACAGAACGTGTGTTGATACCGAGCTAGAAGACTATCGCGAAATATTACAAATGACACTTCCAAGGAAACCTGCTCACATTTTTAAAACGGACTTTATGTGGCTTATTCGTGAGACTTGCGATATTCAAAATGGTCATGAAGGGAGTGGGGACAGTTAAAATGCTGATAGAACAATATATCGCTAAGACACGAGGATAATACTTGATATGTGTCACTATGATAAGTGTGTCTTTCTTTCCTCAGCCCCTCTCCAACCCTTCTTTGTATTCTTACCTATAAAATTATGGTAAAATTCACGAAAGTTAAATATTCTTGGTTTTTCCCTACGAGATTTCCAAAAGAGCTTTCCTGTGCTTTTTCAGAATTTTCTGAGTTTTTCAGAAGAAATTCCCTATTTTTTCAGGTTTTCCAGAAGAGCTTTCTTGTGCTTTTTCGGGGTTTTCAGAAGAAGCTCCCTGTGTTTTTCATGTTAAAAAAAAAAGTTTTCTGTATTTCTATAAGTTTTTTTAATCCCCTTTTATTTTCGGACAAATCTCTGTATCTTTCCGACTATCCCGGTATTAATAAGTTAGCTATAAAAAATAAAGTCCCTACCTAGTCTGTAAAATGTTGGACTCT
The DNA here is from genome assembly GCA_902151455.1 of Timema bartmani. Taxonomy (NCBI): domain Eukaryota; kingdom Metazoa; phylum Arthropoda; class Insecta; order Phasmatodea; family Timematidae; genus Timema; species Timema bartmani. The sequence continues at coordinate 152,445 of CABFWB010000126.1, read as the reverse complement.
CAAGCAGGGCCAAAAATAATTAAGTATTCCATGTACGAGTGGATATGTACATTTTCCTGGTAAAGATTTCAGATCAGTGAGGCTAATGCCACACAGAGAGCGGGTTTGAACGATAATAAACGGCATCGAGCTAAAGAAAACTTTACAAGCATATTTGAGTTGAGCGTTTGGTTCGTCATCCAGCCGAGTTCAGAGGCATCGCTCACACTTTACTTATTGGTCAACATGGCTCAACTATCTTGGTTTACTCCTTTGTTTTATTTATATTTTTTGTTCCACGTCTTTGTATCCTTCTGGAATATTCGCGTCTAATTTAATTAGTGGTGTAGGGATGAGGAAGGCAGAATTTAATAGGTATATGTACCCATATTCGCGTTGAGTGAGAGTGTAGAGCCTTTCAGGAAACTCAAATAACTTGGCTTTATCCTAAGTGTCAAGCTCATTTAGATTGATCTGCCAATGACGGAAGAGGTCGTGTTGGGGTTTAAATACAGGACGGGTGTAAGGAGGGTGGTTTTCACCCCTAAATTATCTCTCACTCAACATCTACGACAATGAGGATACTTTTACTGTTAATTCTACCTTCCTCATCCCTTACCCAGTAATTAATACGCATGCGTAAAACCTGAACGGATGGTAGGACGTAGTTAAAAAAGTTACTAAGGGGGCCGCCTACCGGAGCGTTGAGAGCCATCGCGGTGGTTCATAATTACCACATTATTCAAATAAGTAGTTAATTATTTTTATATATACCAAAATGGAGGTGAATAGTACCAAAAACCAAAATAAGAACCTTATTTCGCATTATTTTAAAATTTATAAATAAATGTATGAAAATTTAAGTTTAGCTCACATTCAACTGAGTTTTACGCAAAATTTTGCCTTTCTCTGAGATTAAGGTGGAAATGTAAGGGACGCAAGATAAGAGAAGTGTTTTTTGAAGTTTTTATATTTTTAAAAATGTTTTGTTTAAAATAAATCTAATTTTACTTCAGTACAAACATAAGAGCTTAATTTTCTTCACATGGTGACTCAACCGTTCTTGAATATCTGTCGAGGGTGTCCTGGAATTTAATAAAAAACTTTTTCTCCTCATTTAAAAAGTTTCTCATCCAATGCCGCTATGCTCATGATCGATATTAAAGAACTGTTTACATCACAATGTGAATAAAATTAAACTCTAGGTTTGTATTGAAGCAATATTTTATTTATTTTGACCAAAAAAAAGTTTTATTATAAAAACTACCAAAAAATACTGGCGTTCCCTTCATCCCCACCTTAATGTTAATGGTTTCAAACATAGATAAATATAATTTTTCAGTAAGTTATAATATAATTGAGGTTTGTTTTTGGGATATTGAGAATTCAGAACTGTAATTCTCGTTAGAAATAACTCATTATGAGTATATTTCACTTCGAGTAGTCGAATAGTCAAGCTGGACGTTATAAGATTTTAATTAAGAAAATTTTGAATAATATAGATACTATGATATATAAATATTGTTAGCATAATTTATATTGAACGTTATGACTTACGACTAAGTTTGCTTTTACTCATTCGAATGACGAAAAGATAAAACATATAACTGAGGAAGGTTATCAGCTGTTGCTTGGTAATTAGAATACATAATTTCTAAAGTTTGACAACTTGGTTTGACACAACACTAGATAGTATAGAACACGATAACATAATCTTATGAGCGACAGTAAAATAATACGCTTTTTACGTAAAATGTCTCCATGAGATGGAAAACTAAACTATTACCAAACAAAAGGGTTGGGGCTTCGGTACCCTCTCCAGACTCTGATCCAGGAGACCGGGTTTCGAACTACTATAAGATCGAGGATATTTCTACCGGATGGTTTATTACTCCCACACTAGGAATGCTCATCTGAGTTACCTTAAAATTCACCAGTGTAAGTCTAAATAAGACGTACACTATCTCTATAGTGTTAGGTAATTGTATTTAATAATATTTATTTATTTAGGTATTTAACGCATACTTTCTAAACCAACTGATTATATGATCATTTCTATGATCGAGTACAAAAGAGCCTACCAATTTTTCCGTTTAAGGTATTTTAACATACCTTCCAGGATTCTTTAACATGCTACAATCGACTTGGGACCTATGGCTTTACTTCACCTCCGAAGTTGTGCTGTGTATTTTTTTATTGCTCAAGAAAAGTCCGTCAACCCCGGCTGAGTTCAAACCCACGAACAGCGAGTCCTAAGGCAGGCACTTTACCCCAACACCACCGAGGTCAACTATTTAATAGAATTATACCCTGATTTTGGTTGGAAGAACAGTAGATAAAATCAAAACATATTTCTTTGCGGCCATCATTGATAACATTTTCTTATGGTATTTGTGTTATTTGATAGGTATTGATAATATCTATCAAAAGTAACATCTGCAGATGACATGACTTTATGTATGAATATATTAACATTGTTTTAGTAACTTTAGTAACTATCTTTTACTGTTCTTCCTACCAAAATCATACTATGCACAAATAGGGTAGGGATGAGGATGGTATCATTTACAGTAAATGTGCCCGCATTTGGGTGAAAGAGTGGGTGTGTTAGGTGAACAAGTTTAGTACACTCGTCCGGGATTCAAACGCCAACCTTTCTGTCAGCAGCAAAACAGACAAGACGATATTTTTAATTAGTTCATGTGCTAACCGATGCGGGTAGCTATAAACTAAATGCGCATTGGTATGCAAACGAAAGGATGAACCATAAAAGGTGTTTCACTGAAAGGGGTGGTTAAATAATGGTCTAGGTTAGCGTAACCTACCTTGGCAGGATGATGTGCAAAAATAGTTTATTAACGGTGATGCAAAATAAGGATCATTCTCTAATGAATAAATGTCAAATTGGGTGCCAAAAGTGTTGGTAATCAGCTTTTATCACCAGAGGCTGGTGGGGGGTTATGATGATGCTTGTTCGCAGGCTACGTGGCGTGCGCCACAACCATGCGGATTGCAGCCAAACAAGGGGTATTTGAAATGTAATCAAACTAGGCATCATAATACACTACTCTTCCAATATAGCTCTTCGTCAAAATGACATGATATTGCAGTCACATTGAGAGCTAAGGGTACCGACTAATTAATGGTATACATCCTCACGCTGTGTTTTTTTATAAAGGAATAGCAGTTCTAAAGCTTCAAAACCACTAAAACTTCAGTTATCTTAAAATTATATTTTATTAGTTATGACAGCGTTAAAACATGACTTTAATCGTTTGAGGAAGATTATATCTGTTTGGCATTTATCTTAATCTCAGAATAGAGACATTTCGAATTAAACGTATTTGAAAATGAACTGATTTAATCTTTTCATGAAAAAATTTAAAACTATAACACTTAAAATGTACGGTTTTAAATTCCGCGGGAAGCTGTGGATAGTTTTCTCCTTCATTATGAAGTTTTAAATTCCGCGGGAAGCTGTGGATAGTTTTCTCCTTCATTATGAAGTTTTAAATAACAAACTTCTTCTTAAATGACGCGGGATTTTTGGACGTATTAGCGTTCCAGTAGGAGTTACTTTTCACACGGTATTTTTCAGGTATTTCTTTAAGGTGGCATTGAGTTATAGTAATGTTTATTCTTTTAGTGCAGGGATAGCTAGTTCCTCTCTTTGTCATAAATTCGCAACACTGTATATATTTTTCTAATCAAATAGAGCTTGAATTGTTTTGTTCCAATGTTGGTTTTATGGTAGTAAACGTGACAGAAAACAAAGATTTAATTTAATTAATATATTTAATACGTAGAAAAAAAGTCAGATAACTCTTCAATCAAAATACAATTGATAATCCTTCAATTAAACTGTACGCTATTAAAATCAGCTTATAAGTATCTTCATACGTTATCAAGAGATGTAATTAGAAATAATGTGGCTACGCAGTAGCTAAACAGTAAACCGTTAATACCCTCTTAAAATAAACTTGATTGTTGAACCAAAGTTAAATATTGATTCTGTGTAGTGTTAGGCTCGTAATACAGTTAGAAAACTAAATACTTTCTCAGAGACTTTCCAATAAATCCCTCTCTAATATCTCATATTTCTAGTGTTGCCTAAAACTAACAAATATTACGTTTTATGATTTTTTCAAAGAACTATATAAGGGTTGCCACTAGCCTATTGTACTAACACAAAATTGAGTATAAATCAGTTTCTATTTAAAAATGGATACACATTTGTATGGGTAGTTAAATATTGAAAGTATACTATTAAATTTAGGCTACCCCCTTCCCCAGTGGTTCCAGAATACGCATGGGGGCGGTGAGGTGGGTGGGGGTGTTAAAAGTCTAGCACCCGCGGGTATTCCCCACCCCAACGGTTCCAGAGGTACGTATGGGGGTGCTTGGAGGATAGGGGGTGGTGTTGATGTTTTAGGTTAAGCGGTATAAATAATTTTAACTAGCCTATAGGCCTACGTATGTTAACCTAAAGTCAGAATTATGCCCATGCGAAATTTCAGCTCAATCGGTTTAGTGGTTTTTGTGTGAAAGGGTAGAGTAGATTTGTACAGGATACAATGAAAGAGTGATACTTCATAGTATAGTAGTAGATAACTTGAAACAAAACTTTCAAAAATTAATATTTTTTAAATACAAAAAAAAAAGTAATCTGAGTAGACTAACTTCAAACAATTTTACTAAAAAAAAAAGTATAGATTTTTATTTGTCATTTCTAACACTTCCAAGATAGTATTTTAAATATAATCTTTAGATCAATTTTTGAAAATTTCGGAATCATCAAAAATCACTTATTAGGGCTAGGGGCTCGGATCAATTTTATTTTTAAAAAGTCCCAAAGTATAGCCACATAACATCCAAATATTAAGTTAAAACCAAATTCATCAAATCGTTTTGGATCCAGACCCAGGGAGAGACAGGCTAGACGTATAAACAAACAGACATATGGGGACAGACACAATTGTGGCATTCATCATAATCATTTAATATTCACGATTAAAATTATTTCCTTTTATATGAGTTAAAAGGTATGGGAGGGGCGAAGGCTTTCATTAAATAAACGTAGCCCACTTAGTTCATCAGTTAGATTTTTCTTCGATGCAAAGGCATATTTTTTTGAAGCTTGAATTGTAATGTGCCCAAATTCATTAGTATTTCAGTTTTTTTTTTGTATGAAATTCCCTGGGTTTTCTCACTTCTCATAGTTTTACATGTGTGTGATATCCCTGTATATAAACATAGGTTTACTAAAATATAATTATCCACGCCAGTATGCACGCGAATAAAGTAGTTCTGGTATTGTTAGGTTTGCCGGTGACGTGGAGGCTATTTAGCCTAAAATTGATTAGTTCCTATATTTTTATAGGTTGTCATTATATTATATCAGTACCTTTACGAGTTGCCTGTAATTTATTAAAATCAAAATTAAAATACTCACAATTAAATAAAACTTTAAAAAATGTATTATGTGTTAAGTAATTTGATGCTAGAAGTTCAACAGTTTCTCATATCGCGATCGAGTGTGTTGCAGAACAATAAAATTGTACAAATCATGAAACGTGTAAAGATCTTTCGCAAAGATGAAACTGAGCTGTGCACTATATTATCTCATTAGTGTTGATACATACAATATGTTAGTTTACAAAGCCGCGAGACTCAGACAACTAAACAACACAACAGGTTATGTTGAAATGTGTAAGCTTTCGTTCAATGTTTTGTCAATAAAGATTCTAAAACGGTTCGGATCATGTTCCACGAATATAGAAACCAATTAAACTTGGTCGCGTTCACACCAAAAGTGGAGTTGATCGTTGTGTTAAGGTTTAATTACTGCGATTACACTTAATATTGGTGGTGTGTCTTTCTAAATTAAACCAGAAAAAAAAATTAAAGCTAAATAAGACTATGAGATATAAGAGTTTGTGGAAAACGTGTTGATATTAACAACACGGTATGTAACATTGTGTTTTGTAACATCATTTGCTAGGAACTTTGAGTAAAGTTGATGAGTGAAAAATGTTCAACCGTGATGGTCCAAGGTCACAAGCAGGCACCAAGAACACTACAGAATATTTAAAGATACATTTGTTATCCCTCATAATACACGTAAAGGAGACAATCTTGATTTGTTTCGAAATCATGAACGAGTAAAAAAAAAGTGGCCTTATATAAAGCACATTTTCCAATTAACTAGATATTTTAAAAAATCTACAAAATATGTTATAATTAAAAAGACATCTTGTAGATACATTTCAGTTTCCAGATACTCGGAAAGGGTTTATTTCTCAAAATGGTTCTTAAATGCTGTTATTAGCTTCGGACAAACACCTTTAAAAATCAGATAAATAAGAAGTATAAAAATATTTTTTACTTTTTAAAAAGTATCTAAATTTTATGACAGTGGAATGTAGAAGTTATTTTAAACAAGTTTATTGTTTAATTAGCTATTAAGAAGGAAACATAATTATCACCTGAAGAAGGGAATTTTTAATGTATATTATATTTGGTATTTTTGTTACATAATATGGATAAAGTGATATACTACACACGCCTACTATATACATAATAATGCATAGTCTAATTTTAATAGGAAAATCCTTTTAGAAAATACGAACTTTTTGCCATCAATATTGATACCATTTCACTAGATTATTAGGTTAATTAAATAGGAGTTAATAGTACTCATCAAAAGTGGCAGCAGTAAATAACAGAACCTGACTTAGGAATACGTTAAAGTAGATCTACCCACTTCAATGGCAGAACGGTCTAAGGCATAACAACATTCTTGTGTTATACTGGCTTGATGTGGGGGGGGCTATCCTCTTGATGTGGGGGGGGGCTATCCATATTATAATTCCAAAGCACGGGATATCTTCGCACGCAATGATCATACAGAGTGGTACAGATCACGTGTGAATGTGTGTGTGTGTAAGGGGAGGGGGGAAAGGGGTAGCGACATGGGAGGAAATCTGAACGTTAAAGGCGTGGAGGAGGTGAGGCGGGTTGGCGCTTCTATAACGCGGAGTAATGAAGTGCGAGAAGTGTGCCGCGAATACGCAATGAGGTTTAGACCTGACCCTGCCCGGGTGTTATAAGAGAGGGGGTGAGATAAGCCGGTGCCTGGAAATGGGGGTAGGGTAGAGGGATAACCCTCCCACCCCCACCATCCCCCACTAAAGTTCTAAGAGGAACATCTCACTTCTACACAACAGCACCCGTTAGTGCTCATGCGCGGGACGCTAAGAAACGGAAGCTGTGGACCACGGCACGCAGGTGACCAAACTGAAATTGCAGAAGAAAAAAAAAGTTTTAAATGTATATGTTTTAAATAAATATAATATTATTTATAAAATATGTAAAGATTCCTGGATAGCTCAGTGTTTTGAGCATTTGCGTACTAAACCAAAGGTCCCGAGTTTGATTCCCGTGTCCAGGTGTCATTTTTCAATTTTTGGGAGATAAAACCTACATCGATGACGCAGGGTCTAACGCGACACTTTTATTTTAGACTGGATTGCTGATTACGGAGAGAACCAGGTTAGAATCTTGACCAAGAGTACTAAGGGTGTTTTTATCTGGGTGGTTTACACTCTCTTTCTATGCAAGTGCGGGTGTATTACCTCGAAAATAATACCTTCCATAAATAAACGTAACTAATGTATGCGTATAGCCCGAACTAATAATGAGACGCGGTGGAGAAAAAATAGTTGTAGATTAATTTTTTTACGAATATGTGGTGGTATGATAAAATTGTAGGCCTATAACTCAATGGTAGAGCTAAGATTAAGGTCTAGGGTTCAATTTCAGGGTCCAAGTGTTATTTTTACTTTCTAATGACCCTTAAGAGATAGGAAGTATTGTGGTCGACAAAATAAAAATTGAATTCGAGATTTTGAAGAATGTCGACGTTTTATGACAGCCTGCCTTAAAAATTTGTTTTCACCATTCCATCTGTCCATCTGTTTGTCCATTTAACCAATAATTGGTCTGAAATTAGGTAGCTACGATTTGCATAAGGTTTCCCAAGTTTGTTTTTTAAATAATATATCCACCCCTTGAATTAAGGGTACCTAGTTTACTTAGAAGTTAAAAGAGAAAAAAATCGATTATATTACAGGCACATTAAAAAATGGCGTATTTAATTTTCACGGTAAAATGAATTTGAGGTTACTTTACATATGCGGCTATCTCCAGTTTTTATATCTTCGCAACTCTTTGAGTTAGGATAAAGCTTACATTGTGAAGTTGTAAGATTATATTCGTGTAGAGAGTAGATAGTAAAACCACATATGGAAAAAATCCCCAGTTCCCGGTCTAAACTCGAACTCCGACCTTAAGAGTGAACAATGACCACGTAAAAAGCTGGTATAACAATTAACTATGGCGGAGATAGCTTTCAATCAGCCCGTCTTACCCCACAGATAACAGCTAACCTACCCGTGGGTAGTTAATTCAGCTCAAGACAAACGTCATATCGCGTGGTGGTTTTATGTATTTTACTTTAGAAAACAATTAATTTGAGACCAGTGAAACCATCTTACCATATTTTAAAAAACTATAGAAAAATTTAAACATTATTTTATAATGAAAAAACTTGTAAATATATTACAATTCTCTGTTGTCAAGTTAATAATGCAAAAAAATCATACTTTGATATGTTTTCTGGTTGGAGCGTAATCGTGTATTTAATAACCCGGTTAATCGGTCACGAGACGGTCTCTTAAGACGCTTGTGTTTAGTTGGCTTTAAATACAACCTAACTTTGTCAAGGTGATTCAAATAAACTCACAAAATTGTTACAAAATCTAAACAAACAAGATATGGATGTACTTTTTTTTTCGGATTTACGACCATACAACTTTTTATTTTAGTTTCCGAAATAAAAAAAACGGGGGCCTTAATTCCAGATGAAGTTCGCGGCGACCAAAATTATGAACATAGTGAAAACCACTTAACAATTTAATTCCATGCTGTTTTGAGACCTAGCTGGAAACATGCAAGAATTAGATTACACAAGTGTTATTGATTTAAAAAAAATGCCTAGTACAATAAATTGGCAGCAGATACGAACATCAAAACTAGTTTTGACAAATGAACACTCTTTGCAGATAAAGTGATCTCAGCTATGCTTTTTTTTTAGTACCTTTAAACAGGTTTCTTGCTATTTACTGGACAGAGCTTTCGAAAATATGAAACGAAGAACGAGAGATAATTATCATGAGTCAGAAAGGGAGAGGGAAATAAAATGTGATTGCATCCGCCAAAGTTACTATCTTATTTCTACCCAATATATCTGTCTGTTTGAACCTAAAATCTTTAAATAACTAAAGTAAAAAAATGAACCCATGTTGAACTGCACTATTTAAAAAACGTGTTTACGACTATTTTCTCTCATAGCTGTCGATATTGCTTTAAAAGTGGTTATCCATCACAAAGTTGCGGACTAGCGATGTGAAGCTATTTCTTACTACCATCTTTATCACAAAGTAGTTGTAGAGTAATGTAATCACTTTCTTAACTTTTATCACATTATTGTGGAATAATGATGTGAATATCACTTTCTTGATATTGTCTTCTCTTTCACAAATCTATGTAATTTGTGACATAGACAATAATACAATCAATGTTGTTTTTTTAATATTGGTTGTTAAAATGTATTGTTGTACTAAGCTAGTGGTTTTAAAAGGATCACCACGGTACCCTTTAGTGCAATGACGGTTCTTTAGGGGTGACGCGAAAATATGTGTTGATAGTTTATATTAATTTAATGTTTCTACAGTAGATTTTTGCCTCCAAAAGATACTTAAATTTTAAGAACTTCCTAAACTACCGCATATAGCCTTGTCATAGAGACTTTTCGTAACAAGGGTGTCGCAAAATATAGAAGATATATCAAAAGGTGCCACCCTGGTATAAGGGTTGAGAAACACCGATTAAAACATAGGCTACCTTCCTACCATAATTCCAATATATTTCTGTGTTGTTTTTTTAACACCAAATCTTACTATCTGTTTAGATTATACGCTTATGTAATAATTACGCTAATGGTTTTAGGAATGAGAAAGATTATATCTATAGGAAGTGTAGTCGCATTTGCGTGAAGAGAGAGTGGAAAACTATTTTGGAAAAAACCACCCTCAGTACACCTGACCGAGATTCGATCCCCGATATACCTGGGGCCACTCTAATTGAGTGCTCCTAAATCAGACGTATATACATTGTTTTCACCAACACACAGGCGCAAAAGATTTAGTCCCCTTCAAGATTCAAACCAAAGAGCCTAAGAAGTAGTCACGTTTTATATGAAACGCACCATCTAGACGTTATTGGTAATGGTTGAGGCATTCATTAGGTTTTTTTTATCTAAATGTTTTATTTGAAAAGGTGATTTCTAACCAAATAACTATTAGTGTAGTACAAGGATAAATTCAAGTGGTAGAGTTGATAAAAGTAGTTAAAAAAATCTGTCAGTATTCTATTGAAGATAGTATGTGGAACACACTATTATAATATCAACAAGAAACAACAATACACCTGCCCGGGAATCGAACCAAGATGTGTCAGGAGTGTAAATAACCAATCTTGAGGGGGGGATTTCAATCTTAAATTTTATTTTGTTCATTTTCATATAAAATAATAGTCAAACACCTTATCTGGTAGCGCTTTGTGTTAAGAATCCCTAGTTCGATTGCCATCAAATACAAAGTATTATAATAGATGGTAAAATTAGCATTTCCCTTTTAACGTGATGAATTGAGTAAGAAACCAGGTGTCTCCTCCCGAGTTGGTTCCCCCACCCCCGCATTTAGCTACCCCTCCGGGCTACACTTATATGATATTGTGAGGAAGGTATAGCTTAAAGGAAATGTATCCTCATTTGCGTGTAGGTAAAGGGGGGATTAATTTAGGAATAAACACCAAGAGTACAACCATCCGAGATTCGAACCCCAAATTCCCCGTCAATGGCCAACTAGACTAGATGAGCTTGACATCTAGTCCACGTGCCTACCTATGTGGGTGTTGAAGAGTAAAATTAGTTTTTAGGTCGTGTGTTGACGTAACCAGTTGTTTCAGAACGTGCATATTAAGGTGGGAGTGTAGAAGACGAGAGAAAAGGTAATTGTTTTCGGAATTCTTACATTAAAGTAGTTTTTGGTCAAAATAAAGCAAAAATCTTTCCAATAGAAACATACAATTTAATTCTCTTCACATGGTGACCTCACCAGATTATTTAAAAAGTTTGTCATCTAATGCCGCTATGCCCATGACAAATATTCAACAACAGTGTTGATATTACCATGTGGGGAAAAATTTTTGCTATACAACCTGCAAAAACCCTTACCTTTTCTCGCGTCCCCATCACTCCCACCTTAAATACAGTAGAAAGATAAAAAAAAATTTTTTTAGAAAATTACAAAACTGAAGCTTTCCCCACTACAATCCAATTTTCATTTGAGGAACTGACAACTAGAAAAGTTACTACATCTATTGTCCTGTTTCACACGTCAGATCATGACATCTGCAGATGTCACTTTTAATTAATATTATCAATGGGCTTAAAAAATAACTCCGATAAAATAGTAAAAGATGATCAATTTTGGCATAAGAAAAAGTTTTGTATTTTTTTTAAAGTCCCTTCATATTAAAATTGAACTGTAGCTATCAAACAAAACACTTTTATAAGTTAATCCCACCAAACATTCTCTCCAGTTATTTATTGCAGCTCTCAATCCCGAAACTAAAACCTAGCCGATGACAATCAGTATTCAACACTTGACAAAGAACAAGCATTATGAAACTTATTGCAAAAAGAAATATATATATATATATATA
>CABFWB010000126.1:85846-118098 GCA_902151455.1 Timema bartmani | reverse complement strand
GTAACTCGTTTTACAAGGCTGATTCGCCTATGCCTACAACTAATAGTGACGTGGTTGAGTAACTAGAAATAATTCTAAGGGCTTTACATTTTTTATTAAGGAACAGGACAAAAATATAACAACACATATCGTGGTCTCGGGGTAGTTTTCTCAATCTTTATCTGAGTGAAAGTGTGTGACATTTCTTAAGATTGACTTTTACAGGCCTCATCCTTAATTAAAAGTAATTAGAGATATTAGGTGAGAGTGTAGGTTACGCAAGAAAAGGACAATGTTTTTGTAGTTTTTATATTAAAAATGTTTGGTCAAAATAAATCAAATATATCTCTGAGAAAACATATAACTTAGTTTTTTTCACATGGTGACCCCAACAGTTCTCGAATATCTGTCAAAGGTGTCCTGGAATTTTATTACAACTTTTTATCATCATTTAAAAAGTTTGTAATCTAATGCTTACATGCTCGTGACAGATATTCCACTGTTGATATCACCATGTGAAGAAAATTAAACTTTGCTTCTAATGAGACAACAGTTTATTTATTTTTTGGCAAAAATATTTTGCTATAAAAACTGCAAAAACACTAAAACTTTTCTCACATTCCCTACACTCCCACCTAAAAAGATGGATTGAATTTTTTCTAAACGATAATTTCAATAATATTTCAGATCGACTTTTTTTATCAACACGTTTTATTATTCTTTCTGGTTATAATCCTATGTATTAATTACTCTAATGTGTTAGATATTAAGAAGTTTAAATTCCGAGGAAGTGTACCCGCATTTACATGAAGGGAGAGTGGAAAATAATTTTGGAAAAAAAAAACACTCTCAGCACACCCAACCGGGATCGAAACCCGATCTCCCCGTCTTCAGCAGTCTAGTCTATTACGAGAGTGACGCCTTAGACCATGAGGTCACCAAAGCGGGTTTTAGGTCTACAACAATAAATGAACATAGGCAATACTTCTAGACAAATTATAAATAAATATAATCTCAAGAGTGATATTGTCATGCCAAACATTTCTCCGTACTCTAGGTATTGTCGTGAACTTTCCCTCCTTACGCCCCTCCCCTACATCCACATGCATCCCCTCTCCTGCCACGAGTAGGTAGGCCACCCCATCCGTGGGGTGGAGTGCGAGCCCGTACCAAGCGCTGGCAGCGACCGATAAAACCTCGGCTCACTAAAACCTTGATAACAATCTCTCCCAAATACTCCCAACATTCCCGCCATTACATCACCGGCCGTACAATACCCCGACAAGGAGGATGTGTCGGCTGTTACTTGGGAACATAAGGGGGGGTCAAACTGAAAGGCTGGTGATGAAAATACATACTCGTTCAAGTTTGCATTTTTTAAACGATTTCACACCCTCTTCAGTGACCGGACGGTCTAAGGATTGGTCTGCTGACAGGAAGATCAAGGTTCTAAACCCAATCGGGTCTACTAAGGGTGGTAGTTCCAAAATGGTCTCCCACTCTTTTACCTATAAAATGTTTCCTCTTCCTCCCTACCCCATTAGAGTAATTATCATGGGTATAACCTGAACACGTAGTAGGATGCAGTAATAAAAATAATACATTGCTTAGTTAAAGGTCCCGGTTTCGATTCTCAGCATGGCCGAAAAATGTATCATTGGTGAGCTATGGCTTTGCCCTTCCACAGCGATAAATTAACGGGCGGGGGTTGGATGTTGTTTGTGTTCTAGAGCTATGTTAGATTATAGGTCGTGTGCACGTTAAATAAACTAAATAAAAATATACGGTTTCGAAATTGCTTCTAAGCCCCTGCACCAGTGGGCATGCGGTCTAAGCTACAGGTCCATATGGTTTATCGGTGATGGGTAGGTCGGGGTTTAAATTCCGGCAGGGTGTATTGAATGGTTTCCAACTCACCCTCCACACAAATGCAGATCTTTTCTCTAAACGATACTTTCCTCTTACTTACCGCATTAATGTATTTAGGTGCGTATAGCACGGACGGGTAGTAAAACGCAGAGAAAACTAATCCAGGACGGGTAGTAAGACACGGAGACCAAAAGGATTTATTTCGAATAAAACTTTTTTTTTCCCTTTAATATTTTTGTATTGTTTACTCCTCCAATTTTTATATACTTTTTTATTTATGGTTCAGATCACTTTTGAATTGCGGTAAATTCATTGTAATTTTTTGTTTTATAATTGGATGTTTTACCATTTTAAGTAAGTTTACCGCATTGATATAACGTTTTAAACATTCAACAAATATATAGTAAAATATTCAAAGGTTTTTGGTTTATTTTTCCATTCTAATAGAAATATACGTGTTTCAAGAACAAAATAAACGGAACAGATTGCTAAATAAAAGAGTCAAATAATATTTTATTTTGATACTATGCAAGTTTGGTAAAGTGTATACCACCAACTAGTTACTAAAAAATAACCTACTGTAGGCGAGGTACATTATTATTTTACATTTTCAGACGTGATTAGATGGTATCAACCATGATAAAGAATTTACTACCCCCTTCCTCTAAAGCGCGCTCAAACAGTATTTATACTATCAACAGTAGGTCTAATATTCGTTTGGTCTACTCTATAAAGTAACAAGACCCGAAAATTGGGGACAGTACCTAAAATAAGACGGTACCGGACTTATTTTGTCCTCAGTTTGTCAAATAATTTAATATAATTTGAAATTACAGTAGAACGTTTATAATTCGGAAGTCAACTATCCGGATAGTTGATAATCGGGATCACCAAGAAAAAATATTATTTAAAAAAATAATCACAGTGGTGTCAAAATGAAATACATGGGCGCCAAAAAACGCTTCTCAACCCTTGACAACAAAAATTCGTTGTTGGATTTTTGCCTTTCAGAATTTGTGATTTTTAGCAACAAAAAAACAATGTGTAAGTTCATTGTTTAAATAGAGTGAAAATGTTTCTACCTTAACAATGACTTTTCGTAAGTATCCCGTCTATGCTTATTTTTGGTATAGGTACTGTATTTTTGAGAATCCGGACTGGGTCGATCCCCATTTAGTTCGCGTTATTGACGCTGTACTGTATAAAGATTCAATGAAAATGCTTTTAAAAAAGTGATATGTTGTAACGTGTAAATGTAAAATCTGGCAACAATGCACATCCTCATAGCTATCTACGGGTATTTCTCAATCATTACGACTTTTGCCTCCGTGTATTGGCTAGTTCACCGCTTTCGTGTGACACATCCTATCACTTTAATTGTGTACATAGCTACATTTAATTTACTAGCACTGTCCAAGAATACGAATATAGAATACATTTCTATACAAGGCGTATTAGGTACCATTTCTCCAGTATACCATAAACTAATTTGGAGTGGGTGCCCCCAAAAATATCAAGAAATATGGCCATTTTTGTTCATAGAGAATGTATGTAAATACTTCCCGCACAACAGCCCTGTAAAATGAATAGAATACTTTAACAATGTGCGGGAACAGCTCTTGAAAAACTTGAATCACCCACTACTGAGATGTATTTAAAAACTCTCGGTTGCAGACAGAAATAATAAAATATCGAACTCTCAATTTTTTTTAGCGCCGTGTCCTACTACCCATTCGGCTTGTAAGCTTGTGTAGTAATAGCGCTAATGTGTTAGGGATGAGAAAGGTTGGATTTAGAGGAAGTGTACTCGCATTTGCGTGGAGGTAGGATGAAAAACAATTTATGAAAACCACCCTCAGTACTTTCGACCGGGATTCAAACATCGATCTCCCTGTCATCGGCAGTCTATTATATTGCGAGGATGACGCATTAGGCCATGCGGCCACCGAAGCAGATTTTATTTGTTAAAAAGGGCACTGCACACACAAATAAAACAAAACGTTTCAAGAAGCGGTGAATCTGTTAACAAACTAATTTTTTTTAGTGGTGTGTACGCGGACAAAGGTGTCAGTATCGTCTAGTCAGATTTACTGCTGATGGACAGGTCGGGGTTCGATGTGTGGTAAAACGTGGTGCACAACAAAACATATTAAAAATTGTGGTCTAAAATATCTAACCGAATCATTTTTAATTAATCCGGCTCTTTAAAATATAAACTTTTTTTTATGGTTTATCAAAAGGTGTGTTAATTATTTTTGGTGAGTTTTAAAGTTCATGTACGTAGACTTCCCACACACCGACATGGTTGATACAAGAGATTCTTACTCTTGGCACTGATAGGAGAAGACATGTATCAAGCCCGACAGATGGCACTGGGAACTTAATATATTCGTTGATAGTTTTCCAGGCTTTCCTTAGGCGAGTAGTGGACTTAAAAATCATCCCCTTCGTAAATCTTAGTGTGGATATACTAAACAGGTAGTTAGACTCGTGGGACTTAAAAACATACAAACAGTTGCCACGAAAGATAATTGTTTATTTTCTAAATTTGAAACATGGTGTGTACACAAACGACTTACCTTTTATTGTTATGTTTACAGATAGTGTTCTTCGAACCAGAACAGTTGATTTCAATGATTGCCCCCTTTCCATTAATTCAAAAGGTCCGTTCACAGGTGTCAACAGCACAATTACTTTAAGCGTAATAGTCTACATTTCTGAACGAGTATAATAGTATAATAGTTAAACTATAATATTTAATAATTTCAAAAATATGTGAAAAAAATTATTCTAGGATCTGGTATTAATAATCAACTTAATATTTATCCACCAACAGTTAGGCTCTACTATAACCAATAAAAAAATATACTACACAAAAAAAAATCATTTTCATCACCATCGAATAAAAAGAATTAAAAGAAAAAGTCCTAGTTATAAATCAAACTGTCAACCCAGTTGAAAAAACTAAACATATTTAAATATCTTAAACATCTTATTTCAAGAATTAAATCCTTAAAATAAATACCATCTATCTAAACGCAAAATGTTACATCACATTTTAGTATACACTAATATATAATTATATATATTATATATAGCCTGTTCAGGTTAAACGCATATTTGATAAATTACTCTAATGGGGTATTGAAAAGGACGGAAGTATTTTAGAGGTAATCTACCGGCATTTGCGTGGAACGAGCGTGGGGATGACGCCTTAGACCATTCAGCTATTGATACGGATTATAAAGCCTTCAAAAAGCTACTAACTTCTTTATTCCTATATAAAATAAACCTAGCACTACAAAATCTCACCAATTATGTTACGGATACGTTAAGGCTTAACTTTAAATCCACAGGGTTTTTTTTCATCGCATATGAGTACTCGTTCGGGTTAAGCGCATACATTAATTCCTCTGAAGAAATATGGATTAGGAAGGTAGTCTAGATAAAATATGGGATACTATATATATATATAAAATCCCACCAATTTGATATAGGTCTACAAACAACACTTAAAATAACAATTATTTTCAATACTTATATGATTATAAATTATATTTTTGGTTGGGAGAATTTGGCCCGCGATGCAAACTTATAACTAGATTTCGCCCTTTAAAATTAAAATAAAAGTTGGACCACCCTGCCTTAGACCATGTGACCACTGAAGCAGGTTATACAATTGCTACTATATTTATAGTAGTAAATAACGTCTAACGCCCAAACAAAATATTCAAACGCTGCCTCCAATACGTTCGTTTCTTCGATTTAACCCTATAAATACGGACATTGCAGTCCTAACTGCGAACACCTGCCCCCCCTCCCTCGATGCCTCAAACAAGTCTCCACAGTTTATCGCACGCGAGTGTCGGTACATGACCCGAGAGCGCAGCTTGGTACGGGGGCTCCTCCCTCTTATCTATCCGCCGACATCGGCCGACATTTGGCAACACTCTCTTCCGAGAGATCTCGCTATCGCCAGCCTGCCAAATGCTGGAGTCGCAGCCCTCACACCCCCCCCAAATGGAAACGTTATCAAATGGGGGCAATCTCTCCTCCATTGGTTCGTTATCACGATGGCCTTAAACGTGGAACTCGTATAAAATCTGTGTACAAAGCTGCGGGTTCTGCTAGTTGACGGAGACCGGTACTAACTACCACGACGCGACGTTCAGTTCACCAAACAGAACTCATTGAGAACCATCACGAGCAGTCGAGTTGGTTTTAATTGCAGGTGATTGATTTGTCTCGACGCTGATCAGCACAAGGCTGCTAAGTACACGATGGATGATTTTTTAACACCCACCTTCTTTTTTTAAATACCGAAGAGTTATGGAAAGAGAGAGAGAGAGAAAAAAAATCGTGCGTCAATGAATGACAGAACACGTCATGCTCTCGTAATAACGTGGGATCAAAACAAAGCAAGGATACCTTGGATCAGTATGTAAAGTTGGACTGACATAGAAAAAGCCTTTAAGAGAAAATAAACGATACATATACCATTCACTATTTATCAGTGAAAAAATCGCCCCAGGAAAATTATAAATGTAAAGTAAACCGTAATTAGAAAAAAATCAATGCAAAAAGTGAATGAATAGTAGTCAACATTGATTAAAAGTTACAAGAAGAGAAAATCAATCTGAAGAGTAGCCAACATTGACAAAATGTCACAAGTATAACGAACAAATTTGTAGGAGCCAACATTAATAAAAAGTTACTAGAAAAAAAAAACTGTTGGGTAGATAAGATTGTTAAAATGTCCCAAGTATGACAAACAAATTTAGGGTAATCAATATTAACAATCCTTAGTATCTTTCAAAAAGTATATTTTGCACCACGTCTTACTACCCATCCGAGCTAGTTGCATTTAATTCCGTAGTAAGTTTTAAGTATTTTTTAACCACGTATTACTACCCGTCCGGGTTAACCGAATTTAACTACACTAATAGGGTAGGGATGAGGAAGGTATAATTTAGAATAAATGTACTCATATTCACGTGGGGAGGGAAAGAGGAAAAACCATTCAGGAAAAACTACCTTCAGTACACCAGGTCAGGATTATAACGAGCCCCAACCTCTCCATTACCGGGAAACCAGACTAGACCAGCTTTACGTGAAGTCTACGTTCCCACCGATGCCATCAATATAAACATTAATGTCGAGTAGCCACCTTTCATATCCTATTGCCGAAATTAATAGCTCAAAAACACATGGTTTGACGTATAAGCACCTAAAAATAGATTTAGAATTTATTGATCTTTTTTTTTAACACTACGTCTTACTACACGTTCGGGTTATACGCCTATGTACTAATTATGCTAATGGTTTTTAGGAATTGGGAAGGTTATATTTAGAGGAAGTGTACCCACATTTGCGTGTAGGGAAACTTGAAAGCCATTTTGGATAAAATATCCTTAGTAGACCCTACCGAGATTCGAACCTCGATCTCACCGTCATCGGCAGTCTAGTATACTGTGAGAGTAGCACGTTAGACCACGCAGCCACCGAGGCGGGTTATTTATTTAACTGTTGGATTTGTCTGTTTATATTTAAAATTATCTGTGATACGTTGGCAGTCGTGAGGCGATTTCTGCCCTGATTTGCTTGAAAACAAGACTAACAGTTTATCAAATGTTTTCACATCTTCATGAATGTTAGCTTGGAGGAACCAACGAACATAAACCGATATTTTCTTATCAATTGACATATTATGGATAGCTTGAAAAATTTAGTAGATATACTTTCACGTATATATACGTCAAGCCATGCAATCTGCAGTCGTAACTTTTGAAAGACACCTCTAAAAATAGCACTAATAATATAGTAAAATTTTATCAATGTTTACTGAAAAAAATGTTTTGTTTTTTTTAAAGGTGCTGCAAATCAATTTCTACTAATAAGAAAATCTGCGTATGAGTTAATATGTGGCGAAGACATTAATAGATGTTTCCTTTATGAATACAATTACAATTTTTCCAACTCAAATGGTGAAAAAAAAAGAAGAGGAAAGTGACGTCACGACTTGATTCGCTGATGAAGTATGAGAACAAGAAGACAATACAAAAGGTCTTACCTTGAAGACGGGTGAAAGTAGATCAACAGTTAAGGCAGACACTCAGTACTCACCTAAAAAAAAAAACAAAGAAAATATTCCAGTTCAAAAATCACACACTTTCATCATTTTACAACATCTTGGATGGAAAAAAAAAAAAAAAACACGGCGCAAATTATTTATCTTATTTTCCATTAAAATTAATGACATAAAAATGGTAATCACTATTAGGAGAACAACTATGGATGAAAATTGTACAACTTTCCAGATCTAGTAAGCCTGCATATTAGATTTTCCTGGGTTATGTCAACCGGAAACAACTCTAGATTTTCCACACATATTTTCGAATAAAAGTTTGCCATTGGCTCATTCGTGTTTTTTTTTTTTGTTTAAAGAAACATTTTAAAGGTTATGTTTCTATAACTTATAAGTCCTTTTCTTCATCGTATTTGCAGAAAACTAAAACAAAATTGAGTGTTTATTGAAAATCACTACATAATTCATTAAATTTAATATAAGAACAATTACCGATTTTTCCCATTTCAGAATGTGTTCATTATATTCAAAATGCCGAAAAAATAGGCCTATAGGTTGACATCAGTTGATTTTTTAGTACCACGTCTTAGTACCCATTCGGGTTATACGATTATGTACTAATTACTCTAATGATCTAGGGATAAAGGTTATATTTAGAGGAAGTGTACCCACATTTGCATGGTGCATGGTAGACCGTTTAGGAAAAGTATCCTCAGTAGGCTATACCCAACCAGGATCGAACCACAATCTCCCCGTCATCGGCTGTAAAAGTCAATTTTGAGAATAGCACCTTAGTCCACACGGCCCCCGAAGCGGGTAAACATTAGTCAACATAAATAAATGTAATAAGGAAAAAAATTGGGCATTAGGTAGGAACAATGTCAACGAAGGAAATTATTATCAAGGCCTAATTTTGGACATTTGTAAAACCAGATCTAGTAAGCTGTAAGTACCTGCAAATATATCTGCCTAAGCAAATCGATACAATCCAAATTTCATAGGAATGCCTTTTAGAAAATACAAACTTTTTTTTATATCAAAGTTGAAATTTTACCATTTAATAGGTATTGATAATGTCTATCAAAAGTGAAAGTTGCAGATCATATGACTTGACGTATTAATATGAAAAATTAGATCTAGTAACTTTTCTAGCTGTCAGCCCTTCCTATGGAAATTAGACTCTACGGGCTACACATACTGTAGCTCTTTATTTAACGTCATTCACACGTTTACTAAATCACATTCCCATCAAAGGAACGAGAAAAGTATTCTACGCTGCGAGACAGCCTAGCGGTCTAAAGTGTAAGACTCGCAATGGACTTGAATGCCGTTGGCAGGTAGATCGTTGTTCGTTCCGGACGGTTGTATTAAGGGTGGTTTTCCACTCTTAGTTTTCATCGCGATGTGCCTCACCCCCTCCCCCCTCCCCCCCCCCACTCAATCAAAGGTGTGAACTTCCCCTTTCAAATTTTAGTTTTATTTACTGTCTAAAATAATTGGTGTACAATTTTATTTTAAACTCAGTTTGGTTTCCAAACTTTAATTTCGTGTGAATAACGCCACACGGGCTGTAACTGATTTAAATTAATTCAATTTCGTAGCTAAACTGTCAAATTACAAGTCAGTTGAGGGGTTAATTTCTATAAAATAAAATATAATGGTAGTATATAACATGAAAAATTGAAATATATCCGTTGAAAACCTTCTGAAAACCAATCGCAGATTTTTCAAAAAAGTAAATTTGATCATGATTATGTAATTAAGTATATTATGTTAGTTGATATTATACGTCCATTAGCGTGGGGGATAGGGAAGGCGAAAATTACAATAGGAAAACACGTTTCAAGAGTAACAAATCGGGGTTTGAACCCCAAATTCCCTTTCGAAGTAGATTATGCATAGTGGGGGTCAAACAATCTAGACTGCCCAGCCATTGGCGCAGATGTATTTTTAATGGGTTATAAATGAGTAAGATACAATTTAGAAGAAATGTACCAGCATTTTTGTGGGGAAAGTGTAGGAAGTATTTTTTTTTAAATATCCTCAGTACACCCGGTCGGGATACGAACCCCAACCTGACCATCATTTGGCAAGCCAGACCAGATGAGCCTTACATTTAGTTAGTGTACCCACCGATGTGGGTTGGGCGGGTAGTCAAGAGAAGGCTAATTTTGAGTGTAAAAAGAGTCAGTATATGCAAATCTCCAAACGGAACAGAATAATGCGACCGTCACGAGTTTTAGTGTGGTTTAGTCGGTGACCTGAGAGAAAGATCGAGGGCTGGATAAGAACCTGGAGAAACATGTATTCTACATAGATAACAACTGCCGCCCGCCCGGCACTACTTGTTTTGCGACAGCGCTTGGGAACTGACACACACTTTCATAAGGTTCACACGTGTTATGCAAATACCGACTGATTGCCAGGAAGCACTCCGGTCTCTTGGCCCGATGCTTCATCCAAAGGTGCGTAGGGAAGCTGGGCACTGCTTTCGATCCCCGGCTACCACCAACATTTACCACCCAAGTTGGATTGGACAATGCTAACTTAACCTAACCTAACCTAACCTAACCCTAACCTTGCTCTTCCTCCCACTAAAATATAATTTTACCTCGGACATACTGTATGGAGTAGAAAACGTTTAGCTGGATGGCTCATAGTGAAATGAATTCTGCTGGCTATTTTTGAATTCATTTCCAATTAATATTCAGAGTGCCCGATTCACCTGCTTACAATTCCTTCTAGTATAATCGACGGTGCCCAATCCACCATTATTTCACATTAAAAGTGTCTAATCCACTAATCCACATCCAAAGTAGGCTACTGTCCACTAATTAATGCAACCACGTCTACCATAAAAGTATTCTAGCTATTTTCAACTGGTTAGTTGTTTTATTAAAACTCTAAATAGTTTAAAGTGGATGAATTTGTTATGATTTTAAGTTTTTTCGAACCAGTTTAATCTCTTTTGCGTACTATTTTTTTTCTATACTTCTTGAGACGAATCATTATTAATAGTAAAATAATAAAAATTGATCATTCATAATTGTTTGGAATAGTGTTACGCATGAATAAATTACTATAAAATATTTGGTCTAGGTAATCTACCTCTTTAATAAAAATGCGTTGACCTGAAAATGTGCAACCGCTATTAAGATTACAACAATTGTTATAGGAAGTCAAAAAGGCCACCCCCTCTACCGTCACCCCCTCCCAGACGCATCATCGGAATCGGTGGGGCTATGAGGCATTCTTGGTATTTTAATGGAATCAAGATCTTTATCGAGGAAAGAGTAGACGGCAAACAGAAAATTTTTCCAAATGGCGAAATTGTAACAAATAATGTTGTCTATAATGAAGTTTTCTCCAACACTTTATAAATATGAATGCCTCATGTATATGTTATACATTTTTCATTTTTAAATTAAGTTTCTATAAAACATAAATTTACATGAATGATTTTAAAAATTTCAAACAATGGACGAAATGGATTTATTGTGTTCGTTAGCCCAGTCACACATCTGTATCTGTACAATGTAACCTACCACCAAAGTGTGACAACTGTCTTGATCTCGAGTGTCTCAGTGGGCGTTCGGGAATGTCATGCATGCGCAGTTTAAAGAGTTTCGAGCAGATTTCGTATGCAATCTTGTTACTATAAACGCTTAACCTTATGCGTTCCAGTTTAAGAGTAACAAGAGTAAGACCAGAATAAATTACCATTTTATATATAAACTATATCATGTTTAAAAATAGTATTACCTTTTATTATAAACTATTTCTAGTAATAAAACTGAATACTAGCCCGCCTTAACCCTTGTGTATTTAAATATTTGAGGGGAAAAGATTATTCAAAGATGCGTCAGAAATGTTTATGGCTTAGGTCCATTTACGGCAATAATATTTCGAGTTCTCGGACTTGGTCATTATCACTATCCGTGATTAGGTTAATCGATCTAAGGGTCCCAGGTCGGCCTGATTGCTGAGTCGGTATCATCTACCAATTTAAGTGTTCCATGTCTGGCATATTGCGGAGTCGGTATTATCTACCAATCTAAGTGTTCCGTGTCTGGCAGATTGCGGAGTCGGTATTATCTACCAATTTAAGTGTTCCGTGTCTGGCATATTGCGGAGTCGGTATTATCTACCAATCTAAGTGTTCCGTGTCTGGCAGATTTCGGAGTCGGTATCACCTACCAATCTAAGTGTTCCGTGTATGGCAGATTGTGGAGTCGGTATTACCTACCAATATAAGTATCCCGAGTATGTATGATCGCTGAGTCAGTGTCGCCTACCGATCTAAGTGTCCCAGGCTTGACAGATTGTGGAATTAGTATCGCCTACCGATCTAAGTGTCCCGGGCTTGACAGATTGTGGAGTTGGTATATCGCCTACCGGTCTAAGTGTTCCAGGTTTTGACAGATTGGTGAGTCGGTATCTCCTACCGATCTAAGTGTCCTGGGCCTGAGAGGTTTTTGAGTCAGTATCTCCTACCGATCTAAGTGTCCCAGGCCTGACAGTGGTATCGTCCACCGATCTAAGTGTCCCGCAATTGCATTGTTTGTCCCGTAGTTAATTAGGATACGTCCTCAACTGCCAGTACACTGATACTAAATCTGTTCAAAAATCTCCCCTCTCGCCTCTTTTCTCGAAATCCTCGACACGCCTCGGCGAGTATACGATTCTGTTGCTCCGGCGTCATGTTGCAATGTATCAACAGCCATAATCTTATTCCTCCTAGGAAAAAACGCTAGAGGTGATCGCTGAAGATTGCAGTTATGTTGTGAGAAGTGTGTGTAAAAAAAACAAACCCGTTTTATATACTTGACAGTGGCTGTTTGTTTTTCCGTACTAGTTTTTATCACCGAGAGAATCTGTTCATGTCTCCGGATATGAGAATGAAAACGTTCGCCATTATGGTGTACTGAGACCATATGGAATATACAAATAAGGTTGAGAGTGTATAGCAGAGAAATAATTGAAACCGCACCAAAGTTTGTTGTTGATCTGAAGATGTGCGTAATCTGTTCATTTCATTAGAAAACCTACGGTGATATTTTTTTAAATCTTTGTTTCTTTTGTAAGTTTATATATTCAATAAATATATCTATGAAGGTGATCTCACCTTGTTCACAAACATTCTCAACTTATATTAGATAAACTTTAGTAAGGATACTCAGAAACAGTTTAAAGCACTTAATCAAAGTGATGTTATTTTGAGAAAAAGCCATATAAGCCTCCAATGAAGACAATAAGGTTAGGATTTAGTTCGAATCTAGAAGGGGTAAAATATTTTATTAGTCTCGCGGTGTTAAAGCAGGTGTTTTGTAGTTTGTTAGGTGAGTACTCCTAGAAGCTAATAATCCCCTAGTCTAGAAGTTAATAATCCCCTAGTAAAAAAAAATGATAAAACCATTAAGATATTTTAAATGTATGCATGCCAAAGACGCTAATTTAAACCAGGGGTTCCCAAACTGTGCGTCGCGACACCTTGGGGCGTCGTCGGTCTCGGTCCGGGGCGTTGCGACTATAGGGAAAAACTAAAACTTATAATGTATACTGATATGCAACATACAAATTTTCAATACGTGTACGCGTATATATTTAAAAAAAATGAAATAAATCACACAAGAAAACACATGTTTCGCCATTATGAACAATCTGCACACATGATATCATATACAACAAAAATTTGTCTACTCTAATTTCTTCATATTCACTTCCGTAATTTTTTCTAATTTTGTATTTTTACATTTAAAAGAATACAAGCTAGTAATGTAAATGGCATTTTTTTTTAATATGCTACCAAATCGAATTTAGGAATTTGTTTCTAATATCGGGTACAGGGTCATCGCACTGAAAATCTGACATGTGAAGAGTGGCGTGGTCTCAAAAAGTTAGGGAGCCCCTGGTTTATATACTGATTAGTTTGATATGAACACGAAGGGGAAGGTTTGGTTGTGTAACTGCCGACCAAAGTTGACACTAACATTCTTTACTCTAACTTGGGAGAATAAAGCACAAATCCTGATCGGGTTTATTGCAAGTGCGGACATAAGGGACAGGTAGATATTTTATTTATACATTTTTTTTAAATTACAAACTAGTTTGAATGAAAATCAACACACAGATTGCAAATCATTATAATTACGGCAATATCAATATGGAGGGGAGCACATTTCGATTAATTTAAATTAGTTGAAATATGAAACCATGAAAATGAGCATAGGACTAATCCTGGATAGGAGGATAGGTGAGACTTACATTTTATGCCGCGTAACCACCGGAGCTGGAGAGAAGGTTGTAACTAATACAACCTATTCGCAATACTAGGTTATCATCCTAAATTTGATTAATCGAGAAGAAATAGTATTTTTAAATTTATATTGTCCTGTAACGTCAGATCACAGTTTTAAGGTCTGAGTGTGACCAGTTAAAATAAATGATTGTGCATTTATACGTGACTAAGCGGAATGTTTCTGAAAGTGTGTGAAGCCATTCCTTACAAAATCAACTCTTGAGAAGCAGACACTAACGGTATCAAATGCATTGTGAGTTATTTCAAGATTACTTTACGTGTAGGCCTATATGCTTATACTTACATAATAACACACATAAAAACACGTATATGTGTGTTTAAAGGTTCTGTAGAACATCATTAAATTATATTATTATTCATTATGAATTCCTTTAACCCCCAGGGCCACAACAAAGACACGCTACTCCGACTATTACTTAGTGCAGTTTCTATAATAGAATAAGTTCAGAAGGACCCACCCCGTGGATTTCTACGAGAAAGTAAGAAAGATCATATAAATTTTGCCAGGAAAGGTATTTTCACATATCTTCCTAGATTCTTTTACATGCCACAATCGACATGGGACCGACCGCTCTCCAGAGGAAGTTATGCTACGGAGTTTTATCGCTCAGTAAAGATTATTCAACCTAGGCTGGATTTGAACCCACGAACATTGGATCCTGAGGCGAGCACTTTACCCCAATACCACAGAGGTCGACTAGAACATAATTAAAGATGACACATAAATGATTCAAGAAAATACAAACGGGAATTTTGAAGGAATATTAAATTTTAAAAAGGTTCGTAAATAGTTAATATTTATATATAGGCCTACATAATATTTTCACAATGTCCTACTACCCACCTGAGCTATCCACATTATTAAATTAATGCTGGTTGCAAATGCCAGTAGGGCTTCTAGCATGGTAGATGGATGCTAGATCAAGGTAAAGTATAGTACTGCCGTTCTATGTATCACAAATTCCAGCTACTCAAACGATCATCTATCAGTGCTCGACACGTGTGCGGCCCACCTTAGATGGGATATATTCACTATTTAAACTTATATGTAATCCTGAAATCTACTTGTTGGTATAAAATAAATTTGTTGATATTTGATATCCTCAAGGTCTTGACTTTAAAAAAAATTGTTTACCAATGAGGTGGCCCAATGGCCAAATAATTTTATAATGTAAATTGATAAAGGAAAAGGAAAATTAAATAAGTGTAAATTTAATGAAGAAAGCCTACCTAGGGAAAGACGGAAAATGAGGGAAGAGTCCAATACACAAAGGTGACATCTTTCTTTCTTCTGTCTTCTATAGTAGAAATAGTCACACACACATATTTAAACACTAATTTCAACACACATTGAATAGTATTTCTAAATTTGTGTTAAAATTAGTGTTCAAATGTGTGTGTGACTATTTATACTATGAAAGATAGAAGAAAGAAAGAAGATCTCACCGGATTTTTCCCGATTTTTCCTCTTTTCCTAGTGGGCTTTCTTCATTAAATTTACATTTATGGGTTTAGTTTTCCTTTCCTCTTTATTTTTTATAAAAACAACTTGTAATTCAAGAGGTAGGATACCATAAATCCCTGATAGTATTTTTTTACACTAAACGAGGGTCATCATGTTTTTGCCCCAAGCCCCTCATAAATGATCAATACCTATAAAATATCACTAATAATATAGTAAAATGATATCAGTGTGAGCTCTGAAAAATAGTATGTTTGTATCTTCTTACCAGAATCCCGCTTTACTTATCGCTCTCGTGAAAAGAGTGAGCAGTGTTGCGCATGACGCGACGCTCTAGAATGCCTTGGTGACATCACATTTATCTGAAGCTATGAAGTGTACAGTTCGGATACGTGCGTTATCACATCCGAGAGATGAATGCGGCATGTAGAATAATACTACAGCGAGCTATTGTGTTTTTTTTAAGAGTCATTAAGAAGAGTGGAATCGTTACCAGGGCATTTTAACTTCCTTCGAAAAGATAAGATGGGGTTTTTTTTTTTGTACTGATCGGGAGAGAAATCTGTCTATGTCCTTTACCATTAATTTAAAAAAATACAAAATCTGTGGCATAAAACTTATATAAAAACTGCCCTAGGATGACGAGCTAAGGCCAGCGTTTTTGATAAGTGTACACCATTTATTTTTTTGGCACATTAATTAAAATATTGTTTCGTTAGATACATCCATGAGATTTCATTATGACAGATATTCAAAAACTATTGATATTACTATATGTAGAAAATTAAACTAAACATATCTACTGAAGCACAATTTAATTTATTTTGACCAAATATTGGTACTGCGCAAATTCAACAACCATAGGGAATTAATCCATGTCGAAGAAAGAGTACCAATTTGGGTATATAACCTCTAAAATGTACCTTCCTCATCCCTGTACCTTTAGTGTAAAATTCGTTTAACCGGAACAGGCGGTAAAACCAGGTTCACACACAAACTAAAAATAATAAACTTCTAGGATCTATCATATAAACGTACATCAGCCATCCGTAACTATACCCCATCTGCGCTTTGAATTTAGGTGACAGCTTGTAAATGTTATCAGATATACTCTAATGAATCCATTCGCCAAACCACATGATCTGCAAGACCATGTTGATTTATCAATTTTGTCAGTCAAAATTTTCACAACAAACCATTTGTTTTTAATTATGTTTTTCTTTTAACCGTTTTTACATCTTCTGGTATCATACAGAAACCACCACTCCTATGGTCTCGGCCTCAGAAGATTTATCTTTTTTTTTCCCCTTTAGCGTATGGCATATTTGACAGAGATATATAGTATCTATAGTATGATTTTGATAGTAAGAACAGTATAAGTTAGTTACTAAAGTTACTCAAAAAAATTTAATATATTTATAAATCAAGTCTTTTATCTTCAGCTGTCACTTTTGATAGATAATATCAATACCTATAAAATAACACAAATAATATAGTAATATAGTATCAAGGTTGACTGCAAAGAAATATGTTTGAATTTTCTCTACCGTTCTTCCAACCAAAATCAGGGTATAGTTCGGTCGCCCGTTTGTGTAGACTAGTAGTCGCCCTGGTGACACAGAACGTTGCACAGGTTACACCTAAGTAGGTTGTCTACACGTCGTACCCGCAACGAGATGATGTGATGATAGTGATTATGAAGGTGTTAAGCCAGTAATGAACCTGACGTAAGCCTAACCAACCAAACCCTGGTGACTTGGGATAATTCCCCCTTGGGGAAAGTTACCCATGATACCAGCCGGGAATCGAACCCGGGACCCCTAGGTTCGTAGCCAGGTGCATTGACTACTATACCATGAGAAGGGTTGTTTCGGAAGTGGTAGGCCTATATACAGGTAGATGGCACCAACCCCCCTTCCCCACCTCCAACCCCACCACTCCCTATATGTAATAAAAAACAAATTCTACCGTGTGAAAAATGAACAGTATTCAAACAAGGAAGGTGATATGGGGTTCTAAAGAGTTCTAGTGGCACGCCATGACATCCATACTGAAGTGTTGCCAACCTGTGCTAGCAAAAATTGACCAGAAGTCATTAAAATGATCTGATTTCTTGCAAGGCTGGAACTGAAATGAGCAAGATTTTCTAACTGTTAATATTTTTTAAATAATTATTTTAAGTCCTTTTTGAAAATAAATTAAAATTTTAGATTACTACAAATTGTAGTCATCTTATCTCAGTCAGTAGTGTGTCTGTCTTCTGAACTAAGGGTACCAGGTTCGATTCCCGGCATGGCTGAAAAATTTATCATTATTGAAATGTGGGTTTACCCTTTCACAGTGATGAATTAACGACTGGGGACTGGATGTTGTGCCTGTCCTAGCCTTAAGTTAGATTATAAGGCATATGAAGCTACGACATGCTTAGCAAGCTGGTAGTGGAAAAATATATGGCTTGAATAAAAAATTGCCACAGGCTGGAAACAGTAATGGATGGAAAAAAACGATCAAATTTTAGTCAACGCATGCTCAAAATATATTGACGTACTACTGATGCAAGAAAAAAAACCCAATACAAACCCTTCAGGGAAAAAGTATAGTCGTTCTTATATCCGCCTTAAGTTCAATTTAGATGGGAAGAAACCTTTTTTGACAGTTACAAAAGTTACTAAACCATTTTCATGACTGTATATGTCATGTTATGTGATACGCAACTGTCCCATTATATATATATATATTATCAATACCTAGAAAATACTACTGATAATAGAGTAAAATGTTATCAATGTCGACAGAAAAAAAATCTAAAATTTTCTTCCTATCAGAATCCTAGCAGCCAACAATCCAGATTTGACCTACTTAAAAAGAAATACACCCAAATAAAGAATTTGTTTCACGTTAAGAAAAAATAAATGGTACGGCGCACCGCACAGACTTTCTCTCTCTTTCTATAAACTCGTAAGATTTCTGAACGGAATTTTCATCAAAATCTCGATTTCGATTTTTTTGACGATCACCATACTTTCTCTACCTGTAAGATAGAGAGAAAGTAATAAAGCAAAAGTATAGTTCCATAAAACTTGAAATTCCGCTAGCCTTTATTTGTTTAATTTTCGAGCAAAAATTCATACAAGCCAAAAAACCTAGTGGGACTATAGCTTTAATGGGTGGATCTGTCCGGCAGTAGGAGAACAAATAGTAGAGTTGTAAAATAAAAATTCCAATACAATTTGTAGTATTACCTTCCTTATAATTACTTCATTCGATTAACAAAGATCCATGCTACGATCCTATATCAGTTAAATTTTATTTCCCAGGCATTTAGGTCTTAATTTACAACTAATATATGCGAATTTTTGGGTTTTTCCGTGAAAAATCTCAACTTTTACACTATGTCCCATCAAATAATAAACTCGTGTTACTCTTAAAGGTTTCGTAAACCAAAGCTCATCCTCTAATTGGCAATATATCAACTACTTCTGCAACTCCCACCAAACCCACTGCAAAAAAATTAATAAAGCTAGTTTCCAGCGGTAAAAATAAATGTTACATTGGCAACAGTGTTTCGCACCAGCAACTCGTACCAAGTTCAGGATACAATCGAGACTAAGATAGGTAGGGAGGATAAAAAGTCGACCTGACCAAGACGTTATCGCAACTGGACGTCGCGTCGACGCGAAGATAACAGACCACGTCAAGAGACCTAGACCCAGGTCGATGACGTTTCTTGTGGTTCGGTAATAGTACGAAGAGGGGTGAGGAGGACAAAAAAAACTGACCCTATTTCGTGATGGCCGTCAAACATAACTCTTATTAAAATTCAGTTTTTGTTAAACTTTAAATACGTGGAGAAGTGGTCGGCTACTATCTTATAGCGATCTCTAGCAATATCCATACAATGTCACGCTCCTGCTAGCATACCTAACAATGTCATTAAGTATTAATGAGATACCGAGTTGGAGATTTGTGGCCGCCACTTCATATCTTATAGCATCACAGGTTGTACACGTTTCAATTTGACAAAACTAATTACTCGGTAAGGAAGAAAGTCCGGGGGTATTTAAAAGAGGAAGAATAATATAGGTTGCGATGAGTCTAAAACAGATCCTATATTAATGCGGCCCACCCTAAGTCCTAAACAGCGCCATATCTCAATCAGCAAGGGGGTTGTCGGCACGCATAATGTAGCGAACTTAAACCCAGGAATCCCATCTATAGAGCCAGCAGGTTTAAATCTCAGGACAAAAGAACACTATTAACTTATTTTCGAGCATAGACGAGCACCTTAGTAGACGATAAAATATGAGGAAGCGAAATAGCTGATAATTTACATACAATGTTTTAGCAGTGTAATTAAATATATTAAATAGTTTGTATTTTTAAATAAGTGAGTAGGCCTACAGTTTGAATTTGCTTGATTTTTTTTAATCAGGCATTTCAAAATGAAAAATATTAATTTAGTTTTGTGAATTGAGGACCTAATATAATTCATGACTTTAAGGAGCGAGTGGCACCAAAGAAGCTAAGGTTCATATCTGAGCAAGCACACTAGACATTGGCATAACCAAACATTTATTGGGAGGAGGGTTAGGCACTAGCCAGAATATAATTTTGGTTGAAAGGAATAGTAGGTAATACAGTCCCCAGACCCTGGAAGGCTAGAAAATATATGTAAAATTTAACTTTTAGGGGAAGGGGAGGGGAAGGGGGCGAATCTATTTCAAGAGTAAAAATTTTGTAAACCAACCTTACTTGCTAAATTTCCCAAAGTAGTGCTCAATTTTCCAATCCCAAAGTGTGTATTTCTTCAACGTTTATAAAATGATGTATTGGGCCTTCTAAAATGCACAGGTCACACAAAATCAGAGATAGGGCTGAAAGTTTGGCATGTCTGCTCTAGAACAGTGTTCCGCAAACTTTTAAGTACATTGTACACTTAACAATGCTACATTTTTTGCGGTACACTGTTTTGTTTTGGGTAACAGAAAATGGATTACGCACCTAGTACAGCGGTTGTACGGTAAATCAGAATGATCAAAATATAGAATCAATTTTTTCCTTAAGTAACTTCAAATGTTCCAAGATTTAGGGTTGAAGTTAATTTTCTGTGCCCTATTCATTAACATTTAGTAACACATTTTCTTACAAACTATTAGTAATTTGGGTTCATCATAATTCTAACCTCACGCGGAGGCTTTTTATTTTGTCAGATTTATTAAAAATATTAGGTACGAGTAAGTAAGTTAAGAAATACGGACGACGCACGGCGACTACTCGTACCAACTTCCTTGATCCAGAAGTTGGTGAGCCTGAGCCGTGTCTAGTGCTAGTTGTCGCCGGGCTGTGTTCCGACTCAGATGGGCTTCCTGGAGCCGAAATCGTTTTCCCGGACCTCAAATCCACGAGCGAGGTGTCTTTTTCAATTTTTAGAAGTGTTTCGGAGTCTATATTATTGGCAACTATCCTCGTGTTCCTATTGAACAGCGACGTGTGGCGACCATGGCTGTAGCCGCACGGCACACTTAATTTGCCATCAGTGTGCCGCGACACACTGTTTGTGGAACACTGCTCTAGACCACGTTGGCCACTCGAACTAAATGACGAGCTTTAGCTATCCCCATAGGGTGACATTTGTTTTATAACCTGTCTGTTGATTGAGTACTAGTCAGGAACGACCTTCGCCGGAAATGTAAGTTGTATGAGCTAGAGGCGTTGCTTGCGTGTGTGTGTGTGTGTGTTAAGAAACACTACATGAAAGTTATGTGGCAATCGCAAATGGTAAAGGGAGATCAACATAAAACCTATATTTCACAGCCAGGGGTTGATTGGGCCGACGGGACTCCTGGAAATATTCCGGTGGGTCGGTGTGATATAGGCTAATGTTTACACTAAAATAAAGCTATCTATTTAAATCTACATAATTATAGTTTTTTATTCAATTTTAATTAGATTTCCCGTTAGTAAGTTTGAGGGTGATTGTGTACATGGCATTAAATGTGAAACCGTCTCATTTGTTGTTTCTTGATGTTGTTTATAAACAATTTCCTTAGCCAAACTCGTAAGCATCTGTTTAATGCATGGGTCTTCGGCTAGTTAAAATTATAAAATTATTCCAAGAGAAAAAATCTACAAACACAGATCTATATTTTATAATATTAGATAATAAAATAAATGCGTATTTAAAGTTATTTTATCAGCTATTTGTTCTTTTTACGCGAAGAAAAATATTGCGTTTTTATACAAATTTACCTTGAACTAGCAAATGACTACTCTAGTAGACAAGGAAGAGAGTACTATTTCAGGTACGTTCGAACATAGTCGGGAGTGATTGGGTTCCTTCAGAACCGCTAATAGGGCCTCTACGCGACCAGTCAGACTATCAGTCCGAAGACTGACAATCTGACAGTCAGTATGCATCAGCATTTACAACTGGACCGTACACGGTCAGTCTTCGTATCATTATTTTCATCAGGGTTCGGCCAGACTGACAAGCGTGCGAGCGAGCGAGCGCGTAATTAGCAGATAGCTCTCTATAGTTGTTGACGAGAAGGCTACGAAACTTGGCCGAGTGAAATTTGGTTTTTAACAAGTGATTTATTGTTGTGGTTTTTTTCTCCTCTCTCCACGCTAATGGTGATTCTTATTTGTAAAGGCCTACTTTGATGATATTGAAGTATTTTAACATATCAGTTTTACATATATAAGTATGGCTTATGATTTTACCAATTAAATTAGGCCGTTAGTAGCAAGTGTGCTAAACCTATCGATATTAATAAAAATGTCAAAATGAGAAGTTTTCCTAGCACTCAATGAACCAACATATAAAAATATTGCCTAGCGCCTGTAAATTAGACTGTACCGGGTAGAGCACGCGCGCTTGAAAAATAGAACCAGTTCTATCCTTCAAGCGTGCGCGCTCCAGTCTGGCCACCTCTCATTACAACCAATGTGTTTTATTTTATATTTTAGTCGCTCGCGCGCTCGCTCAGTCTGGCCGCCCCCTCAGTCCCAGCTCCTGCATGCAACGTGTAACAACATGGATGATAAGAAAAAGGCGTGTGCAGTTTATGTTTGCTACTGAGACTGGAGGAAATACTGACGAGCGCGCGTACACGGTCAGTACTACTGTCAGTATTAATTATTACTTTATTAATACTGACTGCCCTATAAGAAACTCGGGACGCCAAAAGAAAAAATATACAAAGACGTATTAAATCGTATTGCAGCCCGCGATCCGACGAGAGACAGAAAATTTGGCCCTTGGACCTTAAAAGGTTGAAGACCCCTGGTTTAATGAATTCTGACTGTTACTAGCTTTGTAATTTACACAAATAACTGGAGGAGAATCATTTTACAAATTTAAATACATAGAAAACAAACTCACAACTATTGTGTAACATAACATTTTAGAAAACATTCCAAAAATTGTTGAAAGTAAGAAATGGTTATAATTAATAGTTAAGACTTATATAGATTGCCCTAAATAAATATATATATAAATTAAATGTATAGATTAAACAGTTGCTAAATTGGTAGATGTATTAAGTGAAATTACAAGTCAAAATGTATAATTAGAATTTACTTCTGGTGAAAAACATATTGTCAGATATGAACATTTATATACAATTAATAATGCATCATTAACTAGACCACACACGAGTTGATGAAAAGTCTAAAGTATATGTTTACACATTAAAAATGTTTTTACAAAAACTTTAAGATATAATATTTAGTATGGTACAAAGCAATGTTTTAAGTTCAAATTTGTTGTAAAATAAAAGAATAAAATCTTAAGGTTAACATCTGCCAAACAAAATTAATGAAGTAATTAAGTGATGTGGAATAATCTAAGGCATATCTGTTTCCTTGTCCCATTACTCCTTTAATAAATCATCTAGGTGACCTGGTGGTCTAGGGGCAAGGTGTCAGACTTCTGTGCTGGGGGTCCGGGGTTCAATCCTCGATCCCGGCACAGATTTATCTGATTGCCAAACCTTTCCTTTACCTCTGACAAGACGTGTATTAATCACAACTTGTGAATGTGAGGAATGCCAGGCCTCCACCATGGTTCGGATCCCACATTAAACTGTAAGTCCTCCATTTCATCTCACAATCACCCTACCATTACATATTAGCGTAAGTGCGTATAACCCGAACGGTTAGTAAGACAATAATACATCTACCAATTTAGCAACTGTTTAATCTATAAATTTAATTTTTATATATTTTCTAGAGCAATCTATCTAAGTTTTAACTTTTAATTATTGTTTAACAGTTTAGACATATTTTTGCTCATATCAGTAGAAAATAGTAGATGATGTTTTTTAGTTGGAGAATAGTGGTGACCTAATCATAGGTAATGCGATTGAAATGGCCTCTGGATTAAATTTACTGCTAATACAAATTTTAAATACTTCACCACGTCCTTTCAACTCACTTTGAAACATATCTTCAACGGTTTTTATGAATGAAAAGTCCTATTTATAATCCCGGCCCGCTTGGAAACTGCCAGTCCACCCCTGTTCACAGCCGTGAAGAATATCCCAGTAAAAATAGAGGTGGGCTAGATTTACCATTATTTATTAGAAGTAAGACCACAGTAGAAAGAACATCATCTGACAAAAACCTATTTCATATATGCATACGTCAAGTTGTCAGATAGTATCAATACCTATAAAATAATAGGCCTACTAATAAGAGTATCAATGTTGACGGATTTTTTTTGTCTTGTTTTTTCTAGACTGTCCTTCATACCGCGTTCTTATGGTATCTCTGTTAGTGTGACAACACAGGAGTCATTTAAAACAATCAAATTTTCATGCTTGATATTATTATTATTATTATTACCGCGTTTTACTACCCGTTCGGAGTATACGCACTTACGTTAATATGCAATGGCAGGGTGATTGTTAGATGAAATGGAGGATCTACAGTTTAACGTGGAATCCGAACCACGGTGGAGGCCTGGCATTCCTCACATTCACTAGTTGTGATTAATACACGTATTGTCAGAGGTGAAGGAAGGGTTTGGCAATCAGATAAATCTGTGCCGGGACCGAGGATTGAACCCCGGTCCCTCAGCACAGAAGTCTGACCCCTTACCCCTAGGCCAACAGGCCACCTCATGCTTGATAACAATTTACTATTTATTTAGTATTTTTTAAAGGCATTGATAATATATATTAAAAGGGACAGCTGACGCATGAATACGTGAAAGTATATCTGGGAACTTTTA
The DNA here is from genome assembly GCA_902151455.1 of Timema bartmani. Classification (NCBI taxonomy): domain Eukaryota; kingdom Metazoa; phylum Arthropoda; class Insecta; order Phasmatodea; family Timematidae; genus Timema; species Timema bartmani. The sequence continues at coordinate 93,149 of CABFWB010000126.1, read as the reverse complement.
TACCTGTCCGATGAAAATTGGACTGTAGCTGTCTGTAATGAAATTTAATGTACAGTAAGTTACCCACATCGGTGGCACGCAGACCAAGGTGTCAAAGCTTGTATAGTCTGGTTTGTCGGTGACAGGAGGTCCGAGCTCCAATCGTGGCCGGATGTACCTTTTTTCGGGATAAGAACTAATTTATGGCTAGTTTGATGATGACAGATTTTTCAAAAACATGAAATATTGTATTTGACAAATGGTTCTAAATATTTGGTTCAAAATGGGTAACTATTAAGTTTCTTACTATATATATAATTTTTTATTTTTGTTTTTAGTAAAAAAAATTATAGTAGTTTACTGATAATTAAAAAAATCTAATTTGTCAAAAATCAGTTAACTACAAATATGTTACTTAAAAATTGTTAACTGGAGTCTGTTTTATATGATAAATAAAAATGTATATTTAATTTTCTGAAATAAATTAATTTAAAGGTAGTTAGTTAACTTGTAAAATCTTAAGAAATTTGAAATTATTCTAAAATTGCATTGAAGATTTAGTTCAAAATGGAAATAGCTGTAAAATGTTTTTCATGATAAATAAGGATATTTTTTATTTTTTACAAACTAAAAATATTTTGAGGGTGGTTTACACATAACTGATTTTTAAAAATTTGTTGAAAATATTTAAACTATTTGTTAAATGTCTATATGAAGAGTGTTTACTGTGATTAAAAAGATGTTTGTTATGTTTAGTTCTCTATGGAAATCATACATAAGGGCAGTATACTGAAATCCTATTTTGTAAAACATTTTGCCCCAAGCTATAATATATTAGCTATATGAGAAAGTTTGTGCGATTGTTTCGTACCAATTATTTTATGTTTAAAAAAAAAAGAGGACAAAGCTATATCTTAAAATAAAGCAAAAACATAATTGAGTGTAAAGTATCACTGTGATACATGTGTTGGTCGAGTGGTTCTAGTCCCAAATTGTGTGCCTTCTCTAGGTCCTAGGACGTAATCTTGTCAGCTCGGTAACAATATTCGCCAAGAGAGATAGATAGCAAACAGAGGGCTTCCTCGTGACACCCAGAGCGACCTGTATGCCACGATTGGTTATCTCCCTGGCTTGTCAAGCAGCCACCATGAGGTGGTGGTGTTGGTGGTGGTACCAGCATAGATAGTCAGAGGGGTGGAAGGGATGGGGGGAAGGCTATCCTGTAACAATAGCTGCTAGCAAACAAACATGGCAAACACGAGGTAAGGTTGGTGGTAATACATCACCCACACACTTGCTTCGCATGGAGAAGAAAACACTGAAGATGAAATAAAACTTAGGGGATTTTTTTTTCCCCTTCCGATAAACAATAAAAATTCGACAAAAATATTCTATTTTTTTAGATATGTAAACTTGTTTCGTACTTTTAACAAACAATCACTCTTTTAAGTTTGTGTACCCTGTTCATTGTACTCGTAAAACAGTAAACTGCATTGGTTTATGATTAAAAACCGATTTGGAGACGCTTAGTAAGTAACATAAGAATGTTATTTTCTCTCCGCAGAGTCTTACTACTCGTTTGGATTATATATTAACTACTCTAATGAGACAGTATAATTTGGAGAAAATGAGTCAAAATTCGCGTGAGGGTAGAGCAGGAAACTATTTAGGAGAAAAAGTACCGTCAGAATACCTATTCGGGATTTGAACCCCAACTTCCACGTCACCGGACTAGATGAGCTCGAATTTAAACAACGCGCCCACCGATTCATGGGTGCACGATTTATTTTAATAGAGATATTTATTAGTTTGCACCGTTTAGGGCTATCCGCTTAGTTATACTGTTGGGGTAAAAGTGGGGACGATATCATTTAAAGAAATTATAAACGCATTTGCGAGGAGGAAGAGTGGAAAACCACCCTCAGTACTCTTGACCGGCATTCGAACCTTAGGCCTCTCCATCACCGAAGAATTATACCAAACGAGTTTGACAACTTAACCGGCGTGCCCACAAATGCGGCTGTATAGGGCGCTTAATAACATAAAAAAGGCATATATATAAGACATAATGATAATGGAGAGGTTAGAACATCACTAGTAGGTGGTGTAGGACTAGATTAATCTGTGCTACAAAACATTTATGTTGCATGTAATTGTTATTTAAGAGATTTCTTGATGAAAATATATTGAACTAACATCAATGACATTGACATTGACAAATTGTTTACATCCCCAACACACTCAGTTATGTCTCTAGCTTTTACCAATGTCATAAATGATTAAATTATCATTTATGTGTATAGATAGAAACGTTATTTTTTTTTCTTTACTTTTATCAAACAAACATATATAATAAAGTAAAGCTTATATTATGATGAACACTAAAAAAAATCCTACCCTTTCCCCCCATATATGTGGCCACGGGCCATGTAAGATAAGTTTTTAATTATCACCGAGATGAAGTTTATCTTGAGTCATAGAGGAGCCCGGATAGGTATTTAAACATTTGCTTAACATCTTGGGGGTACAACAATCGTTGCATAAAAGTAAAAAAAAAATCACAAATAAAAATAGTATCGGTGTGGGGGTATCTTTAGACGAATGGCTTGCCGGATGGAAATAGTGGGGAGGACGGTGGTGGGGTGGGGGCCACCAGTCACTCGCTATCTTCAACCCTCGGGCAAGCCGGGATATCGTCACCATGCAAATTCTAACACTCATTAAGTTTACTAATTTTTTTTTCCCCTTTACTCTAACACAAACAAAAATCGAAACCTGGCAGCAGTTGCCGTAAGATAAGAACGATCCCCTCCCCTCCCTCCAACCCATCCACAAAACCACAAAAGCTGAAAAATCCCTCCTACTTCCCCACCTTCCCCTCTCTCTCCCAAGCTTTATCGGCTAAAGCGAACTGTTGGGGGAAACAGTTGACGTCTATAATGTAATTTGTAGAGGTTTTTTTTTATCGGTAGTTACTGTTCTACTTTTAACCGGTATAAAAATTAGAGAGAAACATTTCGAGGCAATGCTAGGGGAAGATAGAATGAGGTAGAAAGTAATTTGCATAAGCCGCGCAGGGTAGGGTAAATGCGTGTTGAGATTAGATGCGTGTGTTTCAGGTCGCCCGCTAGGGACGTCATGTCAGCCTTATATTGCTGGAGGAGCGCAGCATCACATCCATCCACGTCTCATGCATGCACACAAATTGCTTCTCCTGCCACATATAACACAAACAACATAATATCGATGCTCTAGCTTTTAAAAAAACACACACACACATGTAACCCTATTCTTTTCCCCTGAAAACAAGCGCCATCCATCTTGCAAGGTTAGAGGGACGGGTTCACTGGACACAAATAGTGGCGGAATCCCACAATAAAATGGAATTTGACTTCAGTGCGAGACCCGCGGGTGACCCCCTTCATTGAGGTAATTCGACGATAAGAATTAGTAGCATTTTGACCGGGAATTGAACATAGGTGGAGGTACAGGGGTTATCTTGGAAATGATAGAAAGTTGCAATGTCTCAGCCCTTTCCAATAACATCGAACAGATAAGGAGGCACTTATACTTAGCATAAATACCGGTTTATGTATTTATAAACAATGCGACATTAAATGTATTCACTGATATCGAAATTAGACAAATCATTGCATGGAGAGTGTTCATACGGAGATGCTAGAGGTGTTGTTTGGTCGGGGATTATATATATAGGCCTATCTGGTGATGGGATGGATACACAGGGGACTACATGAGTTAGTTGAGGCATGGGAGTTGCACGAGTTGGTTGAGCATTGTACCCATAATTACTAAAGTAGCCATTATCTGTTTTAAAAATTACTTCGCAAATAGCTTATTGTACAGCATTTTTGTATGCTCATGGTACTCCTCATTTTGTTTTCCACAAAACCTAATTGCCCACAAAACCCGAGAAACATTTTATTTCATCATTTGTATGTGTTGGTCTTTTTGAAGCAGACCTCAAAATTACAAAAGCTTCTTTCAAAATCATTAATTTTTTATCTTGTTTCGGAATCTTTTATTGGTTGTGATATTGCAGTTTCTTCAGTAACTGTGCCACCTTCGTCGTCCCTGTTCTTGAGACGTTAATCTTTTATTGGTTGTGATATTGCAGTTTCTTCAGTAACTGTGCCACCTTCGTCGTCCCTGTTCTTGAGACGTTAATCTTTTTGGAGCTTTCCTCATTGCGTGGGTGCAATGGATGGGAAGCAACTTTTATTAATGGATCAGAATTTTACAACTATAAGTCTACGTTCAGTATAGTTCTGTTTGATGTAGTGAATGCGAACTGTGATATTTTATTTGTGGACGTTGGCTGTCAGGGGAGAACCTCAGACGTCGGAGTGTTCAAAAACAGCGAACTCTACGAAATAATGGGAAATGGTAGTCTTTTACTCTTAACTTACCAGTACCTGAACCTTTGCAGGGTCGAAAAAAAAAGCATTGCCCTGTCTTATACTTGGCGATTCTACACTTGCTTTGCTTGAAACTATCATAAAAATCTTACCTCGGACAAACGCACGCTAAAGGGTCGATAGGAAGAATATTCACTACCGCCTAAGTAGGGCACTGTGGGGCGCGGAAAACGTTTTCGGAACTATAGCATCCATTTTTAAAGTTTTTAAAATAACGATGCTATTGAAACAGATAAAGCAGAAAGTTTGATAATAGCAATAGCCCACTTAGATAATTTAAAATAGGGTTCTTCCCATGCACTTTATACACCTACAGCTTCCTTCATTACTGGAATAAACGGACAGTTCAATGAAGTAAACTGGCGAAATGATCAATAGATGACGTTATTTTGTTTCTTGAACAATGTGCCCCACCGTTCTCCAGAAACCCTTAAAGAATTTCGAGATGAGTTGGAAGACTATTCCATGAAAGAGGGTAGTGTACCATGGCAAGAAAAATATTCGTGAAGTATTAAAAAAACAAATACTACTTAAAGTGTTGATTTATTTCCGAAGCTTATTTCGATCTATTATGAAGGTAAGTGAATTAAACGCAAACCCCGAACTACGATACACTTATGTTCCTGTAAAAAAAATTGTTTATATGCTAGAGTAATTTATGTGGTATTTGTATTCAATAGGTAAAATAATTTGTGAGTGAATATTAAATGCGAGCTAAATATATTTTTACTAAAAAATACTATGTGTAGCTTACATTTACCAATTCCTTCACTTTTCTTTGATTTTGCCTTTTCTATTCTGAAAGATGATAACAAATTAACCATTTTATTCTTGCCTATTTTATTTGTTAATCATATAGCCTTTCCAATGTCCTTCCAAGAATAGATTTTTAATTATTTTTTCCTCTCCTGAAATATTTGGGATCCGAAGTATCCCGTATCAATGTTTCATTGTGATACAGTTCAACTAAAGCAAGGCAAGATTCTTCTGTCCACTCCATGCTCGCGACACGTCCACATTAGGGAACCATGTCAATTAACTTCCACGTACACACTGCGAGCGCCTTTGTGCAGTGTTGCCAAGTCTATAGTCTCTATGCGATAGTACATGGACCTGAAATGGATTGTATTTTGACCGGTAGGATACTACTTTCTGACATTATATTGATAAGCCCTGCAATTTTCACTAAAAAAAAATGTAAAATTTGTTACTAGATAGCAGGGCCACAGAATATTACTTTTATACAATATCCTAAAATTGGATTGTACACGTGGTGAAATTATATCAAAAGTAGTATCCAGATTGTACAGTTGGAAACACTGCTTTGTGTTCGCAGAAAAGCCGACAACCATGTTGATCACAGCGCGCCGCACGAAGAAAGGTTACAGCAACGTAGCTCGAAACGTACCCATTAGTAAATTTGGTTGCAATAAACGATGTGTTGCACGTTTTAATTTCACAGTATCTGACACCGCCTTAAATGCTACAACGTCTGTGCCGTTGTTCAACGCACGTTTCAGGATCTCCCTTCCGTCAAGAGCGTTGTGCAATCGTCACATTTTACGGACGTTGTTCATGTGAATGGCTGAGTTTATTTTTATATAAAAACAACATACGTTGCAATGCCCGCGAACCAGGCCTTTTAGAGTAAGCGAGGGGTACATTGCATTCTCGTGTATCCCTAGCCCTAAGGTGTAAGGGAAATTAGTGACCACGAGATATGTCACAAAAACAACCAACTAGTTGTGATCCGAGCCAGGTTACCTATAGTATAAACAGTCGGGCGAGCGCCCCCCGATCGATGGAACAGACCCTAAACTACGGAGTGAGAGTTCACAGGATTTATCTGCTCGGCTGACAGTTTCAAGCCAGATTAGATCAGTTATTCAACGGGAAATTTCGACACCGCAATCAATTTGGCAAACGAATTATAAACATTTATGAAAGATTAAACACGTAGGGGCTTGCTACCGCTTATTATTCTATCTCATGAACAAATGCCTTATCTTTCGCGTACGGTATGCATTCAAACATTTACAATACAATCTGTTACAGAATAATGTCAAAACTACCGTTCAAAGACCCTAAGACCCAAATAAACGGGTTGAAACTCAAACTATGAATAGACAACAAACACCTGCTTGAGTTGTTGCATAATATAAGGCATCACTATCGCAAAGATTAGACCTTCAATGAAAAGGAGATCGGGGTTCGAATTGCGGTCGGGTATACTGAGGGTTTTTTTCTGAATAGTTTTCCACTTTCCCTTCACGCATATGCGGGTACATTTACTCTAAGTCCAACATTCTTCACTCCTAGCTCATTAGCGTAATTAGTACATAAGCCCATAACCTTAACAAGTGGTTAGACGAGGTGCTAAATAAATAAAAATAGTAACAAACAAATATCTTGTGTTTACATTAGTGTGTGTGTGTGTGTGTGTCCAATGAAGCTGAGTAAATATCATATTAGTACAGTGGTTTCCAACCTTTTGCAAGGTTTGACCCCTATTTTTATCTTTGAGAGCATCGCGACCCCTTGATAACTTACAAGCATTTAGAATTGAGGGTTTTTTTTACTACGTCTTACTTACTACCTGTTCGGTCTATCCGCATGTAATCACACTAGTAGGGTAGGTAGAATTTAGAGGAAGTGTTCACTTAACTTATTTGCCTGAAGGTGTAGGAGGAAACTGTTCAGGAAAAATAATCGCCAGTACACCCGGCCGGAATACGAATCCTAACTTCCTCGTAACCGACAAACCAAACCAAACGAGTGTGATTTAGGAACATTGACAGAGTTGGATAAAACACGAGCCATTCACACACACAAAAAAAAACAATGATTTGTTTTAAATTATTAACCGTTTACACATTACTGAAACATGA